>RYFJ01000026.1:0-225735 GCA_003991445.1 Oryza meyeriana var. granulata | reverse complement strand
GCAAAAGTGGGTCTTCTGAGGGCACGCTTTCGGCTTGAGCGTCCATTAGGTCGTATGTCGCCGGTGGCCTGCAGTGATTTCAAGTTGACCCAGAGGCGCTGGACCCGTCCAGGAGTGTTCGCGGGCACACGTACTGTTGTGGTGTGCAGAAGACCGTCAAATGGCGCCGCTTTGTTGGAGGATCGCTGCTGACTCGAGCACTCCGCGCAGCCGGCGTAGCGTCTCATCTGCGAGCCTCGGTGGTTGGTCCTCCCTTTTGGCGTAGTTTGCGCGATCCTCTGCTGTTAGCTTCCTCTTTGTATCAGTCGCACTCTGGTGTGGTGTTGTAGCCATTGAAGTATCTCGCGGGGGAGAAGGAAACTTGCAAATAGAGTCCGATACTAGGGCGCCGAACGCTATCTCTTCGACTTGGCGTCGGACTCCGTGTAGTTATATGGAGTAAGAGGACTGCTCTGACATCTTGTTCTAACCAATTGAAACGGCGCTTGGCTTCGTTCCAAACTAATTGTGTGAGATTAGTTCTCGCATAACGGGATTAGATGCCAGGCTCGTCGCGATTGTCGCGGAGATTGATGATCTCTTTTCCCCTGTCTACCAGCCCAAACCTCGCGCTTGCCGTCAGCTAGGATGCAGTCGGGGTCCTATGACGCTGAAGGAGAGAAGTTGTACGTGCTCGGGAGATGAAGACTGCGATGTAGTGTTGAAGAGATGGCGCTACCTTGAGCCGACTTGGGGGCCATGTGGCTGGTCTTCGGCCGGCAAAAGATTGGTATTTGCTTAGCCAAGGTGGAGATGCGAGTTTGATCGGGTCAACGAAATCGAGGCTCTCGAAGGTATTGGTGTCTCCAATAGAAACTTGTGATGCATCAGACGTGTCGTGGTTGAATCCATTAATGTGAAAAAAAATGGAGATAAAAAAGATAAATTGTTTTGGCCAAAAAAAAAAGCCCCTTACTGGCGCGGCAACTGTCGATGCTTTCACCGGCATAAAAACTATGGGCTACATCGGCGAAGCGGATTCGGATCGACTGCGCGAAACACGAGAATTTAATACTGGGGTTCAGCTGATGGTAATACCGCGGTCACAGTGTCACGTTTAAGGCTGTTGGATTGCGCCTCCAAATCGGATACTGTTACAGTTGCCCGGACCCAATACGACCTCCATCTCGTGTCGGCTTAGTTCCCAAACCATGCCCCTTATTAGCCCGGGCTTGCCAAAGGTGTCCGCTACGCTCTCCTTATATATACTAGGGGACAGGGGTACATATAAGGATCCTAGATCCGGATACGGCCAAGGGATTTCCCTCTATAGAGATAGCCACCTATCCGACTAAGACGTGTGTTCCCTTATTGTACAAGGTAAGTCTGCCTCCGGGTGCTATCTTATCTCTAATTACCATGGTTCGCCCGCATCCCTCTATCCATAGTGGCGCCATATGACCTGGTGGCTGGACGGTACCTGGGCCCACAGCCTCGCCATAGGTAGACGCTATGAGACTGTTGACCTTTGATGTGCTGGAAATAGTGCCACCACGTTCCGGACTGTGCAGAGTAAGTCCATATAACAGCTTCTCTAGACCTGCGGAATTCATTTCGATTGGGAAGGGCACACCTCGCTGACAAAGTAAACTGGCCGTTGTATTTCTGAATATGACCTGTTTGGATCGCAAACCACCACCACCGTTTGCTGACTACCAGGCTAGTAGCCGCCGAGATATAGATTAGCGGTTCTTGGGCATACGGTGACGCCAACACGGGAGGTGATGTGAGAAAAAATTGTTTGAAGTCTTCGAAGGCTTGTTGGGCGTCTAGAGTCCAGTTGGAAATGTCGCCTTTTTGAGTAGCTTGAAAAGGGCATACGCCCGTTCGCCAGTTGGGAAATAAATCGGCTGAGTGCCGCATGCAGCCCTGTCAGGCTTCTAGACGTCGCCTCCTTCTGGTTAGTCGGCGAGCACACGTTCATTGGCGTTGACCTTTCTCCCGGTTTGCCTCGAATGCCACGATGCAAGACGATTAAGCCGAGTAACTTGTCGGATGAAAGCTCCGAAGGCGCATTTTTCCGGGTTCAACTTCATCTTGAATCGTCTAAGAGTGGTTTTGAAGGTTTTCTTCCAGGTCAGCGATTGAGGTCTTCTATTGGACTTGGTCTTGATCAACGTCGTCGAATAGGCTTCCACATGTACGCCCAATCTGAGTGTTGCAAACACCGCTGAAATTTGCCCATTGATAAGGTTGCTCTAGCGTTTTTCAAAACGAACGGCATTGATAATTAGAAAGTACCTCCAAACGGCGTGATGAAAGATGTGTCTTTAAGCAGTCTCTTCCTCCCAGGCCTGATTTGATGGTATCACGCAAGCTAGCAGTCGAGAAAGCTGAGTAGGTCGCACCTGGCCGTGGAATCTGACCACCTGTTACCTGGACGACCATGAGAGTCTTTTGTCTTTGGGGCAGCTTTATTGAGATCGTGAGTAGCTCGACGCACATGCGCATTTACCGTCTTTTCTTCCGGACCAGAACTACGAGTTTGCACCAACCAAGTGGGGCTAATCAGACCCCTTCTGAAATGAACCCGGCTGCGAGGAGCTGGTGATCTCCTCCGATAGCATCTTTGCGTCTTGAGCGAAGCGCTGCAGCCCGTTGCTTGACTGGCTTGGCATCTGTCTTCACATTTAGGGCGTGTGCTCGATCACACCTCCCTTGGTACGCTCGGCATGTCAGATGGTTTCCATGTGAAGGATATCTTTATTGGCTTGTAAGAAAGGTGACGAGCGATCTTTCCTATTTGGGATCGAGTCCGGTCCCGACTAGGGCAGTCTTGGAGGGGTCGGAAGGGTCCAGGGGGATCTTCTTCGTGTCAGAGTCTGCTGAAATTCCCGACTTCGCCGCCTTTTTATCCAGAACTTGATCTTGCTCGACTTTAGTTGTTGCGGCTTGTCGGATGCTGATGCGCCCGACTGCCACTTCTTGTGATTGAGCCAGTTCGCAAACTCTCCTTGTCGCAGGGTGAAAGCTGTTTGATGTCACTGCGGAGGGAGAGGACTCCTGCTGGCCCAGGCATCTTGAGCACCATGTATGTATAGTGCAAGTATCGCCATAAAATTTGGCGAGTGCCGGTCGTCCGACGCTATCGCGTGCGTACGCGTCTTCCGCAAGTCGGCAACCTCGAAGCAGACATTTTCCGTGGCGGAAGTATCCCCGTGCCGAAGGTTACTGGCAGTGTGATCTGTCTGGAGTTGGAGTTGATGACAGGCGGGAATTATCCCGTGGAAGGGTGCAGTACTCGGCCATAGTTCGGAACGAGGGATCTTTATCTCGTCCAAAGTCTTGGCGAATAAGATGTTGAGCGCGCTGCCTCCGTCGATGAGGGTTTTCTTCAGCCTGATGTTTCTGACGACCGGGTCCAGGACGAGTGTGATAAGCGTCCCGGTGCGAGAACCCGATCTGGGTGATCTGCGCGGTTGAAAGGTAATGGCCATCTCTGACCAGCGCAGGGTACTGGAGAGTGTCCATCGTAGAGGACCGTGTTGATGTTGGCGCGCTGATAGCTTCTGTTTGCGCTTGGACTCGTACGCGGACGGCCCTCCAAAGATATGGTTGAGCTCGGCCTGAGGTATCTTGGAAATCGTCGCCGGACCCTGATCTGGGTTTGTCTTTGTCCTTGTCGGCGCCAGATGATGAAGCCTGCTCGGAGGCAAACTTCTTAAGCATGTAGCAATCTTTGGCCGCGTGCTTGCCCTTGGGTGGAAGGGCATGGGCCTGCTCAGGACTTTTTCTGGTAAGTCGTTATTTCCGCTGGGGCCGTGACCGACGTGGCTCCATGTTGGCCACCTATTGTCCGACTTCCCCTTGCGGTGCTGGACTTCTTTTTGAGATGGCTCGTTGTCGGCTTTCGCCTTCTGGTCTTTCTTCGGGACTCCTTCTCGTCGAGGGCCTCTACGACCGCTTCGGCTGAGTCGCGTATTTGTTGAACCATGTCGAAAAGAGCCCGGACAGAGGGGTGATGGCTTGTTAACGCCAAAATTTGGTAAGGCCCTGTATCAGATTCGGTCAAGGGAGAGATTACAGTCAACTGACGGAGAAAAAGACCGGAATCGGGAAGGACCGTGAAGACCGTTTTACTTGCAATTATTTACTGTACCTGTTAGTTAGCAGTGTTTTTATATTAGGAAACCTAACCTCGTGTCCGGTCAGATTAGTTTAGTGTTTTCTGTTATAATAGGAAATCATGTATCGTGTCCTATCACGACTATGTCAACTCGGGGTAATATATACGTATGCCCGGGTGCATTGTAAATCATCACAACGATCATACAAATTTCGGCACATCGCCACCCTTCGACGGGATCCTGCTTCTCGAAGCCGGGCTTGCATCGTTAGGTCTAACTCCTCGAGAGGGTAAGTCTCGTCACCCCGGCTACTATTCAGCTAGGACTTCCTCGGTTAGGTCTGATATTCCAGTCGGTCGTTTATGGTAGTCGGCTTACCACGATATATTTACTTTTATCTATGGCTGCATCAGTTCAGTTTGACCTCATAGATTGATTAGGTATATCACATCACGTGCATAGATCGTATCAGCTTACTGGGAGCGATTTATCATCAGTTCGTGCTGCATCGGTTGGGTCCGACCTACTGGAACTGCTAGTGATAAGTCAGTCTGCTAGGCCGATGCTTTGGTGCAGGCTTTTATCGGGAGTGCATAGCCGGTAAGTTATCTTCATCACGGTTGCATCATATCTATCGGCCATTGAGGTATCGTTATCATTGTTGATCTGTGCTGCAACGGTTTGGGTCCGATCTACTAGACTGACATAATAGCTTTACTCTTGATGAGCGATGGTTGTTGTGCGATGGTGCTTATCGGAGTGCTTAGCGATATTATCTGTTAAAGCCGACTACATTTATTCATTGTCTTATTCTATACTCGCTCTGTTCAGTAGTCGGCTGGCTCATCAATTATCTATCATTTATTTGATGCATGCCTTAACATATATTCTTGCCTGTATTATTGTTACAATCGGCTAAGGACTAGTCGATGTGGTTTATTCTGCGATCCAAGTACAGTACAAGCAGGTTCCCGGGCACGACCCCAGGTGAGGACCCGGGCACGAGCTTAGGTAAGGACCAGTGGTACGGCCCGGACAGCGGATGAAGACCCTGGGAGCCGATATAAGCAAAGGGCCGGCACAGGCATATTTCATGGCAAACACCAGTAACACTAAATTATGATCGCCCATCGCTAGGATTTATTTGATTTATTTACTTATGCATTATACTTCTGTTTATTTATCAAGTTTATAGCCGGGTTTTTGAGTATCCCTTCGATGATCGGCTTAGCACGATAGTTGTGTATTATGTTGCTATTGCTCCTGCCATCATCGGCTCTAAGGCCGATGTATAGTGCTACAGTGCGTATCGGCCATCGGCCGAGAGATGAGTCCAAGCTGGCTTCCAACCGATTGGCTCGCGAATTTAACATTTCTTTCTCCTTGTCAATTACAGGGTCAAATTGATTGGCACGCCTACGAACCTCAAGACTTTAGGACCTGCACTGGAGCTAAGCAGATCTCCCAGGCCTTCGCGTGTCCACCCCAGACACCCGGACGGCCCTTGGCGGTTTTTGGCGTCACACGCTTTTGGCACCTGGTGGGACACGAAGTTTCAACCCAAAGTTTCATGGCAAAGTTTTGACAATCAGACCTGCAACATGCTGGGAAAGAGAGTCAAGACAGACAATAATTCCAGTCAGCATGGAGGATTTAACAGAAGAAGCAGAAACAAAGATTGAGCAAACTATGGCTAATTTTTCCAGAAGCTGTGTTTTAGAGTCTTCAGCATGACGCGACAAGGGGCCGATTCAGAAGTCTCAGTTCTAAAACCAGGTACTGGTAGGCAAGAATCGGAGCCGCACACAACCCGAGAGTTCCACCAATCAAGCCTTTGCAGGAGATGGTTAATGAGGCTGTTCACCATGCGCTCATCAATCAGTCGGGAGTCTTGGTAAACACACTGCATAATCTCATCCTCAAGAAGACTGTTGATGGATCAATTGCCAAGAACCAACTTGGGGGTCCTGTTTACCTCCCACTGAAGGTTGAAACCAACTCAGATTGCTTACAACATCAACAGAGATATACCAGAGCATATGTTTACACAGAACCAGGCTGGGGGCAACAGATATTCCTGCTGGATACCATCGGACTGCCTACTATGGAGGATATCAGCAGAATTATCCAGGAGGCGGAGCCGATCCAGGTATTATCAGAGGGAGTTAACAGACAGAATCGGCAACCAACCCCGCCGATACAGTATCAGCAATATCAACAGGAGAATGTAAGGAAAGAAGACTTATCGGCACGGTTGAAGAGATAGTAAGGGAGCATTCGGGATCAAGCCCAAGGAACAAGCATTCATGTATCGGCACCATTATCCTGAGTGGTTTGACAGGGTTCCGCACCACACCGATCAGTGTGTCGTGTCCTTAGATTTTCTAAGTTTCAGGGCAGGACAACACGTCTACAGGTAGAACATGTCAGCCGATTCCTGGCACAATTGCGGGGAGCATCGTTGAAGAGGCCCTGAGGGTTAGGTTTTTTCCCCTATCACTATCTGGATCGGCTTTTACATGGTTCTCCTCATTACCCGCCGAATTCTGTTCGGGGTGGCGATCTAGAGAAACAGTTTCACAAATATTTCTTTACTGGAATTCATGAGTTGAGAATTGTCTGATTTGACATCGGTTAAGCAACGACCAGATGAAACAGTACCGGAAATATGTTCAGCGATTTCGGGATATCAGAAACCGATAGCTATAGTTTGAACCTGAGTGATGGGCATCTGGCCGATCTGGCTTTCCAAGGTCTGCTGGCGCCGATTAAGAGAGATTTTCTTCACAAGAGTTTGAATCCCTGTCGCACCTTGGTACAGAAAAGTATCGGCTCATGAAAAGCCGATTTCAAGAGGCAAAAAAGGACAAGTACCAGAGGAGGGACTGCTCAGGTTCAGGTCTATTTCATCGGACTCAGATGATGAGGAATCCGATGCTGAAGTTGGATTGGCGGAGTGGGGCCAGGAACAAGAAGTTAGTATCATGCCCGTGGGTCAAAGATATCGGCAAGGAGGAACGGTTGATTTGATGTTGTAAAGCCGATAAAATCTTTGACTTGTTGTTACAGGAAGAAGCAAATACAATTGCCGCCAAACCACGTGATTCCATCAGCCGAAGAACTAAAGAAGAAGAAATATTGCAAGTGGCACCAATGCGATATCGCACCATACTAAGAGTGCAAAGGTTTTCGGCAACAAATTCAGTTGGCTGCTTTGAGCAAGGACGAATCAAGTTTGAAGACAAGAAGCCAATGAAGATAGATGGGCACCCGTTTCCGTAAACATGGTTCTATGCGGGAATCATCATCAAGGGATCAGGCCGATGGAGCAAGACATCAAGGTACAAGTCAAGGATTACTTCATCGGACATGATAGAAAATATTCAAGATATGAAGAACAGAGGGATGAACCAGAACAATATAATCCACACTGGGACTGCCCTTCTTTCGATTCTGCTGGGATCAAGGGATGAGACTGCCATCAGTTGAAAATTGCCCCGAGTGTAGCAGTGCAGTAAATCGCCGTGATCAGCAGCAGAGGTTTTCACAAGATCGCCGTTTGGGAAAAGAGCATCGGTTCATAGCCGATTAGGGCCGATCCATGAAGAGTTCTTTGAAGAGGATGAAGAAGCACATGAGAAACAGGTCCAGAATCCTCAGTGGTGCCCTAGCGGCATATTCACGAAGAATCAGAAAGAGAAGGGCACAAGCGGTTACGACACCGAGAGCAAAAGGAAGAGCAGCGCCAGGATCAGGAGGAGCCGATCATCGTCCCAAAGAGGACCAAACAAGTTTGGCGAGTAAGGAGGAAGGACGATGAAGATGCATCAGCTCCGGTGGAACATGGTTTTCTTTTCTGCCCGGGAGTACAGGCGTTCTCGTCAGACGAGGAGCGGAGAGGAAGTTTTCGCTCAGTTAACACTACAACTGACCAAGCTACTTTGATAAACCTAAAGAGTCAGAGCATCGGCACCTAAAGCATTATACATCAAGGGTTACGTGAATGGAAAGCCGATGACCAAGATGTTAGTTGATGGAGGGGCAGCAGTTAATATCATGCCTCATACCACATTCCGAAAGTTGGGGGAAAACCACCGAAGATCTGATCAAGACAAATATGGTGCTTAAAGACTTCGGGGGAAATTCATCAGAGGCGAAAGGCGTGTTGAACGTGGAGCTAACAGTGGGAAACAAGACATTGCCAACTACGTTTTTCGTATCGATGGAAAGGGGTCGTACAGCTTGCTCCTCGGCAGGGACTGGATTCACGCAAACTGTTGCGTGCCTTCGACAATGCATCAATGTCTGATACAGTGGCAGGGAGATCAAGTCGAGGTAGTGCTAGCAGATCGGTCGACCAATATTGCCATGACCGATCTACCAGTCTGGGAAGCTGATGGTGTTGACTGCCTATCCGGGAGAGTTTGGGAAGGCGACTATCTCAAGGTTACTAGCCAGGGAATACAGCCGATCCAGCAAGTCGGCTCTGAATTATTACTTTGATGGGCTCTATTGAAGATTTTGAGGGGAAACTGGGGCAAGGATTTACGTCGGCTGATGATTTGGAAGAGATCGATATTGGACCAGGAGATAGACCAAGGCCGACGTACATAAGCAAAAAGTTAAGTCCTGACTACGAGAGGAATTGATAGCACTGCTGAAGGAGCATCGGGACTGTTTTGCCTGGGAGTACCATGAGATGCCAGGATTAAGCCGATCGATTGTTGAACATCGACTGCCTATTAAGCCAGGGTATCGGCCATTCAAGCAGGCTCCAAGGAGGTTTAAGGCAGAATTATATGAGCCGATCAAGGCGGAGATCACAAGGTTATATGATGCCAAGTTCATAAGACCATGCCGATACGCTGAGTGGGTTTCTAATATCGTCCCGGTGGAGAAGAAAAATGGGAAATTGAGGATATGTATTGATTTCCGGGATCTAAATAAAGCTACCCCTAAGGATGAATACCCAATGCCGATAGCGGATTTGTTGGTGGATGCAGCCTCAGGTCACAAGATTATCAGCTTCATGGACGGCAATGCAGGATACAATCAGATTTTATGGCCGAAGAAGATATACACAAGACTGCGTTTTCGATGTCCTGGAGCTATCGGCTTGTATGAGTGGGTAGTAATGACTTTTGGATTAAAGAGTGCCGGTGCAACGTATCAAAGAGCGATGAATTATATATTTCATGATCTCATCAGCTTGTTGTAGAAATCTACATTGATGATGTGGTGGTTAAGTCTAAAAGTGAGGAAAGCCATATAGCCCGATTTACAAAAGTGCTGGAGAGGCCAAGAAATACGGACTGAGGATGAATCCCAATAAGTGCGCTTTTGGTGTATCGGCTGGGCAAGTTTTTTGGGTTTTATGGTGCATGAGCGAGGGATTGAAGTTAGTCAGCGAAGTATCAGAGCATTAAGACTACAGACCACCAAGCAATAAGACAGAGCTGCAATCATTGATCGGCAAGATTAATTTTGTGAGAAGATTTATATCAAATTTATCAGGGAGAATTGAGTCTTCACGCCGTTATTGAAGTTGAAGCCGATCAGAATTTGTGTGGGGCAGCACAGCAGAAGGCGTTTGACGAGGTCAAAGAATTATCTTAGTTCCCCGCCTATTTTGATTCCGCCGCAGAAAGGAGTGCCGTTCAGGTTATACTTGTCGGCCGATGAGAGGTCCATCGGCTCTGTTTTGATCCAAGAATTTGAAGGCAAAGAGCGAGTTGTGTTTTATCTGAGTAGAAGGCTTTTGGATGCTGAAACGAGATATCCTGCGGTGGAGAAATTATGCCTATGTTTATATTTCTCGTGTACAAAGTTAAGGCATTACATCCTATCGGCTGAGTGTACAGTAGTTTGCCAGGCCGATGTGGTCAAATATATGTTGTCGGCTCCAGTCTTGAAAGGGCGAGTTGGCAAGTGGGTTTTTGCTTTGACAGAGTTCGATTTGAGGTATGAATCGGCTAAGGCGATTAAGGGACAGGCAGTGGCCGATTTTATTGTGCAACACAGAGGGGCTCAAGAAGACTATGTAGAGCCGATCCCATGGACTTTGTTTTTCGATGGATCGGTTTGCAAGCATGGATCTGGTATCGGCTTAGTTATCATATCGCCTCGGGGGCAAGTTTGAGTTTGCTTTACAATTAAGCCTTATCGGACTAATAATCAGGCAGAGTACGAGGCGGTGCTAAAAGGACTTCAACTCTTAAAGGAGATCGGAGCCGATGTCATAGAGATAATTGGCGATTCTTTGTTGGTGGTCAAACAGTTGTCTGGAGAATATGAGTGCAGGGATGATGTTTTGAGGTCATATTATGAGGAGTGTACGGATTTGTTAAGAGATTTCAAGATAGTATCAATAGATCATATTCCCAGGGAGCAGAATTTAGAAGCCAATGATCTTGCGCAGATTGCTTCAGGGTATCGGTGAATAGGCACAGTTGAGGTTGAGATAGCCGATATTGACATCCAGAAACAAGGCCGATGACTGGAGACAGGAGTTAGTTGATTACTTGCAAAATCCGTCGCAATCGGTTTCCAGGAAAATTCGGTATAAAGCTACTAAATATGTGCTGCTTGATGGGGAGTTGTATTATCGGACTTTTGAGGGAGTTCTGCTTAGGTGCCTGAATTTGGAAGAAGCCAAAGTGGTTATGTGCGAGGTGCATGAAGGCGTCTGTGGGACTCATCAGTCGGCTCATAAGATGAAGTGGTTGCTGAGAAGAGTAGGGTATTTTTGGCCGACAATGCTGGAGGATTGTTTTAGGTATTATAAAGGGTGTCAGGATTGCCAGAAATTTGGAAATATACAGCGAGCACCAGCATCGGCTATGAATCCTATCATCAAACCATGGCCGTTCAGAGGTTGGGGAATTGACATGATCGGCCAGGTTTTTCCCCCATCAAGTAAAGGGCATAAGTTCATATTGGCGGCAACGAATTATTTTACCAAGTGGGTAGAGGCGGTTCCTTTGAAGAAAGTTACATCCAAGGAGGCGATCGAGTTTGTAAAGGAGCATATTATTTATCGGTTTGGGATTCCTCAGACGATAACTACTGATCAGGGGTCTATCTTTGTGTCTGATGAGTTTCAACAGTTTGCTGCCAGTATAGGAATTAAGCTATTAAATTCGTCACCTTATTATGCTCAGGCCAATGGACAAGCAGAAGCTTCTAACAAGAGTTTGATCAAGTTGATTAAGCGGAAAATTGATGAGCAGCCACGGTGATGGCATACTACATTAGCCGATTCACTCTGGGCCTATCGGATGGCATGTCATGGATCTACTCGGGTGCCACCGTATCAGTTAGTATATGGACATGAGGCGGTTTTACCATGGGAAACTAACATCGGCTCTAGAAGAATTTCTTTGCAGAATCAGTTGACAGCCGATGATTATTATAACTTAATGACAGATGAACTTGAAGATTTAGCTCAGAATCGGTTGAGGGCGTTGGAGAGAATCAAGGAAAATAAGGCTAAGGCAGCTCGGCATTACAACAAAAGGGTGGTGAATAAGTCGTTTGCCGAGGGAGATCTCGTGTGGAAGTTGATTTTGCCGGTTGGGTCCAGAGATAATAAGTTTGGAAAATGGTCGCCTAATTGGGAAGGGCCCTATCGGATTAATCGCTGTGTGCCTGGTAATGCCTATGTGTTAGAAGATCTTGATGGGACAGAGTTTGCTAAAGCACTTAACGGAAAATATCTCAAGAAATACTACCCTAGCGTGTGGATCGATTCTTGAATCGATTGAGTATAGCCGATTTCTAAAGCAATTCGGAAAGCCGATGTTTTTCTACATCGCTTGAAGACAGCTGATATCAATCGATATCGCCTTTAGATTAAACAAGCAGAAATATTATCAGGGTTGAAAGGGATAAGTAGCAGGGCCGGTCGGATTATATGACAGCAGAAGGGTGATCGGCATGTTCCAGAAAATCGTCAGTTACGAAGGTTTAAGATTTACAAGAATTTTTGGATCACTTCAATTGCGTGCAGGCGGATCTGATCAATCTCATTGATAGCACGGATGTCATCTTCATCGGAGCCTGGGATGGTCTTCAGGTTCTTGCGCCGATGAATGACTTGACGCCACTGTCGCTGCAACCTTGGCTCTTGGTCTTGGATGGCTTTGCGGTAGGGCCGATTAGCTGGGATTCTGTTGCTATAAGGAGGTCCTTACGAACTCTTTCAAGTTCTGCCAGCAAATCGGCCTTCCTTTTTCTTCAAGCTGGTCTAACTTAGGTTGGAGCTCTGGGGCAGCGGCCATGTCATCAAGATGCGCTTTTTCTTCTCTGCTTGGGCTAATAGCGATTCGGCTTGGATGTCTCTCGGTAGTCTTCTGTTGGTCAGCGCGATCGGCTATGCGCTGTCTAAGCTTGATGAGTTTAAATCTATGGGATTCCAGATATGCTGCGGGGTTATGCGTCGACAAGTTCTTTCGGGCAGATGGTGTTCAATTTCTGCGAATCTTGCCCGGATTGGCCCGCAATCTTCCGCTAGCGCGTCAATTGGGTTTTCCCCAGCCGACTGCGGATGCTCGTCAGATATTCGCGTACGTCGGCGGGGAAGGATGGTTTGGTCGTTGTACTGGTGGCTGTGGATTCTTCTACTTCTAGGTACTTGCCGATGTCAAAGGAGAACAGATCGGCCAAAGACTGCAAGATTGGCATCGGTAAACGATCAGTAGAAAGTTAGGAGCAGGGATGGGCATAAAGAGGATACCTGAGGAAGGACATCGGCAGCTTGCGCGACATCGGCTTCAGGGGATGAATAGGTTTGTTCTCTGGAGGGGCCGATGTCAGCCGATGGAATAAGGGGCAGTTCTCATCGACAGCTGGAGGACTTGGTGCCAAGAGTGGGGCAGCTGAAGAGGCCATCGCTCAGTGCTTGGGGGGACGTCGGAAGAAGGTTGAGGATTCTGGAGCCGATGACTCGAGCTGAAGATGGAGCTGGTGAGATAAATGAGAAAGCGGTAATATGTTAAGACTTGGCGCATACCTGAGGAGATGAGGGAGCCGATGTGGTCTGGGGAGAAGATGGCGTCGTGGCAACGGGCATCGGTTTTCTATTTCTTCAGGGAGGGGCGATGCTGCTAACTTTTTCCTTTTTGGTCCATCGGCCGAGGCGCCTTGAGGAGAGCCGATGGCGTGGAGCGTCGCGCCCTAAGTTTGGGGTAGCCGATGGAGGTTGATACAGGAATCGGCCGACCGCTGTTGCTTGTTGATGGGGGCTCGACGCTGGCAGCCTGCAAATTAGGAGTTAGAGATGATTGGAGATGATGGTTAAAGCTTGTGGGTATTACCTCTTCATCGGATTCGACGTAACTCAGTGTCAAGACGAGAGCAGTAACAGGTGGGCGCTAAGCTGAACAAGTGTTTTCTTCCATTCTGACCACCATCGACAAAAAGCTTGGTGTTGGCAGTGCAGATGTACACCTCGGTGGCGGCGCCTAGAAGGAGGGATCAGTCAAAGTCCGCAGCCGATCATATTCCATGGCGTTGCTGACCGTGCCCCGGGCCTGGAGTTTATCAATGAAGAATAGGCCTATTGGGAGCTGACCAAGACCAAATTGACGGGAGCTGACCGATGGATGTAGAACTCATACGATGGCTGAGTTCGGCCCAGTGAAAAACCAGTTGGCAGCAGACAAGGAATGATAGCCGATAGGAATATGGCCCTTAGACTCATCAATCATTCAGAGCTTTGAGTGGATCAAAGTTAGAAGGCATCTCGAATGATGATGCGTCGTTGTAAGCAAACCAAAGAGTGGCCTCCCTGGTGAAGCCATAATAAAACCCCCTTGAACCACTGACTAAGCTTCAGCAAGGGGTTATCTTAGCTGCCAAGAAAGGGCCGATGCAGCTTCGCCATAGAGACTGCATCGGCGATAGACGGGGTCTTGATCTTCTGGGTAATCGGCTGGAAGATTGATCGGAGAGAGAGGTTCCAGGAACAGCCTTGGAGGTGTAGATATTGAGCCAGAGCTGAACAAACCACCAAGGGACCCCCGATGTGCGCCAGACGGGCTGGCCGGCCGATACTTAGTTGCAACCTTGATGAAGCAGGTGGTAGGTGGCACCAAGGAGGAATTGCCCCAAGGGATCTGTTTCCGATCAACCAAGCATTCTGCCAGGCATTGCATGTTGAACCGTCGGGCCGAGGGTTGCACCACCAAAGACAAACCGCTCCACAATAAGTTCAGAAAAGCAACATTTCCCGATCATCAATCCCTGATCAGTCCCCTCTGTTTATGAAGAGATATGTACCTGGACCAGCCGCCGATGTTCTTTGCCTGGAAGGGCCGATGCGTAGGTTTGAAGCGAAGCTTGAAGGGGATCGATGTAGCTTGTGTGTCAAGACATGTGAGCAATGGTCACATCCAGCAATGGTGGGGGTCATAAGGCCCGTGCCCAAACAGAAAGGCAATTGAGAGCATCGGACCAGAAGTATGAGGCTGATGCGAAGCAGGGAGTTCATTTTCTCTCCATATTCGGAGTAGAGAAAAGATTGATGGCAGTGGCGATATAGCCATTCTTCCCAATAGGTTCTTCGCAGCCGACACCCTGAGGTAGCCAATCTCTCCATCCAGGCACATCTGCTTCGGCCATCGACCTGAAGCTGTTGGTCCGTCACTGACCAACATAGGCCGAGTTCTTGAAGGGAATAGTTGGGTTTCCAGCAATATGAAATTGGGATCTTCGCTGCCCATGGGGCCATGATAGAAGAAGCCTGGGGTAATCGGCGGCCGGAATCAAGATCTGGGCTGCCTAAGATGCTACAGTAAACAAGCGAGAAGAACAGGTGAAGAACATAGTCAGAATCGGATTCGCATGGAGTAGATCGGGGAAAAAATAATAGTGTCGGGTGAGAAGATTACCTAGCAGGAACTGCAGATGCAAGATGCCATCACAGGAGTGGGAGAGAGTTGATGCCAGGGATCAACGGCCGGCAGAAAGCTTGCAACGAACTCGTCTGGATTGCTAGAGCTTCGGTGAAGATTGGAAGACGAAGCGGGTGGTGCTCTGGTGATGTGAAAGCATCAAAAAAGGCAAGGAGACGAAGCGTTTTTATAGAGGTATGACAACCGAGCGGGAATCGAGGCGTTGGCACTGTTTTCAACAACATTTATGGCAAGTAAGCTATCTTGGGCGCCTCGGATGTTGGAGAAGTCTGGGAGGCCAAAAATGAAGAATTTCGAAGTCTATAGAAGAACTCCGAAATTGGGGGGCATGTGTTAACGCCAAAATTTGGTAAGTCTCGCCCCTGTATCAGATTCGGTCAAAGGAGAGATTACAGTCAATGACGGAGAAAAGACCGGAATCGGGAAGGAAGCCGTGAAGACCGTTACTTGCTGGCATTATTTACTGTACCTATTAAGTTAGGCAGGTGCTTATCTTTAGGAAAACCTGACCTCGTGTCCGGTCAGGATTAGTTAGCGTTTTCTGTTATAGATAGGAAATCATGTATCGTGTCCTATCAGGACTATGTCAACTCGGGGTATATATACGTATGCCCGGGTGCCTTGTAAATCATCACAACGATCAATACAAATTTCGGCGCATCGCCACCCTTCGACGGGATCCTGCTTCTCGAGCCGGGCTGCATCGGTTAGGTCGAACTCCTGCGAGAGGGTAAGTCTCGTCACGCCATCGGCTACCTATCGGCTAAGACTTCCTCGGTAGGTCCGATATTTCTAGTCGGTTTATGGTAGTCGGGCTTACCACGATATATTTACTTTATCTATGGCTGCATCAGTTCAGTTTGACCTCATAGATTGATTAGGTATATCACATCACGCGTGCATAGATCGTATCGGCTTACTGGGAGCGATTTTATCATCAGTTCGTGCTGCATCGGTTGGGTCCGACCTACTGAACTGCTAGTGATAAGTCGGTCCTGCTAGGCCGATGCTTTGTGTGCAGGCGTTTTTCGGAGTGCATAGCCGTAAGTTATCTTCAATCACGGTCGCATCATATCTATCGGCCCATTGAGGTATCGTTATCATTGTTGGTCTGTGCTGCAACGGTTGGGTCCGATCTACTAGACTGACGATAATAGCTTTACTCCTGATGAGCCGATGGTGTTGTGCGATGGTGTTATCGGAGTGCTTAGCCGATAAGTTATCTGTTAAAGCCGACTACATTTATTCATTGTCTTATTCTATACTCGCTCTGTTCAGTAGTCGGCTGGCTCATCAATTATCTATCATTTATGTTATTGCATGCTTTATCATATATTCTTGCCTGTATTATTGTTACAATCGGCTAAGGACTAGCCAATGGGTTTATTCTGCCGATCCAAGTACAAAGTACAAGCATTGTTCTGCGGGCACGACCCCCAGGTGAGAGCCCGGGCACGAGCTTAGGTAAGGACCAGTGTACGGGCCGGACAGCGGGATGAAGACCCCGGGAGCCGATTAAGCAAGGGCCGGGCACAGGCATATCTTCACGGCAACACCAGTAAACTAATTATGATCGGCTAGGATTTATCTGATTTATTTACTTATGCATTATACCTGTTTATTTTACCAAGTTTATAGCCGGTTTTTGAGTATCCCTTCGATGATCGGTTAGCACGATGCTTGTGTATTATTATGCTATTGCTCCTGCCATCATCGGCTCTAAGCCGATGTATAAGTGCTACAGTGCGTATCGGCCATCGGCCGATGAGATGAGTCCAAGCCGGCTTCGAGCCGATTGGCTCGCGAATTTAACATTTCTTTCTCCTTGTCAATTACAAGGTCAAATTGACTGGCACGCCTACGAACCTCAAGACTTTAGGACCTGCACTGGAGCTAAGCAGATCTCCCAGGCCTTCGCGTGTCAACCCGACGCCGAACCAGATCCCGGCGATTTTTGGCGTCAACACGGGCTCTCGGGGATCTGAGCGCTACGGCGGTTCACGGCGGATCGACCCGGTACTCGGCGCTCCCGGGGGCAAGCAACGCTCCCGGCCCCGGGATCGTGGCTCAGCGGAGCCATACCGCCACTTGCAACGTCCAGATACGTAACCTTACCCGATTTACATATTGCATAAATTGTATTCTTTCCCCATTTGTGTGGACAGCCTAGGTTCCCGGGGCGGGCCGCGGCGCTCGACCTGGCCAGCTTCTCCCCGGCCGCCGCCAAGGCGCCGGGTGCTTCGCTGCCTGGCGACCCCGTGCCCGGCAGAGTCAGTTCCCGAGGGGCTCTCGGCGAGTCAAGAGTCTGTTCTCGCGGCCTCGCTGTGCTCCCTGGGCCAACAGCTCCCGGGGGCGCGGAGGGCCCCCGGATCCGGAGGACGGAAGGGGCCGAACCTACGGACTTCGTCGCTCCGCAAAGCTCACGTCCAGACTGCTCGCGCCCCCAGGGACCAAGCTCCCGGGGCGTTCAACCGTCGCGTCCGCTACCCCTGGGGACCGAGCTCCCGGGGCAGGCGGCTACACCAGGGCCCGGACAGGAGCCTTAGGCCGAACGGCTGTTCGCAGCTGCTGGGTCTCGCTGTCAGATGACGCCTGGTATTCGGCGTTCCCGGACACGAGGCCCCGAACACCAGCAACCTCCGAACAACACAATAAACCAAGGTACGAAAATATAAACATGATCATATACATATGCAAATATCTCTCTTTGTACAAGACAAGCAAACCGAAGCGCAAGCACGAGCGAGGCCCAGAGATGTCGCCGCACGGGGGGAGGTCACCGGTGTACTTCATACCGGACCCCGGGCGGCGTCGGAAGGGAGCGCTCGGGGCATGGAGGGCCCTGGGCCCCGAAGGCAGCCGCGGATGGTGACCAGAAGGAAACCTTATATAGCGTCTTCCCCGGACTCTTCGTCGCCATCGGCTCCACCAGATGCTCGCTGCCCGGAGACGCCAATCGCACGGGGAGAGGTCGCCGGCCTTCTTCGGACCGGACCCGGGCGGCGTCCAGAAGGGGACCGGCGTCGTTCCTAGACTCTTCGTCAGGTATCGGCTCCACAAGGTGCTCGCTGCGGTCGAGGAACCCTGCCCCCGAGGCAGCAGTCTCGGCCACGGCCTCCCGCGCCTCCTCGCGAACCACCGCGACTTCCTCGCGCGCGGCGAACTCACACCCCCGAGACGCGAGCCCGGCCTCTTGGGCCCGGACGCTTTCCTCTCGGGAGAGTGTTTCCTTCTCCCGCGCCTCCATCTCGGACCAGGCGCGGGAGGCCTCGTCGGCGGCAGAATCTCATTCGGGTGGCGGCCTCCGATCGGATGACGCGCTCTCTGCTGCCGCGGTCTCCGGCCAGCGGGTCGCCACGAAGAACTCGGTGGCGACGGTACGGGCGGCGAGCTGCTGCATCGCCATCGCGATCGCTGCCGCCAGCCTTCCTCAACACTTCATTCCATGTTTTCAGCCCGGGTCTCGGGCACATATCCCGTCTAAATCAACAAGTCGTGAAGCTACAACAGTCCATGGCGAACCAGGTGCACCCCGCGTCCCCTCTTTTCTTCAAGACGTGGCCCTGTTCCTGCCCGGGGCTGATCCCAGCCGAGCAACAGGGCCAGGGGCCACTGTCGGCAAAATGGGACTGGGGATCCCCCAGTCCCCGGGGACGCGAGGGTCTTTGGCTGCGACAAATACTTCGGAGTCCACATTCTGCGCAAGAGAAGGCCGGCTACGGCCGCTCTCCCGCCAAGTACCCGGGGGCCCGAGCACTGGCCGGGCCCGGGTGTGCATTCCCCGGGTCTCGTCCCCGATCCCGGGAAGCTCCGTTCCCGGGCCCGGAGCCACGAGCCCCGGTCCCAAGTGCCGGTCTCCCCGGCCCCGGGTGCCGGTCACCCCGGACCCGGGTGCCGATTGCCCGGGTGCCGATCCCCCGGACCCGGGTGCCAATTGCCCGGGTGCCAATCCCCCGGTCCCGGGTGCCGGTCGCCCCGGACCCGGGTGCCGATTGCCGACTGCTCCCGGGTGCCGACTGCTCCCGAGAGCCGATGCCCGGCCCCGAGGCCGACTGACTCGGCCCCGGGTGCCGATCGCCTCGGCCCCGGGGGCCAATTGACTCGAAGAACTCAGCGGACCAGCTCCCCAACTACCTACATTAATGACGAGGCGACAGTGCCTGTCGCCCCTGTCGCCTGCTCTGCCACACGTGGGCGCCTCGTGATGGCCCCCCGTGGACACCCGACTGTGCTGTCAGAAGCCTTTTGACTTTGGTGGAGAGGGCGTGCGTCGAAGTCCAAGCAGTCAGAGACTCTTGACTTCGGCAGCGTGCTCCATCACATCCCGTCACATCCTCACAACTCCACCGCCCGCTGCATACCAACTCCGGCGTGGCTCAGCAGGCGGACGTGTCCAGGACGTGGGCGCTGCAGGCGGCAGCAGGCGGACGTGTGCGACAAGACGGCAATAAGACAACCCATACCTAGCCCTCTCATGTATCTTGGCACTGTGGACTCCCCTTACCAATAAAAGGAGGATCCATGCCTCTGACTCGGGGGGGGGGGGAGATAGCTCTGGCTCCAGCCTTGCACAACTCAGATAGCTTCCAGAGAGAGCTTCCCAGGGCCCGAGCTGCCTGGGAAGAACACACTGTAGTAACAACTCAAAACCATCCCATCCACTACAGATAGCAAACACACAGGAGTAGGGTATTACGCCTCCGAGCGGCCCGAACCTATCTACTTCCTCCTGTCTTCTTTGTGTGCCATCGTCCATCAATCGATCTTTCTCCTACACCGGACGCCGCATTCACCTGAGAACCACTCCCCTGGCCGAACCTCAAAGGGGGGTCTCCGGACTTCCCGCAGTCGAGGTTTCATCCTCCGACATAACCGATCAAAATCTTCACACCACTCCAACGGTAACCCCTGGCC
The DNA here is from genome assembly GCA_003991445.1 of Oryza meyeriana var. granulata. NCBI lineage: Eukaryota > Viridiplantae > Streptophyta > Magnoliopsida > Poales > Poaceae > Oryza > Oryza meyeriana. The sequence goes on along the minus strand of RYFJ01000026.1, from coordinate 205,802 downwards.
TTCCATGGCGTTGCAGTAACTTTTCCAACTAAGGGCATCAGCCACCACATTGGCTTTTCCTGGATGATAATGGATTCCGATGTCGTAGTCCTTGATCAGCTCTAACCATCTTCGTTGCCTAAGGTTCAGATCTGGCTAGGTAAAGATATACTTCAAACTTTTGTGGTCTGTATAAACTTCGCTGCGGTTGCTGATAAGATAGTGTCTCCAAATCTTCAGAGCATGCACTACAGCTGCCAATTCCAAGTCATGAGTAGGATAATTATTCTCATAAGGCCGTAGCTGCCAATTCCACAACCTTCCCTTCTTGCATCAGCACACATCCAAAACCTTACCGAGACTCATCACAGTAAATTTGGAATCCTTTCTTGGGATCTGACATGATCAACACTGGTGCGGCTACAAGTTTCTTCTTTAACTCTTGAAAACTCCACTCACACTCTGGTGTCCATGAAAATTTCACATCCTTCTGGAGTAAATGGGTCACAGGCTTCGTAGTTCTGGAAAAATTCTCTATGAATCGACGGTAATATCCCACCAATCCCAAGAAACTCCGAATCTCCGAAACCGATTGTGGCTGCTTCCACTTGGTCACCGACTCCACATTGGTCGAGTCTACCACAATCCCTCCAGCAGTGACAACATGTCTGAGAAACTTCACTTCCAGAAGCCAAAACTCACACTTGCTAAACTTGGTATACAACTGATGTTGCCAAAGGGTCTCTAAAACAATACGAAGGTGCTGCTCATGTTCTTCCTTAGTCTTGGGATAGACGAGGATATCGTTGATGAAAACCACCACAAACTTATCCAAGTATTCCATGAACACTTTATTCATCAAGTTCATGAAGAAAGCAGGGACGTTAGTCAGCCCGAAGGACATAACTGTGCATTCATATAACCCATACCAAGTGGTAAAAGCAGTTTTGGGAATATCTTCCTCCCGAATCCTTAATTGATGATAACCCGAGCAAAGATCTATCTTGGAGAATATTGTGGCTCCTTCTAACTGATCAAACAGATCATCAATCCGAGGTAGCGGGTACTTATTCTTGATAGTGACTTCATTGAGTGCGTGATAATCAACACACATCCATTGAGTTCCATCTTTTTCTTTCCACAAATATGACTGGCGCTCCCCAAGGCGACGTGCTAGGTCTGATGTAGCCCTAGCAAGCAACTCTTCAACTTGCTTCTTCACTTCTACCAACTCATTAGCTCCCATCCTATACGGTCTCTTGTGGATAGGGGCGGTGCCTGGGGCTAGGTCTATTTTGAACTCAATATCTCTCTTAGGTGGCATTCCAGGTAGATCATCAGGAAAGACATCAGGATAATCTCGTACCATGGGGATCTCTGCGATGGCTGCCTGGTTTAGCGATACCGGAGAAGATGAGGTGGAGAGAGCACAGAAAATCACTTTTCTCCCAAAGGCAGGGGTTAGGGTCACTGTCCTAGTGGCACAATCAATAATTCCCTTGTGCCAAGTTAACCAGTCCATCCCTAGGATGACATCTATCTCTTTTGATTTGATTAGAATCAAATCGGCCAGGAAAGTGATACCCTGAATTTCTAAGGTCACAGAGAGGCTAAACTAGGTGGTATGCATTTGATTTCCCGGTGTGTTAACCATGATAGACTTATCCAATTTCCCCATTTGGAACCCATGTTTTCTTGCAAAATCCCTCGATATAAAAGAATGTGTAGCACCCGAATCAAACAAAACTGTTGCAGTAACCGAATTAACAGGGAACGTACCTAGGATGACGTCCGGTGCAGTTTGAGCCTCGTCTGTAGTGGCGTGGTTCACTCTGGCCTTGATCACGTTGCCAGAAGGTTGCCCCGATGTGGTTGACTTGAGACGCTTAGGCTTTGGACACTAAGAAGAGTAATGTCCTGGATCACCACAGTTGTAGCAGGTTAGTGGCTTCCCTCCAACTTCCTTCTTGACGAGCTGGTTGGTTGCTGGGGCCATGACTGGCCGAGGGGGACGACGGTTTGCTCCAGCGTGGCCACTAGTAGTATTGGTGTAGAACTGGCGCTGCAGGTGAGGTGCCAATGAGGATCCACCTTGCTAGTTCTGGGGCGGTCTCGCAACATGTGGCCTCTGACTAGGGGATTGTTGTGCCCAGAAACTTGCCATCTTGCGCTTCCTTTGCTCCATTTAGTTGTGTTTGTCTTCGTGGTGAATAGCCTTGTCCACTAGTTTCTGAAATCCGAGTAGTCACCGGAGAGTAGTTGAATTGAGAGTTTATCATTCAATCCGTCCAAAAACTTCTCTTGTCGGTCGGTGTCAGTGCTAACATCCTCCGGCGCATAGCGGGCAAGACATTTGAACTCATAAAGAAACTCGGTCACCGACCGGTTCCCTTACTTTAGTGCCCGAAACTCACGCTTCTTTAATGCCACTACTCCAGCAGGGATATGCATCTTCTTAAAAGCGGCGGCAAACTCAACCCAAGTGATAGGCTATCCCTCAGCTCGGTTAGTTCTGAAATGATCCCACCATTCAGACGCAGGACCATGTAGCTGGTGTGACGTGAAAGAGACCTTCTCCTGGTCTGTGCATTGTAGAAGGTCCAGTTTCTTCTCAACAGCATGCAACCAATCCCCAGCTTCCACGGGTTTAGTTGTGCTAGAGAAAGTAGGAGGCCTCACTCGCAAAAACTCTGTGAGCTTATTCTGCGGTGGAGGAGGAGGCGCCTACTGTTGTGCCTGATCCTGCTGATTTTGCATTTGTTGAAACATCATGTTCATCAGTTGCGCTTGGTTGCCAAGATCTAGGCAATGGTAAGATTGTCGTCCTGATGCGGCGGTCCGTTGGGTGCACCCCCGCGATTGTTGTTTCCAGAGTTACCATCTTGGTTGCTTCTGTTATGTGTGTTCACCATCTGTAGAGCAAAGATGAAAAGAAAAGAAAGAGCCCTTGAAACATATTTCATACTACTTAAGCTTTCACTTTTATTGCTCTGAACTGATTGATTAACATTTATGTAGCTTACTATCACACCATCAAGCAACTCCTAACTTAAACAGTTACATCACCACCCTCTGGCATAAACCGTTGACTAAACCCCACACATACAAGCATTTCCTAAACATGCAACTGCTAACACAACGATCTAAGGTAACTCATGCTAAGATGCTACTAAGGGCTTCTCAACGGGGCGAAGGGCTTCTCAATGGGGCGAAGGACTTCTTCTTGCATCCGAGTTGTGTTCAGATTTCCCTTCATCTTCTTGAGTATCACCCCACTCCACTTTAGAGTGAGAGCGAGCTCCACTGTCTTTTGACCCTTCCGAAGGTGTGCTGGCTTCTGACTCCTCTGAGTCCTCTTCTGCATCATCAGCATAAGCCACTAGTGGAACTACCCGAAGTAGGACCTGGTTGTTCAGTAAACGGGTCCTTGGTGCTAGCTGAATCCGAGGTAGAAGACGAACCCTCTTCCTTGGGGTGGTGCGGATCTTGGCTCCTTCAGGGAGTGCTTCTCCTTTGGCCAGGGCCAACTCTTGCTTCAACCGGTCCACTTGGTTTTGCAGTCTACAGATCTTGGTGCGGTTCTCATTCTCCCGTTCATGAGTTGCGATCACCACATCAGCCCGAGCGTTGTCTATGGCACTCAACATCCTTACAAGTCGTTGAGTAGTTGCATCGTTCTCTGCTCCTGGGTTCTGGTAACTGCTATACTCGTCGTTGTGGGTCCTGGACGGGTGGTAGTGGTAAGCAGTGTTCCTCAGACGAGCGGCATAGCGGTGACGAAGTTCTCCGATAGCTTCCAAAGCCACCTCTTGACATGCATGCTCAAAATTTCTTCCTCCTGCTCCGAAGATCATGGATGAGACGCCTTCATGTTCACTTGAAATCGTGAGGCGGACGCGGCACTTCTCTTCACAGGGGTTGTGAGTGACTTGTCTATATTTAGGGGCCGGTTTGTACCCTATGGCGATGGCCATATCTCGTAACTCTTTGACAAATCCACCAACTCCAAACAGATGCACTGGCTTTCGGTTTGCCATCTATGGAGCATGAAAGGAAGATTTATCGATTTTGACTAAGTTAGCAGAACAAATTTTGTTGCAAATAAAAGGGTAAAGAAAGTAGTAAAATTTTCATCGAAAATTAAAAACAAAGGAATTAGCATAATTGAGGGTTTTTTTACAAGGAAAGAACTTAAATTTTTGAGAGAAGAAATCAATTGAATCAAAAAGGGATTTTTTTTTGTACCATTAACTCCCTTAATTAAAAGAGAAAGAGGAGAGGATAGATCTAGTTAAAAAAAAATTTAGAAGGCTCTTAGGGGTACCAAGGGGCTTATCCTACGGTCAAGGTGGCTCTAATACCAACTTGTCATGCCCAGAATTTCCATCCAAAATTCTGAAGTATTATTGTGTGTAAATCCTCGTCTAGGAATCAACCGAGGCACACATGACATAGTTAATAATCAAAGTAATTGTTTACATATCGAAAGTATTTATTGCAGAGGCGAATAGTGACTCTCAAAATAATAAAATTCTAGCAGCGGAAACTAAGCTAAAACGACGTGACAAAACCCATTCCACGAACTTGACCGGGCTCCCGCTTAATCTTCCAAGCAGTCCTCCTCGCTGAAGTACTCCTCTGAATGATGATTGTTGATTGCAAGGTGAGTACATGAAATACTCCGCAAGCCACACAGCAAATATGCAAGTGCACAGGATAACAAAGGATGGCATAATAGGGCTCAATTTGCATAAACAGCATTTAATAAAGCATTTAAGACATCAGTAAAACATCAATAATTAATCAACATTATCCAACACTATACCATTCACCAAATGGCATAGGCCCAACCACTCCAACCTGGAGCTAACCATGATTCATCCTTCAACAATCAAATTTAGTTAATGTGGGATTAATCACAGAAAACATTGCTAGGCTCGCCCTTAACCGTGGGCACGGCTATTCAAATAGTTTTACTCTGGCCGGAGGTGTACCAATGTACCCACAAGATACAACCCACAACACATCACTGTGCGCCTTGATACCACCATGGTACCTTGGAAAGGAATTGTGACAGGGTTATCCATGTAACTCGCACGATAGGAGAGCTTCCCGCCGAACGTCCAGTCTTCAGTAGGGGTGATCAAGTGCCTTCCCGCGAGACGGCCTGACGCCCGAAGCATTGTCTTATTGTCACTACCATGTGTGGACTTATATCAGCCACAGACACGCCCTGGTGCCTCCTATTGAACTCGGCACACTTCAAACTCCTGCTATCCCATTCTAGCTTGTGAATAGCACGAGTGTTGCTTCGCAACAAGTAGTCCGCGAACCGGTCCTTAGCTGTCACGAGCACCACTAGCAACATTCACAACCCTGGTGCTCGCAACCCACCTTTTTATCAAGTTTTAGTGGACCATTAAATTATCCTTGTACAACCACAGTCGTAAATAGAATCATCATTTCATGTGACTAGATATTATAGTCGCCGTTAATGTTATGGCTCCAGAAGTTATTCTATAGTTTGCTAAGCATGGCTAAGCAATGTTCTAGAGGTAATCTAGCTAACCAATAAATAAAGATAGCTAGTCACATTTATCCCATAGGTACAATATCGAGTAAACAAGTCAAAGGCGCCATAAACAAAGATTAGGGTTTCCCTTTACCAATGACATTCCAAAATAAATGCAGAGTTGAAAGGAAATATAGCTTTAAACATAGGAACAATATACTCAAAGGGATTTAAGAATCTATTTGACTTGCCTTGCTGCTCCTCACAAACCTCGAAACTCTCCTCGAGAAACTGCGACTTTTTCTGAACGTCGGCGGCTAAAGCCCATTTTGCTATAGATTTTTCTCGGTTTTTATTATTTTCACTCCTTGAGGCTTTTAATTTAATTTCTAAATTTTTTTCACAATTATTTTTATATGGGGATAAATTCAGGGTGTCACACCTGACGCAGACGCCGGTACAGGTGTGGGGCATAGTACTGGTGGGGTCGTTGTGGGCGAAGCTGCAGGTGTCGAAGTAGACCGCACGTGGAGTCTCGATGAAGACGGGCGGAGTACCTGCAAAGGAAGTACCGTCCCGAGGAAGGAACGGCGTACACCTATTGAAGACGTTGCCACCCCTAAAGAGGAACGGCGGCTGCGTCCTCGGAGTCATTGTAGCTGTCGAGGAAGCCATCGAAGTGGAGCCAATCTCGAAGACCGGTGGTAGTGAACACTGGTGCAAAGCCACAGGTCAGCTGAGCTGTCACACCCGATCTGGCACTGCTGTACAACGGTACCAATTAGGGCATGCCGCATGATTGTAGCACGAACTACCTTCCCGCGGAACCGCGATACAGATACCAGTCCCAGGACACAGCGCTGGTATCCACAGCAAACAGACGTGCATCATTGCAATACCTTAAATAAATAGTAATTAAATAGACTTATGCCTTAACTTACATTGTAGCTTCGGAGCAAGCCGGAGACAACAACGAACCACACAGAGGCAGCGGCAACAGTGGAACGGCGGACTAAGTCCCAACACATAGACAACGGCTGGGAACCAGGATGAAACCCTAATCTTCACTTCTCTGCAACTCCAGCTTCCAGCTCCCGGCGGAGAACTATATATATAGAGCAAGGGTGAGTACTTACGTACTCAGCAAGCTAGGGGAACTTAGGTGGTTGTTGCAGGCTTCAAAGAGGGGCTGGATATTTTGTAATTTCTTTTTGTTGAAACCTTTTTAAATCTGCTAGTGTGTGCTTCTCAACAATCAGGGCAAGGTGAGTCTCGCCCGATCGGAAAGAAAGGTGCATCAATCTTTATTTCTCCACTTTTTGCAATCAAGAAATTCACATCAAACGGCTTCCTGAGCCAAAGTATTTTCCGGACTTCCCGAGTCCTGCTGTCCACGACGGCCAAGCCATTTCATCGGACCTCCAGCGTCCTTAATGGCGCTTCCATCTCATAGTTCCCAAAACCACACACGCATTTGCAAACAATGTGAAATAAAACTACGCTAGGGAATCACCTCACATCCGCCCATGACTGTGGGCACGTCTGTTCAAACAGTTTAGACCTCTACAGAGGGGGTACACTTTACCTACATGACGTGACTCACTCTAGCCACCAGCTCACACTGAGCAGGCACAATCGGTGGCCTAGAGGTTTTTGCGATCAGGCATTTCCCTAGCCCTCTCAGGTTACCCCATGCCAACTGGAGGGGTCTTCGAGACCAATCACAGGGTAGGTCCCAGACCATGCTGTACCAGGAATCCAGGAGGCAACCCCAACACCCTCTCACACGATCCACAGTCCAATGGCACGCAAGGCGTCCCTAAGAGTCTAGTTACTCGGCCAGGGGCTTCCCAATTCACCCATGTGGTTGTACGATCATATGCTCAGATGAAATTCCGAAGAAATCGGTCCTTAAAGTGACCACACAGGCATCACCCACACCAAATCGGCCTTGTGTCGCGAATCTCCATTTTGAAACTCATTTTTCTTTCACAAGGCACCGACCCAGGTGTCGGGTTTTCCAAACGTTTCGTAATACCTTATTTTACCCAAGAAGTTTCCAAATTTTCAAGTTAAAGGGGCGACCGTCAGTACTCATACAATAGTGCACAAATACCGAGGCGCGACAGCGGTGGTTACAAGGGAACAGGGTATTTCAATCATCAAGAGAGGATTTAATGCAGTAAGGCTGGGTTGGTCCACCAGTCTGACTCGCAGACGGGACCGAACGATTTAGTGCACGCATAATGATGCAGGATTTCACAAATAAAATAATTAAAGTTCAATTATAGGATTGATTGATCGAAGGTGACTTGCCTTGCTCAAGGTCTTCACAAGTCGTCGAGAAATCGTCGCGAAATCCGCTCCGAAATGCTATTTTCGACGACCGTTACTATGCGTAAACACACAAAAATCTACACAAAGTTTAAGAAATAGATCCTATTTAGTGCTAATAATAGTGCCATTAGATATCTCAATTTTAGAAAATTACTGGAGTTGGAACGGAGTCAATCGGAATTACGGAACAAAAGATATGAATTTCCGAAGATTAATTGAATTTCTGATTTACTGGAAAAGGAATTAATTTGATTCTCCAAGGAATATTCCAGGGATCTCCACCGGCTACTGACAGCCGGGGCCCACTGGCCACTTGGGCCCACCGGTCAAAGACTTATGGCCCATGGACCGAGTGCAAGGAGAGGGAAATGGTGGGATGGTGCACGAGGACGGCTCATGGTGGATTGATGTGACCGGGCCCACATGTCATCGACGGTGGCCGGGGAGGCCACATGCACAGGCGCGGGAGACAGCCATTGGCTCTGTCCCCGCCCCACGGGGCCACACAACAAAGGCGAGTGAGAGAGAGGCGCATGGTTAGTGAGATCGACCGCGCACGGCGACGGGGAGTGATTCCAGAGAGCGACGTCAATTGGCGGCGAACGGCGACGCCGGCGGGAGGAGTAGAGCTCGGTGAAGCGATTGAGCGGCTCAGATCCGAGAGAGACCGATCGGCGGTGGCCGACGGCAAGGAACCGAAGGCGGAAGGGAGAGAAAGGGAACAGCAGTGATGGCATCCATAGCGAGCTGTGGCAATCGGAGGCAAACGGCGGCGCCGGCAGGGGAAGGGAAACACGGTGAAGGGTTTTAACGGCTTGGATCTAGGGTTCAAGGGGCGACGATGGTTGGCGATGGTAATGCCGAGGCGCCGGGGAGAGAGAAAGAAGGGGAGACGACGACGGCGATGGTGGTGGCTCTTGGGGTCCACAGGGAATGTGCGGCGGCGAGGCGTGCTACGCAAGGTAGTGACAGGGGAAAAAGACAGGGAGCTAGCATCGGGGTCGCGCGGGGTTGTTTGTTCTAGGCATCGTCCCAAACGAATAAACACAACGCAATCGCGTTAGTTCGGATACAGGCTCACTGATGGGATACGGGCTTGGGGGCGGCGGCACGGTGAGGACAGGAGACCGGCCGGTAGGGTGCACCGGTGGAGCTTTGGAATGGCGGCGTCCCAAAGCGCAGGGGAGGGAGAGATCAGAGGCGGGGCAGCAGTCCTGAACTCGAGCACAGTTGGCGACGTGGGGCGAACCGGAGCGGGGTAGAAGGGGGGCTCGGTGCCCATGAGTGGCAGCGTTCTCCGCTGCCTCAAAGAGCGACACCAGGGTAGTCGAACAACGACGACGACAAAGCTCCAAGAAAGAGGGCGGCCGGCGGCTCCCCGGGGCGAGTGAGAGACAGCGGGTGGAGGAAGAGTTCCCGGGGGGATTTTATAGGCGAGGGGAGCTCGGGCTAGGGCTCAGCTTGGGCTCCAATCATGGAGGGGAGAGGAGCGGGAGAAAAATGGTGCGCGGCGGGGTTTTGAGCGGGCGGTGAATTTAGGCCAGCGGTAGAGATGCAAGGAGTAGCGCTGGCGGCATATCAGGCGACCGAAATTGAATCCCGGGCACGGCTAGGTTGACGAGGCATGCTCAAGGTGGGGCGGCGGTTACGCGCAGTGTGCAGACGGGGAACAAGGGCGGGGCTGTGGTGAGGTGAACGGCGCGGCCTCCTTTTGACTGGTCGGCCGGGGCAGAGGAGAGGAAAAAGAGGAGAGGAGGGGGGAAAAGGAGCGACGGTGGTGGCAGTGAGCGCGGTCCTCCTTTTAGCGGCTTGCGGCGGGTCACGGCGGGGCCGAGCGAGAACCAGCGGGGCCGCGTTGTCATCGGGGAGTTCTCCCAGGATTTTGACCGAACACCTACGGGCACGGTCAAGGGAAACGGGATGGAGGGGAGGTGGAAGATGACACTGTGTGGCGTAGAATCAACGGCGGCGCGCGAAGCGGGGACACGTGGTCGGATCTGAGCGGTGCAAGCGGGCTCACGCGCGGCACGAACGAGCGAGGGATCGAGCGGCTGGGCGCGGCTCGGCGGTGCACGTGGCAAGGATCGGACGGTTGCGGTGCTCACGTGGCGAGTGAAGCCCACACGCGGGCGGTCGCACACTATGCGGGATGGGGATCATGCGACTGGCGAGCGGCACACGGCCACATGGCGAGCATCCGAAGCGGCTACGGCGTGTGAGGGCAGGGATAGATGAGCTGGGCCGTCGTTTTGAGGCCCATGGAGTACAATGACACTTTTACATTTTCTCCAGGTATTTAGAGGGGTATTTTGGGAGGTTTTCAAAAGGGATTTTGAATTCAAGATTGATTTTTGAATCCAGGAAAATTTGAGGAAAATTCCAGGAGGGTCCATGGTAGGAATTGTTGGCATTTTTGGGATTAAACTTTTTTCAAGGATTTTTGCGGGGATCCAAAGAGAGAAAATAAAGAAGGGAGAATTAAATTCAAATTACAATATTTAATTTGAATTTTTGAGGGAAGCTCAAGGGAATTTTGAGGAGTTTTCCTAGGGCTTTGGGTGGAGGCGAGACTTAATTGGGTGGATATATATATACATATATACATATACATATGGGTATGTTTATGAAGGGTTTGATGTATATATGTATATATATAGAGAGAGAGGTATTTATATATATATACCTATATATATTTATATATATACACATAAGTTGGTGGAGTTGAGTAGGAGGGTTGGTACATATATGTATATATACATGTATTCATATACTTACGTATATATGGATGCTCATATATATATATATATATATCATATTGGGGTAGACCATCGAGTAGAGGTGGATTTCAAGGGAGAGAGAATACAAGGAAATTTTACGGGAGAATTTCAAAAGGGGTCGTTCAGGGTTCCGATTTGGATCTTCAGGACGGATATCGAAGCAGGAGTGGTGGTTTGGTGGTGGGTGACGAAGTTTGTGCTGCCGTTTGAGTAGCGGCCCTAGCTGCAGCCTGGGCCGCAGTGCGGCGTCCCTGACGTGCCTCCGTGAGCCGAAGCTCCAGGTCCCTGATGCACTCACCTCGGTGGAGGTTGTGTGCGCGGAGGGACTCGTAGCGTCCCTCGAGCTCCTCCAGAGCTGAGCGGGTGTGGTAGAGGTGGTCTCGTACTACGTCAGACTCCATCAACGACTCCCCGTACCAAACGGGTAGGAAGTAGCGTTGGTCTCGAATGCGACGTAGGTACGTGTCGCGGCCGTAGCGGTGGTCCATCTAAGTTGAAGAAATATCAATGGGAGTGAATCGGGAAGAAAAGAGAGTGACCTTAAGGGGAAGAGGAATAAAACACAACATAGAAGTCAGTTTTAGGTTTAGTGTATGTTCTGGAAAAATCTAGACCTGTCCATTCCGCAGGTATTGCATTCCCCTCTTCATCATCTAACGATTCATCTTAATCAGCTTCCTCATTTACAGAATCTTCCCTCTCCATAAGCTCGATAATACTACTAATTCTCTCACCCTCGTCGACTACTCCACTTGGTTCAATATCAACTTCTGCATGGTCACTCGCGTGTTCCTCCATAATTCCTGTCGGCCCCCGGTTTTTAAGGCCAAGGACCACTCATGCTTTGTGTGCCAAATCCTTGGATCAGTAATTCAACACATACATGGCGCAACTGGTATCATTGCATATAACGGTATAGAGTCTTGCATTCACTTAGCGATTACAAAAGGGGAGTATCCGTGTAGGGCCCCGAGGAAATATAACCAACCCACTTGGGGTAAACTAGCAAAAGACAAGGTACGATAGTGAAAACTTAAGCGGCAGCGGCCCTGCGTTTAGTCCATAGGCGCTCGACTAGAGACTTGCATTCTATGGTGCCTCCTTTGGTTCCTCGCCCTCATGGCAGATCTCGGACGGTTCGCCCCCAGCATCTATTTCTAGAAAAAGGGGTTGAGCAACGGTGAGTACATCGAGTACTCGCAAGCCACTACTACAATATGATTTTAATGCACCTGGGATTCAAGGGAGGCCGGGGTGATTTGCACAAAGTTAATTTTCGCAATTCATTTTACAAGCATATGATCTAGCCAATTTATCAAACCGCGGTGTTAGGAATGAAGTTGTTTAACTCACCATGGGGGCTGGGTCCACCTTACCAATTCTCACTTGGTTCGGTGTACACCCGTGTCTGATTGATCATCCATGTCCCAACCATGTTACCATATTCCGAACAAGTTCCCAATTCCATCCATCCCTCGCCTAGCCAAGTTTTAGGAAAAATTTAGAGTCTAGTCAAGACCAGTATAAGTCCTGATGCTCCTTTATTCGCGAGCACGGCTATTCGAATAGTTTGGTTTTTACCCACACTGTGGTGGATATACGCTTTACTCACAACTCGTGATTCGGCCCAACATATGAGCCTAGCCCCAACACATCAGGCCTCTCACAGCCTGGTCTTTCAGTTCCCCTCGCGTTGCGGCACCCGCTCCAAGGACTGTGAGCCCTCATGTAGCCCCAGCATCCAACGCCTAGAGCTGGTGGTGCGAGGAGTCCTGGAACCCAAGGAATCTAGGAAGCACGCTATATATATGTATGCATACTTAGAGTGTGTTTTAGATTTGGACGTCAAGCATTTCCCGATAATTCAACACTTCTCAACATTATTCCCTTTGTGTGCAGAACCAACCATGACTGGGGTGCCGCCCCACATGGGTTACCTAATCCTCCAGGTCTATACCCATACGAGAGATACGGTCGTACTCGGTTCGTTTTCTGCCTGTTTTCTTGACTCGGTCCTTAACTGACTAGGATCGGTGCTAGCCTTTACCAGAACCACCCAAATCATTCCATGCCGCCCTAGTCGAAATGGTTTTGGTTGCTTAGTTTTTGGATTTCGCAAACAGTTCCTTGTGCGACTCGCTAGTGGCATTTCATGTCTCCACTCGCATAAAATGACGACCGCTCTCTACCCAGAACGATCGTTCCCATCTAGACATTTAATCATAAAAGTACGGAATTTCTAACAAGCAACACTAAGCCTCGTCAATACTTGACTTGCGTAGGTAAAATAATATACGACATTAAGGAATATGGAACAATATCAAGGAATGGCTTAAAACGGGAATTTAGGTATGCGAATTCAATGTAGCATGCAGTTTATTTGTAAACAAAATATTTTCACAATAGGTACAATATGTTCAAGGAGGAGGGCGTGATGACTTGCCTTGCTCAGTTACGACAATGTCCTCCTTTGCATCAGGGGTTTCGTCGTCGCAAATATACCCTAATCGGACGCGGTGACTATTAAACCTCTAGGTCGAGGTACAAAATAATAAGGAATAAATAAAAAGAAAAATGGAAAAATACCAAACTAGTGCCATTGGATAGGTCTTAATTTTAGATTAATTTTGGTGAAAGTTTTACTCAATTTGGATTTAAATGGAGGGAGTTATGGGCCTTAGAAGATTCAAATTTGAATTAAATCGAATTAATGGAAAAGTGCACTATTGGGTTTCTTCCTTTTTATTTCTTTGAATTATTTTCCTTAATAAAATCCAGTTCCTTCTCTGATAGGTGGGCCTTGGGGCGGGAGAGGGAGGGTTCCCTCTCTGGTCAGCCTGTCACTGACAGGTGGGACCGGGATCCCGGTTGGCTGGGTCAACCTGGCTAACATGGGGCCCGGGACCCACTGGTCAGTGGCATGGGGTAGGGAGGGGTGTGAGTTTAATCTTTCCGTTTCCGTATGCGGGGCCCAGATGTCAGCGACACATACTTCTAAACCGGTTTTAAATTAGTTTTACTAATTACCGTGGCCCACATGTCATTCACAGGTGTTAAGGAGGTCATTAACTTAATGGAGATCATTAGTCCGCGCGTGGGCCCACATGTCAGAGACAGGGAGGTGTTCGGTCGTCTTCCTCCTTGCGCTGAACGCGGGGCAGAGCACCCGGTGGGCGACGCCTAGGGCTGATGTCGCTTTGCGGGGATCCGTGCAGGTCCGCTGGCCCTCAGGGCTTCGGTCCTCGCCGGTGGCGAGGCCCAGTGCTTCGATTGCCCGTGGCGGCGCGGGGGATTAGTCTCTAGGGGCAGTGCGCTACAGTGCCGGAGACCGATTGGTGGTGGCCTGGCGATTGCGACGGGGAGGCGGTGCAATTGGGCACAATATCGCAGCTGAGGAGACTAGGGGAAGGGAGGGAGTAGCCGGCGAGAGTGCTCAACGTGCGGCAACCGGGAAGCAGCACTATCCAATTTGCCGTCGAGGCAGTGGGAGAGCTGGGCACGGTGGCGAGGTGCGGTCCGAGCGAGATGACGGTGAGCTTGCTGTTCATCCTAGCGGTGGCGGCTGGGTCGTCTGCTACTGGTCCCAGCGGTCGTCTTCTCTCCTTGCATAGCTGCGGTCGTCGCGTTTTTGGGCTCAAGTAGGACGGCGGTGTGGAGGCGCGGGTGGCTGCGGTCCGTCCCGAGTTCGGAGCGGCGAGCTCTGCCTGGGCAAGCAGTGTGGAATTGCGGTGAGGGAGCCCAGGGGCCAAGGCAAGGTGATGTTCCGAGGCGGGATTGGGCGGCGCAACGGCTTGGGATTTTATAGGCTCGGGCAGCAGAGCCGTTAGTCACAACGGCAGTTGGAGGACGAGATGGCAGGGCGAGGACGGGTTGGTGACGTTGGCAGGCGGCACATGAGGGCGAACGCAGTTGACAAACCACCGGTCCATCCCGGGTCCTCGTGGCGCGTCTTGCTTTGGACTGTCGGTCCATTTGGTGCGGCGGGAGGGGCGAATGGCGGGCGACGGGGGGCACTGTCGGGGCTCAGCGTACTCATCCTCCTTAATGGGGCGGCAAGCTTGGGGCCTAGGGGGATGGGGGGGACACGATAAGGCCGAGGCATAGGCGACGTCAGCGGCTAGAGCTCAGTATGGGCGGTAGGTAGGTTAGGCGCAAGCGGAGGGCATGGCCGGTCGGGTTCTGTTGCCATAACGGTCGATGGCGACCAGGGGAGGGACACAGGGGCCATCGCTGGTACGGTCGATCAGCCGAGCGACGGGACGGATCGTCCGCCGTAATGGCGACCGGCGCGTGCGCCAATAGGACGGGCCGGTAGGGGAAGGGGAAAGGGGAGGGAGAGGCGTCAGCGGCATGGTCAGCGACGTGGCTCGGTCACACCAAGGACGGGTTAGCGTGATGGCTTGGTCACACCAAGGGTGGGCCAGTCGGGGCGCGGTGTGGCTCGGTGGGCTGGGGAAGACAGTCGCGCGGTGACCACGCGTGGGTGCTCGCGGAATAGGGGCAGTGACTGACGGGTGGGCCCCATTGGAATGGGTAACGGGCAGGCGCACGTGCAAGGCCGAGTCAACGGATGGCAATGGTGGGTTGCTTCAGTGCCAACTGGGCTGCGGCCTAGTACTGCAGCCGGCACCGTGGGCTGGGGGGTAAGAGAAGAAAGGGGGGAGAAAGGCTGGCCTAGGGGCGATTTGGCCCAAGGGCTAAGGTTGGTTACATTAATTCTTTTTCTTTTAAAAGGGATAGCTTTGGGGAGGAAAAATCATAGATATTTATACTAATTGTTTTTAGTTTTGCCCTATGTTTGGTGTTTTCACAAGATAGCTTTTGGCACTGGCAAGAACGATAATAAAAATAAATTCAAGAAGAACCAGCATGATGCAGCTTTTCGCAAAAGTTTTTGTTGGTTCCGATTTTTCCTTTCCGATTTTTATTTCGCATTTTTCAAGATGTTACAACTCCCTCATGGTGTTCCACTAAACTTGGACCCTCCTCATGTTGCGTAGCCATATCCACATTACTTTGCTTCTCATACACTTGTACAAGCATGGCAAATGGCCAATCACGCTCGAATGCCATCTCCACATACATTCTCCATATTTCGGTGCAATCTACCGGCATTAGTTCTAAAAAAACCCCTTCGGCTGCATGGCTGACTATGACATGCACTATAATCCCGCGATTATGTGGATCTATTCGAAACCCTCGCATCAACCAGCTGCACACAACCCCAAAACTTCTTTCTACTGATCTATCAATGCCCCTTGTCACTGTCTTGAAATCTGATTAATCTATACCGTCTAGCCCATATCTAACATTCACTTCACCGAAAAATAACTGAAAAACCACCTTACTTGTCATATTGGCCCATGCAACAAATATAGGTCAGGCTAAATAACTTTAAGCCTACAGTACTAGCCTATTTCAAGTACTGCTAAAAGACGGATGTACAAAACCATCGTCTTCAATCTATGCACTAACAGTATATGGAACGAACATAGTCCTCCGATACTATTAATTGAACGAAATAGTTTACTAACAACGACGTACTTTGCTTACGACTACTATATCTCGTACACTACTCCTAACCGGTATTATTCATTTACTAAATCTCGTACAATATTCATACTAAATTTACCTCAAAGGAAATAATAATATTTGAAGGGAATTACCTCCAGGTGAGTCCGCAAACAGCCAGGGCTTCGCTGCTTTCCTTCTCCTCTCCCCTCAGCCCTCTTTCTTTTTTTCCAAGATTCTACTGGATTTAATGAATTTTAAGGGAGATGAGGGATTTTACTAGATTTAATGAAATTTAAAGGAGAGAGGAGCGATTTTTAGGACGGTATATAGGGGAGGGGGATAAACTACCCTCCTCTATGGTGGTTTTTGCCTTTTTTGCAGGTAGTCCCCTCCCCTCGGCCAGGGGGGCACCTGCAAATTTGCAAGAGGCCCCTTGGAAGCGATAAACCGTCCTTCAGGAAGACGGGAAGGGGCCGCCTACAAAAATGCAGGCTCCTTGGCCCCCCAGGCCTTGCTACGTCAGCTAAGCCACCCTTTGAGAGAACGGTTTTTTAAAGAAACCCTCTGGAGGGGAGTATATTTCTGTAAATTTAAAAAAATATAGTTTTGTAAATTTTACAAAATAAATATAAAAATTTAAAAAATCGGCAAAAGCTCCCCCCACACAGAGCCTGTGTCGTGGACGGCCCATGTCATGGACTTGGCTCAGCATGGTCTAGTTCGCTGGCCCGTCGGCTCATCCTGGCCCATAATATGTAGGAGCACATGGGTTTATTGATCTAACTGGGCCGCATCTGAGCCAATCGGCAGGGGTACATATGTCAAATCAAGTCCTCTAGGGTTTCATGCCCCAATCGGCTTGCCGTCTATATAAGGCCACCTAACATAGGAGTTCCACACGCCGCCGTCCGCCGATCCTCATCCGTGGCTCTTCGATTCGATTTACGGGTCTATGGTGGTTTCGTCTCGTTTGTGATTTCGATTGTTCTCTATCCGTTTGTCTCCGGTTTCTTCATCTTCAAATGCTTGGATTGTGCATTAGGCGATGATGATTTGCTCTTTTATACCATCAAACTCTGAATCTGTCATACCTGTGTTGATTGAAAAGCTTTCGTGAGTCTAATGCCATCTTTGCAGATCGTTCTAACATTGATCTCTTGTTTCTTTTTTTCCTTACTGTGCCTTTTTTGCGAGGCAATAAATTAGAGTCTCTGATGCGCTCTTTTCAATAGCGTTGTCAGCGCTGTACGTTGCCGAGAGGAATTGGGCAAAGATTCTGGCACTCGCCATTTCATTTATGGCTTGTTGCATTCAACTTGTCCATACAGTTCGTCTTTTATCATTTTTTTCTCTCTTTGTTCGTTGTTCCTGTGGTCTATGAGATATTTTTAAGTTGTTTATTCGAGATTTTATTTATTTTGGTGTCTTTTACCGCTAACCTAGTTTGCATCATCGGTTTACCTTCAAATATTTTCTAATCTGTTGTCTCTGTTGGTATGATTTTGTTTTTAGCAAGGCGAGGCAAAGGCAGATCACAAAAGAGGTGCAATAGAGATCTTACTGGAATTTTTACTGTTACTAATTTATTTTTTTTTTAAATTTACAAAACTAATTTTCGATTTGGGAAATTTGTAAAACTAGCCTCTTGCCGCCCTGGGCCACGGCGGTATTTAAAAACCGCCGTGGCCCAGGGCGGCGAATGGCATCCCGTCATCCGGGGCTAACGGCCGGGGCCGTTAGCCACGGGGAGGCCACGTGGATTCGCGATTCGCCGCCCTGGGGGACAGCGGCGAATGCCCATAGGACCATCCGCACAGCGATCGGACGGTCCGAATCCACGGTAAATTATTGTAACGCGCGCTAACTACCTTAAAACAGTTATAACTTTCGCATACGGTCTCGGAATCGAGCAAATAAGTACAGAAAATTTTACATCCGCTTCCCCTCTCACTTCGTCGGGTTTGTCCAAATAAATTTTGTGAAATTCGGCCAAGAAGATTGAGTTTTTGAGGTCCGAAGTTTCAGCACGGTTTTTAAAGCACACTCGTAATTTTCTATAGGCCACATCTTACATCGGTTTAAGCTGCACCTTCATGAGATTTTGCTATTCTCGTGTTGCTAGTTGAGAAAAAAATATCAAAAAAAAGAAAAAAAAATTTTGCAGAGCGGCCCCTAGATTCGAACCGTCCGATCGCTGTGCGAACGGTCCCCCAGGGCGGCGAATCCACGTGGCCTCCCCGTGGCTAACGGCCGCCGGGGTCGTTAGCCCCGGGTGACGGGATGCCATTCGCCGCCCTGGGCCACGACGGTTTTTACATACCGCCGTGGCCCAGGGCGGCAAGAGGTTAGTTTTGCAAATTTCCCAAATCGAAAATTAGTTTCGTAAATTTAAAAAAAAATTAAATTAGTAACAGTAAAAATTCGATCTTACTGTAATGTTGGGTTGCCTATCGGAAGAACGGAGAAACTTTGGAAATTGGAACAACGAGCCCCACTGTTTAATGGGCCGGGCTACAGTTAGTAGTACTAGACTGGATTGGACCATCATTTTGCTCGAGCAGCATAACACAACAGTTTTATGCAACTAAAGGAAGTAGTAACAAAAAGGAAATGAAGTTACAAAAGATTTCTGAAATTTATGCAAGGATAACGAAAGATACATTAATGGGACAACGAAAGATAACTTAAATTGTAGGACTTAATTAACCTGACAGATAAATGAGTCTCAAATAGAGTTTCCAATGGGTTACATCCATGGTTTACCTTGCTTAGTTTTGACCAAAATTTTCTCGAATTTACCGTTTGAAATTTGAATTTCTTGAAGGCCATTTGAAATTTGCCATAAATCTGCTTTTGTCGCTCGTTGAAACCTATTTCGCGGTTCTTAAAACGATTTCTGTCAGATACCTGAACACTACGTATGGGCTCAACTACTGCAAAAGTTCTCGTTGAACCTGGATTAAATAGACCGTATAGCAACTAACAACGGCAGCATCTAACATAGCAACAAAGTGAACTTAACAGTAGCATCTAACATAGCAACAAAGTGAACTTGTTGGAACATGACATCTTAACAAGAATACTTAAATATCATGAGATTTTTATATTTAACTTTATTTTTTTCTATAGGAATCCCTTCTCTATAATTACAATCTACAATATCAACTCCCCACCTGTTGCCAAAAAAAATCGATCTTTTCCTATTTGAGCCGAAACCTTAGCAATCGGCCTATCCGAAGAAAAATTTACAGCAAACTCATTTACTTTTGCCGAATTTTCTGCCCGTCTACGGGTAATTACCGCGAAAAATTCGTGCAAATCGCAATATCGTCTAAATGGTTACGCTGTTTGGGACGCCCCGGCAAGTGATGCCCGGCCCGGACGACGGCGCCATGAGCTCGTACGGCAGCACGCCGGCGCCGCACCGGTTGCGCCGGTAGGGGTCGGCGTTGCGCCGCTCGATCTCCTCCTCTGCTCGGCGCACATCGGCCGCGAACTCGCGCGCGGCAGCCAGCGCCGCCGGGTCCGCCGTCCACGCCTCGTCGGGGCGCTCCCCGAGGTACTCCTCGTCGGCGGAGTGCGTGGACAGCGTGTCGATGACGGTCATGAACGTGGTCGTCTGCGTCAGGCTGGGCAGCGCCGAGAGGAAGAAGCGATGCGGGTCGGCGACGAGGAGCGCGTACTCCGGGTCGCCCTCGGCGGGCACCAGCCGGCGCATGAGCGGCGGCCGGTTCGGAATGTAGCCGCCGAGCGGGTACTGCCCGAAGTTGAGCGCCGCGTGCTGCGCCGAGCAGAGCCACACCAGGGTGGTGAGCAGGGAGGCCAGGTCGCCGGGCGTCGAGAGGCGCGGCCACCACGGCGCGTCGCGCTTGTCCGCGTGCCCGCTCTGCACGGCCTCCGCGTACCACGACTGCAGCTCGTAGTCCGCCTGCACGGCCTCGTCGCTCGGGTAGTAGGCCGCCACGTACGCCTCGCACCACCGCGAGATCGCCGACCAGAGGAGCAGCCCGTCGGCGGCGTACGGGTAGTCCTCGATGAGCAGCCGAAGCCCGTGCGGCTGGCTCGGGTCCTCCACGGCCATGCCCCTGCACGACGACAACCAAACACCAAACGAATTTAGCCGCCGTTCCACTCGCATTGCACTGTGATCACTGGAAACTGCAAACATTTTCGACGTGTACCTTCGGATGAGATCGGCGGGGAGGCCCTCCTGGTCGAGACGCCAGAGCTCCCGGTAGGCGAAGGCGCTCATCTCCATGCAGACGCGGCCGGGTGTGAAGCCAGACTCGATGACGCCGTCGCCGTTGATGAGGATCTGCCGCGCCAGCGCGTTGATCTTGAGCGTGTACCGCATGTGCGGCTTGAGCAGCTTGAAGATTGGGTGCATCGCGCTCATCTGCCGGTGCGCCGCGATGATGAACGGCTCCATGCACGCGTGCGTCTTCAGCCTGCCAAGACGAAATGATCAGTTCATCTGCGCCCATTGCTGATGAGAAGCGAATTGCATACGGTGAAGAATCCTGTGTTGAGAGGGGTTACCAATGGTTGATGAGCTGGTGGACGCCAGCGTCGTTGGAGCAGACGTGGGCCTTGGCGAGCTGCCACAGCCAGTTGCTGGTGGCGTCGGCGGGTGGCGTGAACACCCGCTTGGCACGCTTGCAGTCGTCGGTCATCGGCGGCAGGCTCAGCTCGATGGCGATCGGCTTCAGCGTGCCGGCGGCCGTGAGGAAGAACAGCGCGCGCGTCCCGTACGCCTTGCGGCCGTCCTGGGCGTTGATCCTGTCCAGGAACGGGAGGAAGATGTCGTGGTAGTCCATCATGTACAGCCTGTTCCCATCCACCGCCTGCTGCACCGACATGCCGTCGAG
This sequence comes from Oryza meyeriana var. granulata, assembly GCA_003991445.1. Taxonomy (NCBI): domain Eukaryota; kingdom Viridiplantae; phylum Streptophyta; class Magnoliopsida; order Poales; family Poaceae; genus Oryza; species Oryza meyeriana. The sequence continues at coordinate 184,815 of RYFJ01000026.1, read as the reverse complement.
GTGCCCGATGATGTGCTCCTCCGTGATCGCCGACTCCGGCGGGCCGTACACGGCCGGGTCGAGCCTGCTCACCGGCGGGAACGCCTGTGCACGCAATGAGAAAAAAAAAATGGCCGCGATCTTTCAGCTCCACTGTATAGCAAATGGACAGCAACTGCTAGCTGGTGCGAGCTCTGCTTTGGAAGTTGCAGAGTTTGCCGTGTTGGTCCTGAGCGCGACGGCTTACCTGGAGACGCTCGATGTTGACGGGGTTGATGCCGGCCAGCGCCTGCCTGGCAAACTCGTCGTCACGCAGCCACGCGAACTTGTCCTCTGAAACACGCCAAGAAAACAAACAAATTCAACGACAGAGTCAGTACAAAACAATGCCGCGCAGATCCGTATCCGTATCGTATCGTATCAACCGTATCGCCATGGGGGGCATTGACGAGCTCCATCCATGGACGAAAAGGTGGCGGTGGCGGTGGCGGTGGCGGTGGCGGTGGTGGTGGGGTCGAGGCTTACTCTTGATGATGTCGGGGGTGTCGTAGCGGAGGAGGCCCTCGCTGTTCTCCTGGATCTTGCGGACGAAGGGGATCTTCTGGAAGAGCTGGTCGTGGAGCGCCTGCTTGAGGCGGAGGCCCTCCTTGAAGAGGTTGTCGACGTCGTGGAAGCCGGCGAAGTCTCGGATGTCCGGCGAGACGGAGGAGACGAGCAGCGGCATGAAGTTGTGGAGCAGCGCCTTGAGCGCGCCCTCCGACAGCATCTCGTTCTTGCCCTCCTCGAACTCCTCGTCCCGCGACACGTAGATGGGCTCCGGGTACTCCATCCTGCTCTCCGCGCTCGCGTCTGCGCACAGAAACGGCGTCAACGTCAGCGGCGGCGAACGCGATCGAGTGGTTCGGATACGAAAGCGACGCGTCGGGGAGGACGGGCTCCCTCCCCCTCCCGCCATGTCGGGGAGGCCAAAGTTGCTGTCGCGGAATTTATGGGACTGATGGCGCCGCGGCAGTGGTGGTAGAGAGTGTTTGTTGACTTGCCTGTGGTGGTGCTGGGCCGGCCGGTCCGCATCCGCCGCGGGTACGGCAACTGGTCGCCGCCGAGGACGGGGCGGGCGGAGGTGACGCCCTTGTCCGGGTTGCCCAGGTCGTTGTACACGTCGTAGTCGTACACCCGGTCGGTGATCCTCCGCTGGCCGGTGCCGTCGCCGCGGAGGTCGGCGAGCTCCCGGAGACGGAGCTCCCTCAGTCCCGGCGGCGTCTCCGACGGCAGGTACGGCTTGTTGCTGAAGAAGACGCGCGGGTCGCGGCTGACGCGTGTGGGTTGCACCCACGAGTTGCAGGTGAAGTGCGCCGGGCCGGACGGGAACCCCTCCACGACGATGCTCTCGACGAAGAACTCCCGCTGGTGGCGGTTGAGCACGGTGACCGCGCCAGGCTCGCCGAACGCGGCGTCGACGGCGAACTCCGCCGTGTACACCACGCGCTCCGCCTTGACGTCCTTCTTGTCGAACCACCCCACCAGCGCCGACGGCTTGCTCTTCTTCGGTGTCCCCTTCCCTGCAACCCCCAAAAGATTCACTCAGCTCAATGCGTGCATCACATGATCCAATTCTGATAATAACCTCATTAATCCGATGCCTCGTACTACCACATGCATGTGAGAGGACGAGAGAAAAATAATGGCAGCTTGCAGAGAAAAGAAATGGATCAAATTAAATCAACAGACAGGTGAGTGGGGTGCTGCAGTTGATGGCCCATTTGGACAGGACGACTCGATGACAAACGCCACAGGTCAAGATGGAACAGCTGGAATATTCGCCGCTGCAGCTGCAGCTTCTTCCCTGAAGCTGATGAAGCAGCGGAGAGCGAATGGTAAGCGAGGGGGAGAAGAAAGTAGACGAGAAAAGGCGAGGAGGGGAAGGAGAAGCAAATTTCGCGAGAACAATTCAAAGATGCAGCGCGAGGGACATGGAATTCCAAAAACCGATGGAGAAAGGTACAGTATGTTGGAAGAGGAAGCTTCGCGTCACCCGTGCCACCGCCGTGGCGGCGGCGGCGACGGAGGTGTGGGAGATAGAGAGAGAGCTTACTTGGGTCAGTCTCGGTGCTGACGAGCTCGAGCAGGACGCTGCGGCCGACCCTGTCGGCGAAGGCGTCGAGCTGCTCGGCGACGCGGTGCTTGGCGTCCTCCTTCCGCCTCCGCCGCACGGTCACCACGGCCCTGGCCGCCACGCTCTGCGGGTGCGCTTCCGGCCGCCCCGCCCGCTGCTGCTCCACCGGCGCCGGCGCCACCACCACCCGCTCCACCAGCGCGCCCACCGGCGCCGTCGAGCTCGCCGTCCTCCTCCTCCCCTTCCCCTTCCCCCGCCCCGCCTCCATGCTCGCAAAACACATCCCTCCTCCCCTCATCATCGCCGACAATCCCCCCGAGCCCCTCGAGCACGACATCCTCCCCCGCAACTCCAACGACGCCATAGAAATCGTACAGCTCGCTCTCAACAAAGAAAAAACGGTCAATACTCGAATGGATACTCTTTTTTCCCTTCCCCTCTCTTCCTTCGCTTGGTTCTTCTTGGACCAGTCTCTCCTACCTTTCTGCGCTGGTGGGGAGCACAATATATAGCGCGCTCTTCGCTGGGGGAGAGACGAGAGAGGCTGCTGCGACCGCGGCGCGATCGCGGGGTGACAGGTTAACCGAGACTTGGTTTATGATGTGTCAGCTTATTCACCGAATTATAAAAACAGTTTATTTACTTTACACATTTTTTTTGTATTATTTAGACCATGCTATTTATTAAAGTTATTAATCAAAATATTTAATTTATTCTCATAGTTAAGTGGATAATTCTGTTAATGATTTTCTTAATAATCTAGTTCAAACGGGATCTTAGTACTCAACATCAAGATACCGTATATACACGTGTTCCACACAGAGACCGTTCCGTCCGCGGCGAGCACGCACTTGCGTTCGTCGATCTGATCAGGATGGACGGGAAGGAGCCGCGGCTTCGACGTAGGTGAGGTAATGTGAGGTGAGGCAGCGTCGCGCCGAGCGGAGCGGTGTGGCGATTGTGGGTGGGGATTGGGACAGCGATGTGTGGCACGGTACACTTCAATAAAAACCGGAGGGGAGGGGAGGGGAGGGGAGTGATGACGGCGATGCGGCCACGGCGGGCGGGGCCCATCGGGTAGTTAGCGGCAGGGACCCATGGCATTTTTTCCGATCGTTTCCCCGGGTGTCCCCGCTCGTGATGACGGCCAGGGATTCATCCGACGAGACCTTGATTAGCTGTTGCTGTGCTCAAAGAGAGATTTTGGATCCTGCTTGAGGAAGTGGTTGACGAGGGAGCAGCTGGCGAGAGTACATTGGGACTGGAATTTTAAGGGGTGCGGTGATTGTTGATTACATGCGGATTTAGGCTAGGTTATATGGAAAGGAGCTTTAAAGCATCACTTGAATTTTTATATTTTTATACTAAATTTTTTAAAAAAACGAATAGTTAAACATTATGAAAAAAATCAATAAAACCATTTATTAAAAACAAAGAGAGTACTTTTTATGATTACATAAAAGACGTACACCTATATGCATCATTATGTATGTACATCACACGGATATATCCTATAAGTATGTCCTATTAACATAGATTGAAGAGACGTGGGACAATGATAAATCGTTAATGACATTAAAGAAAGTGTGTCCATATATGCATAATTGCGAGTAGGAGTGCACCCATGACTCTATATATCCTAATGCCTTTATTGGTCCGAGTCAAATTTATTTCAAGTAGATATAGGGTATATGTTTCACCGAGAGAAACAAACTCACGAAAAGGGATGCCTATTCATAACTGGACTGCATAGAGAAAGTTTAATTAAAACTGCATAGTTGTATAGTAATGCGATTTTTCACTTTGGTGATCGACATATTTGTCAAATTTTGTAGACCCTGCTAAAGGAAACAAAAGCTGCGTGTCACTTCCACTTTGGCACGGTCACACTGTGCATCTCATATCTACATGGAAAAGGCCCATTAAGTCTAGGTTTTTTTTTCAGAATTTTCTGAATGTTCGAAGTTACAACATAGACTATTTTCTCCCTATATGTCTTGATTTCCCAATTCAGTAAACGTAGCATCTTCAGCCCAATCAAACAATGGATGCGTTTTGACGACCTTTTGGGCATAGCACTATATCACCACCCAAAAACAACTGCCATTAATATCCTCGCTCCAAGTTAGATACATGGAGCACTCAAGTGACAAATAGCGTATGCATTAACCATGATTTTTATATATACAACGTAGATGGTGACAGAAATACTCCATTTGGTACCCTCATCGGGAACTTTTTTCCGTACGGGATAGGTAAGTTGCATGTCATTGGGGCTTGGTTAGGCCTCCACAGTTGTTCTTAGGTAGCTGGCTACATGACATCTTAAGTTCGCGAAACCTCTAAAGCACTAATACAATCCATCCGTTTCTTAGGAAAAAGAAAAATATCTTTTATCCCATGTGTGACGATGGATTAAACACCAGCTACCTTTACCGTGCCAAGAATCTACCGGTAGCTAAATTACATCACGTTTTGGCTTTATTTGGGGGTTAGAGATTGTAAAAATCAGCAAGCGAGAACTGATTACTCCCTCTATTCTAAAATATAGCAAACTAGAATTAGATTTGATGTAACTTAAGACTATGAAACTAGAAGGAGAGTTTTTAAAAAAATTCTAAAGCTACTAAGTATCATAATCTAGAGAAACAATCTAACCAATTTAGGAGAACCGAAAATACTTAAAGTGACTGCAGCAGAAATAAGTTCATTAAACAGGGAATTCGATAGCTTCGGAAATGAAGCTGGCATTGCTGAAAAAGCATGCAACTAGACCAGGTTACGGTAGCTTTCTGTACGCAACAGGGGCTCCAAATAGCAATGAACAGAGAGACAAACCGGAAAAAAAAGGTAGCTCATTCACCTGAAAATAATAACAAGACAACACCTTCCATATAATATTTGTATTTATGTTGATCGAGACTTCACAGTGTAGCCACCATTCCGCTACCAGAATTAGCTACACCTCTTTTCTCATATCTAAAGCACGGGAACCTTTCATCTCCCTACATATATGGCTGTGAATAATTTGATTGATTTTTCTAACGTTGAGGCCGTGTTCTTTTCTTTTTTTTTCAGATTTTTAAAATGGATTATTTGCCCTGTGTCTCCAAAAATACGATTTCTCAAAAACTTTCTTCTACTACATTAGACCACCTATTCTAAACTATTTATAAAATTTATTTTTAAAAATATTAATTTATTGTGTTAATAAAAAAAACAATCCACATCAACAATCTTTTAAAAAAAGCTATCTTAAACACAACTTTATAAATGTGTGAGTTGATAAGCATGTTTGCCTGAATTGCGGCTTATAAGAACTTTAAATTCGAATTTCAGAATTAATTTAGGATTTGTTTTGTCGTTTTTGCTAATCAGTAATTGCGGACCGCTAGGAGTAGAAATGTAAAAGCCTTACTCTATTTTTTTTGTTTCATTCATTATTTGTGTTCCGTTTATAAGTCATATCCTTAAAAAAAAACCTTCCAAGTAGACCAATCGATAGGTATGTGGTTTTCAAGAACCTCAGGCATTAATGAAATTTAAAAAATCTATTTTACTCACTCGAACTATTTCGCTAGAGCACTTAACCTCCTAAACAATTTTACAACTTATTTTACACCCCTAAACTGTTGAAAACAGTTCACTTTACTCTTTAATTGTATTCCACATTTTTTTCTCTCAATATAAGTCGCATTTTGCACTTAAATTTGGTCGGATGATAGACGAATGCATTATTTCTTATGTCTCAACATTTTTTTAAAATTTTTTATCACTATTTATATAAGTTGAAATCACCTAACACTGATTTAAACATCAATATTTTAAATTCAAGCAAACATCATGAAAAAATTAAAAATATTTTTGAACTTTGATAATAGTGTCATTATGGCTCAACAAAAATTTCAGTTTAAAATACTACTTGTATAAAGAAAAAAAAAGAGAAATATTATTAAAAAGTAAAGTGAATATTTTTTAATAATATAGGGGTTAAATGAGAAAGAAATAGTTTAAAGAGTTAAATGATCCAATAAAACAGTTCGAGAAAGTAAAATTAACTCTTTTTCATCATGAAAACATATTGAGACTTGAAATTCTTCATTTATCAGAATGCTATGTAACTTTTCACTGCAAATGCGCGAATAACAGTGTAGGGCTTGAGTGTCCTGGGTTATTTCGTTGTGTCGAAGAGGATGTGAGGCTCAAGAGTGTCGTTGGATCATGATCGACCCCACAACTGTCACAAGAATGGACTGCTTTCCTGCAGAAGAAACTTTCACTCGAATCTTTTTATCGGCACGTGCAATAATTACACCGATAAATCGTCAACATCGATCAGAGAGCGCAAGTGACAGATACAAGGATAACTTTTGGCTCATAAGCAGCATTATATTGTGGCTCATGGCTTGTTGCAATCATGATAACATAACCTCCCATGAAGAGCGAACGAATTAACAGTGACAGCGCCATATATGATCATTAATCCAACCATGGAAAAAAGATGCCACAAAAATTTACACCTTTCGTCCATTGCTGGGCCAGAACCCAAAAGTCCTAAGTTATCTGCTAGTAGGGGTAGGTAGTTTATTTGTCTATTTATCTATTGTCGAGAGAAAACTGAAGTCACTACTTTCGCTCTAAAAAATTACACCTTTTGTCCGTTAGGATAGGTTCAAATTATAACGATATCAATTGACTGTGTATATGATACAATTGTATACAATATACAATTGGATTTATAGATAAAGAAACAAAAGTTATATATCACATATAATTCTAACTCTACTTAAAACTGTACATAAGAAAATCAACTTAAGTTAATTGCATTGATACTCCCTCCATTCTATATTATAATTTATTTTAGTTTGTCCTAAGTCAAATTTCTTTAAGTTTAATCAAGTTTGTAGAAAAAATATAGCAATATTTTCAATATAAAATAAACATATGATAAAAATATATTTAATGGTGGATTTTGAGACTAATTCAGTGTTATAGAATAATAATTACTACATTTCTCTATAAACCTAGTTAAAATTAAAAATATTGATTTAGGACAAACCTAAAAGACCTTATAATCTTGGACGAAGGGAGTAAGGGCCTGTTTTGCAGGGTTCCAGCTTTTAAATTCATCTTTTTTAAAGCTGGAGCCTAATTAAACAGTTTAGCTCTATCAAAAAAAGAGTAGAGCGGGTTAGAGTGATATGAAAAAATAAACTAGAGGGGTACCGTGGGTTCGGATCGCTGCAAAGCTCCACTCTAAACTTTACTCCTAGAGTTACATTTAGGAGTTGGAACATGTCAAGTAGACCCTAATTCTCAGAGCATGAAGATGGCTCAGGGCCTGATTGGTAGGGCTACCAAACGGTTTCAGGTTCATCCAAAAAAGGAGTAGAGTAGACTCAAGTGATTAAAAAATAAACTATAGGGATAAGACAGGATTTAAATCACTCTACAGCTCTACTCCAGACATACCCTCGCTCTCGAGTCTCACCCACCGAGCCAGATGTCCTAATATTCGACAACGACCTTTCTACTTACCATTTTTGATGTCGATCTTAAACTATCTCCAACAACCGTGACCCAAAATACAAGACATATTCGTCCTTTAGGTAGCGCTACAGGCAAAGGGTTCAATACCCATTTTTGGTCTTCTCTACCAACACGACCCAAAAAACAACCCTTTCTACAAATGGGACTCTAGGAGAGAGGATACTCAGATTTGGGTTATGTCTCTTCTGACACCCAAAATGGGTCTTTCGTATAGGTACTATATTGGAGGCTATAGATATCCTACTGAAGACTCATTTTGGATTTGGGTACCCCAATAAGTCTCCTGTTAGAGACAGCCTTAGTGTCCACGAGGGAAGAGGGCCCCGGATCAAAGAAGCTAGCTACAGCAAATGAAGCTGTCAGGTTGATACGCATGCATGGTTGAGTCAAGCATTGAAGCCAGCTACAAGCTGCATATGTGTGCAGCGGACTAGGCCACGTATAATATATGGCTCCATAGCTTCATCTGGACTCTGCGTATCTCCCAATGATTTGCACGTATCCCAACAAACATCGATCCAGGCCCCAGGAGATCATGGAGCAACACTTCCTGCCGGATGTGACTCCACAGATGCAGAGAAGTCCCTTCAAAAAAGAAGAAAAAAAAAGTGATAAACCAAAAAAGAAAAAAAAACCGAGCAGCGAGGTCAAATCGGTCAAGTAGAAGAGAGAATTTTGCTAAACCCCCAAGTGGTTGTCTGCAAGCCACCACTACTGGACCATAAGTATAGTGATAAGGAGTAATCCCGTTTCTTAAGCGCGCGTAAGCTACTAAAACAAAATTAAAACCCCGCGCGTGCTGCGTTGTGTGCGCTGGGTGATCGCACGAGGAAAACACACTAATCATTGCCGAGTGATTTAAGATTTATAAGAGTGCGTGTTGACCCCGCCGTTGCTCGCTTCCTCCCCGCGCAGCGCAGCGTCGCCTCGTCGAGCCAGAGAAAGACCTTTTTCATTTGTCCTTTTTTTTTATTTCTGTGGGTCGCTCGCCGCCAACGCGGTGGCGGCGGCGCGGCGAGCTTCTCGATCCGGGATCGCGGTCGCGGGGAGTCGAGTTAAGCGTCCGCAACCAAAAATCGGTTTTTACGGAACTTTTAAAACGTCCATATGTAAAAATTATTTTTTTAAAAAAACATATATACATCTAACTTTTTTATATGATGTTGAATGAAGACAAAATTTATATTAAAATTATAGAGCACCATGAGATTTATAACTTTGTAGTTAATAACTTTTTTATTTGGCATCGTTTAGGGGTCTAAATATTTGTTACAAAATTTTAGATTTATTTTAATAAAATCTTATATTTATATTTCAAACGACCTCCGATTGAGACGAGCTCTATATAAAAATTATAGAGCTTGACAAGATCTACAAATTTTTAGTTGACAACCTTTTTATTTAAGATCGTTTAGAGTACCAAACAATCATTATAAGTTTCAGATATGTGAAATTAAAAAAATAGTATCCTGAGTCTTGACAAGAAGCGCTTGATTGTGAGATAATAAGCGAGATAGTGTCGAAGGAGGAGGTTTCAGGTTCGAAATCCATATTTTGACACATGTGTAATTTGTGAAATAGTGAGATTACGGTTGTAGATGCGTTATTGTGTGTATATATGCCTACTAAAATTTAAAATATTTTTTTTGCGTGCTAAAAATGAAAATATAAAAATTTATTTTTACATACGCTCATCTTAAGTGGCCGTCTGTGAAAATCGATTTTTACATACGCTCGTCTTAAGAGGTCATCTATGATTTTCACATGCGCTCTAGTTAAAACGGCCGTCTATCAAAATCGATTTTTATAGGCCATTGTTTATCTGCCTGTGAAAATGACACATGCATTTACATGCAATCGGCCGGCTTCCCCATCCGTAAAAATCGATTTTGACCATCTAGAATAACATATTTCCTGCTAGTGAAATATCGGTGATCAACCATAAATATTACACACATATAATTTTAAGTATGTGCGATGGGACTTATTTATGGGTGTGTAAATGTGATTTGCGTGTATGTATGCTTTCCGTGTAATAAAAAAATCTTCCCACGCTAGCTTTTGTCGCGCATGTGCCAACTCGATCGCTTTGTATAATAGCATTGGTTGCCACTTGATTTGCATCCCTCCCTAATCTTGCTTTGGTGCTCTCCAAACTGTTGTTAATAGAACACAAAGTTGGTGCCACCGTGGCAGCACCTCTTTAGACATGGAGAAGATCATAGATTTGACAAAAGTCCTCAGCTATGGTGTACTCCGTATCTCGTGGCACCAGCATACTACTAGTATGTATTGTTGACTCTTGTCACTAGCTTTGCAGTGTCCCATATATTTCAAAGTCCCCATCTCTCAAGTTTCAACTCCAAGTTCCAAGTTCAAAGTTTCAGTCTTGAAAAAAAAAAGTTCCAAGTTTCATAACCATGAGCACGCGCAGTTCGCGTGGGCGTACCTGTAATCAAACGTTGACTGATACGAAAAGGGAGGTTTTACACCGAGGAAAACACACAAAATCAAGGGGCGGCAGCGAGCTGAAGTCTAAGGCCACACACGCGTACGTAACCATCTCTTTGGCCTGTATTGCGAGGAGACCAACTACGGCTTTGCGCCCCGGTCCAATGACCGGACTCCAAGCTGCCTCATCGCCAAGTCGCCATGACCATCATTAGTCCGATATTAGTCCGATTCTTTGTTAGAACTATCCATAATAACAAGCTTGTAAAATGGATCACAAATATGCCACTCATGGTTTTTCAAGGAACTCCTTTTAATGACTTGGTACTGCTATTAAGACAAGGCGGTAAAAGGAATTGCCCTCTCTGTCTCAAAATAAGTTTATTTTTTTATCCATTTTGTTTTTTCCTACAAAGACTTTATATTTAGAGTAATTAATACATTAGAGTTTGTTAAAATGGAAATAAATACATTGAAGTTTGCTAAAGTGAGAGACAATTGCATTGGAATTTATTATAGTGGGGGACAAGTATATTAGAGTTTGATAAAGTAAAAGGTATTTAAGTTTTTTATCTTTATATTAGTATGTGTGAGATATGCCAAAATGAACTTATTTTAGGATGGGGGTAGTATTTGTTTTCTTGGGATGGGTGAGGTGTGGGCTTGGATAGTTGGGGTGATAATAAACCCAAGAGATAGTATGAGTAGTTTATTGGTAAAAATTAACTTTTATAAGTACCAGGTTGTTATATTTAAAACAAAATTTAAATTATAGATGTTGCTATATTTGGGACGGATGGAGTATATCCTAGGTTACTTTTCCTTCGTTGGAGTATTATATGGCATCAGAGTCAAGGTTCGCCTTACTGTTTTTGGGGCTTATTATCCCCTACAGTTTGGCTGTTACCGCGGTAACCACAAAAAACTACACAAAATTTGGTCTCAAAATTTTGAATTCAAATTTTTTGGATGAGGTATGCGTACGGTTGCTGCACGGTTTGGCGCGGTAACCGTGCGGTTTGTGATGGTAACCGCGCTATGTAGTTTCAGAAAAAGGACTGAAGGGAAAATGAAGAAAAAGCGTCAAAAATTAAGAAAAAATTCAGGATAATTGCAAGAAGAGGACATTTATAACATGATAAAATGACATATTCAAGAATATAGGAAAATTCGGTATCACCTTTGCTGTATTTTTGATATTCAAACAATTAGGATTCAAAAAAACACGTCAACAATCTCACATTTCACAACAATTAACAATGTATTGTCTACAACTATAAAGATTACAGTCCACAATATAATGTCCACAGTTACATATCGTCCATGACATGAACGATACATCAACACTATGTTCATTACACAAGCAACATTAATATAGAAATTTTAGTTCGACATAAAGTAAACAAATATATATGGGTAGCGTTGGTAAGTCATCACAACTTAGTAGTTTCATTGCTGATATACCATGTTGTACTCGGTCAACATGAGCATAAACCATATTGCTAAAACAACCCCATCTGGTAATATTGCCAACTTTGGCCCATCCATGAAGCTATCGAATGCCATTGACCATACAACTAAGCATACCACTCAGGCTATTGCCACTCATACACCTATGCAATAGGAGGACAATCAGAAGTCTCTGGATGGTTGCAAGTGTATCTTGGATAACCACTTTTAATGTTAGAGGAACTAAATGAGCTATAACTATCCTGTGGTACGTCACACTGCCCTCAGTGTTAGCGGCCTTTCCTAGTCACGTTAGTTCGCTGAAAGCTTGGCGCACCATGATATTCATCTTGAGTGGTGTGTGTGAAGTCAGTCTCACCTGTAATTTCAATAAGAAAAAAAAGTAAGCATGAAGCACCATAGGGCAAATATAGAACTAATATGTCAACTGCTACATACCAGTGAATACAACCATACTGTGATCTTGTGTCTATGTTGTTTGATCTCCAGAAGGCTCTAAATTACCGCCTTGTCTGCCTGCATCACCGTCATCACTGTCATCTATGTCATTTCTTGAGTTGCTATCGTTGGACTCTTGGTATGTTGGACTTCCCTGAGTCTCGTCGTTGTTGCCAACACTCTTCGACCGTGTTGTGTGGCCATTTGCAAGTCTTACTTTTTCCAATGTGTCACCTATATTTGTCGAAGGATGAAACTCCGACGGCGGGAAGTCTGGAGACCCCCCTTTGAGGTTCGGCCAGGGGAGTTGTTCTCAGGCGACAGCGGCGTCTGGTGGATCGATGGAACGATGGATGACACACAAGGAAGACAGGAGGAAGTATACAGATTCGGGCCGCGCGGAGGCGTAATACCCTACTCCTGTGTGTTTGCTATCTGTGGAGGATGAATGTGGTTACAAGGTGAACCCCGGGGTGCTCGGAAGCTAGCCCGGGGACTTGAGTAGCTCGGAGCCGAGGAAGAAGAAGGCCCGGGGAGTTCTGGAACCTCTCCGGACCGGAGTCAATCTCAGCTCCCCCCTTCTCTAGTGGCATAGACCCTCCTTTTATCGTGCAAGGGGGTCCACAGTGCCGAGATACATGAGAGGGCTAGGTATGGTTTGTCTTCTCGTTGTCTTGTCGCCGTCTTGTCGCGCACGTCCGCCTGCTGCCGCCTGCTGCTCCCACGTCCTGGACACGTCCGCCTGCCGAGCCACGCCAGAGTTGGTATGCTGCAGGCGGCGAAGTCGTGGGGATGTGATGGCGCACGCTCTTGCCGCCGAAGTCAAAAGGCTCCGACAACGCCCACGCGTGGTCGTGCGGACGACAGGAGCGACGTGCCCCGTTGTCTCATCATTAATGCTGGTAGCTGATGCCGATCGGGAAAGGCCGATCCGACCGGGAGGAGCCGATGCCGACCGGGGAGGCCGATCACCGGGAGACGTCAAACACCGGAAGGAGCCGATCAGCTCGGAGGAGCCAAAGCCGATCCAACCGGAAAAAGCCGATCGTCTCGAGGCTTACTTCCCGAGCTCCTTGGTGCGGAAGATGTCAGGCCCGGGCCCGGGGAGCGGCGCCCGGGACCAGGAGCGTCTTTGTAATGTGCCCCGGGGACGCCACCCGGGGCTGAAGCTGTGGGACCCGGGTCCGGGAGGCCCGGGCACGGGATGGTCCTCGGGACCCGGGGCCCGAGGAGGCGGTTCCCGGGACCGGGAAGGTCCGAGAGCCGTTGTTGCAACTTGCTTGGGGAGAGCGCGCCTGGGCCGAGGTAGAGCTCGCCCGGGTACTTAGCAGGGAAGCAGCCGTAGCCGGCCTTCTCTTGTGCGGGATATGGCCCCGGGGGAACTGACGTGGCCGAAGACCCACGCGTCCCCGGCGACTGTGGGGACCCCCAGTCCCGTTTCGCCGACAATATTCTTTTCAGCCCAATCTGCAATACTAGAAACTCCTGTAGCCCTGCGCAAGTCACTCAAACCCACTTTGTCAGCTACAAGTGGGGATACCATGGGGGTGTCAGACTTGGGGTTGTCTTCATCTAACTCAGAATATGCATTTGATCTAGAATTCTCCATCCAAGTTCTGACCTGATTATTGCTGTCATAAAATGTAAGGTCCACTAGCCTTTGAAGAGGATTGTTCTCTTTCTTTCTGAGGTCGCCTCCTGCCTGTTGAATTCGAAGCCGAAGGTTGTAGTTGACATAAACAAGTTTGTTCAGTTGCTTATGTGTTAGCTTATTGCGTATCTTGATATGGATCAAAGCAAATATGCTTCAATTTTGTTCACACCCACTAGATGAGCAACACTATCCAACAATGCGCAAAGCAAGCTTTTTCAATGTTGGTGTATTCGATGCAAACATAGACCATCATTGTGCTGTAAGTTATGGGCACCATGTCATTGATATGCATACAACTTTACATACAATAGTTGGGTTATTTGTAACATACCAGCGGAAGTTTTGCCATCCATTGCCATCTTTCTCGCAAGCCACCTTCCGGAATCCTCATTCTTCCATCTATATAGCTCGACCGCTGCCATAGCATCAACTGTAGTATCAAGGTCTGCCATCCTCTCAAACGCATGGCGAAGATCTTCAAAGACCGAGGCGTTTGTATTGTATGCGTAGTGCGTCTAAGGGTTTAATACTGCATCTACAAAATATATCACGGATACATACGATAAGTACTTTGCTACAAATATAACTTGAATTGAACAAGACGGATTGCTTAATTCTTTCATTAATGAGGGTTTGATTTGTAAGATCGTGCATCCTTCTATTAACAATCTCCATATAAGCCTCATGTCTATCATGCACAAACAAAATGTCATACTCTATTTTCAACAATTGATATCGTAGTAGAACCTCACTCAAATTAGGGCTCTTGTCTTTATCAGGGAACTAAAGGAAGGAGTACATTGGTTACACTGACTTAACCACTGTATCCAGGTATTCCCACCAACTCATGCTAGCAAGGCATAAGTGAGCATATCTACCTTTAAATGTCATGCTCAACTTGCTCTATTGGAATCCAGAGAAACCATCCACTACATAAATTGTTCTCGCTTCTTAAGAAAACTTTCAAGGAACATGTAGTTCGTATCGAACCGTATAGCATTCCATTAAACAATTCCTTTCCTATAGCTTTCTTCATCATGGCATGCAACTTCGAATGGCTATACAACCATCGAGAGATCATTCTTGCACTGTTAATAATGGCAGCATGGTCTGGTATTTTCCCATCCTTCTTCAACATCAAGTTAACCGTGTGAGTCATTCAAGGTTGACATACAATTAGAGTACTCTTTCCTCAGCAATCTATAAGCCTTCTTGTAGTTGGAATCACTGTCGGTGATAATCTACACAGCGTTCTTAGAGCCAATATCATGCACCACCTTACTTAGCTCCTAGATGTAGACATGACAAAATATATATAAGTCCAAGAAATACATGGAGTTACAAAATCTAGGAAATATATTGTGTTACCTTCAATAGAAAGGTAGAATTTTGGCTCTGCCCTATAGCATTAATGAACTTGTGGAAAAATATAACTCCATTGCAATAGATCAGAAAGTTTATTACCGCCATTCCTGTGGGGCTAGTGCAGGGATCACACATGAGAGTAATACCATATGTTGGCCAATCTTTCTTGAATCTATCGAATTGCTTTGCTACGTCTTTCATTGTGGAATCCAGATACTTGCCATCTATCTCTTTACCAGTTGGAGAGGGTACTCCTTCATCTGCAATGAATAGATTATCACATATAAGTTAAAATTATCTCACTAATATGTACAATCAAATTAATTATGATATACCCCACTTCTGTGTCTCATGAACGATGCTCACGAAGTACGGATTGTTAGCATTTCTCCTAGGGATGCCAAAGGCAAAAAAGAACCTGGCCCGGGACTCACCAACAGCCTCCTTGGCTTGCTTTCTCTTCTTTGTTCACCACCCAGTGTCGATCCTTAGATGTATAGGGGTCTTGACACTTGCTAGATTGTAATCTCTTACCATAGGTGACTCCCACTGTGATGATGTCCTTCTTAACATCTTCGTAATTGGGTTACTTTTACTCTTCTCTGCTTGGGGTTGCGTAGATCCACTGCCACCACCATGCTCAAATGTGCCACCTCATTGCTCTACACCCCTCCTAAATTTGGCCTCTGCCTGTGAGGCAGCCACAACCGCTTGCAACTACTCTTCATCATCGGCATTACCTATTAGGTCATAATAGTTAAGCCCTACTGCATCCTTCCTTCTCAACCTCTCATTGGTACGCCTATCACCATCTTCTTTTATTTGGTCCAAGTCACGATGGAAGAAATCACGGATATCTGGTGGCACCAAGGTACAATATGTTGTCCCCTTCCCTTTTCCAGCCAAGTGGATTTTGAGTCGAGTTGCCCACCACCGGCCCTACGCGTATGACAATACCTGCAACGCCATCCTGGTGGTATGTTCTACCCGTGCTCCCGTACAGGGTCTCTGTCTGCCATCTCCCCCCTGAAACAACTTCAACAAATCTCGCATTACTAAATGCCACGCACATCACCACTTCTGTTGGACAACAGTAGAATCACTTATTTACGCTACACAAGTTAGCAATGTATTCACTCATTTCACAAATAGCAAGTTAACTATGTGCTTTTGTAGTTCAAGAATGAACAATACTATTTGAAAGAGTCCATGCAAACAAATCATCCAAAAAAATCAATTAGCATGCTTCCCTAAACCATCCCTAAATCCTAAACCACACAAATCTACAAGGTTACCGCGCGATGTTAGGAGGTAACTGCACGGTTAGCAGCCAAACCATGCTACCACTGCCTCCCCACAATGGACTAGACGATGCACGGTACCTATCTCAAACCGCGTGGTTACCGCCCCAAACTGAGTTTAGAGGGTTACCTTATAGGCCAGCGGCTCCATGGTTACCGTCTCTGCCACGACAGTTATCGTGCGTTCCTGGCCATCGGTAGCGCGTCGGCAACGGATCTAGGGCCGTCGCCACCCAGGAACAACGGAGATAGGGGGAGCTAGAGGGGACCTTGGACCACAGTGATGGGAGGTTGGGGACCGATTCAGGGCATAGGAGATATTTTCTCCCTTGTTCGGCCTATGTGAGCCGGATGAACAGTATCGGTGCAGTCCATCCCTTCATTTTTTTGTATTTTAATATTTTCTTCTCGGTTTGACTCCACAAAACAATGTTAAAATTATTATTTTCACAAAATTTCTTCACTATAGTGATCCACAATTCAAGTACTATCTACAAGAATTTTTTGGATTTTTTTTGAAAATTTGAATTCAAACAAAATTCGGACAAACCCTACAACGGTTATCCCTACCGTACCCCAACGGTAACCCTAGTTACTACAGTAACCGGCGGTAGGGAAACGTTGACCAGAGTACGTGTTGTAAGTTTTCCAATAAAATTTTAAAGCAAGTGTATGACATGGGTGAAATTAACAAAGACGTTTTGTGTTAACTTTTAAAGTCGATCACTCTTTAAAATACTCCATCTGATCCCAAATATAGGTTGTTTTAAACATGGACACAAGAATTAAGAAAACAATCATATAATTCTATTGCCCTTCATTTATATTGCATTTGTAAAAAAAGTGATTCACTTTATTTGTGTGATAGATATCATTTATTTACCAATAGCAAATAAGGAAGAATAGTTGAAAAATTGCCTAGAAGTGCTAAAAATGACTTGTATTTCGTAAAGAGTTAAGAAGACTAAAACAACTTATATTAGGGAACGAAGGGAGTGTGCCTATGCAAATACGTTAGCTTGTGATTGATTGTATTGCATTAGATTGGAAGCACTATAATTTTTTTCATTACATGGAAGGTGCACAGTGCATGCACACACCACCACCCAAAACAAATGCAGAATTGCTAAACCACGTTCGACAGAAAACCAAGGGCAAAATCTTGCAAATTTCTAACCTTCAAATTTGCTTCGTGATTCGTGCTCCGGTGAGCTTCCCCTTCGTCTCCGGCGACCCTGACGAACTCCAGCGACGGAGACGGCTGCAGCGGCAGCGGCCCCAACTAATTAAGTTCGGGGTGGGATGAAGGTTGGGGGGATGGGGAAGAGGGCGGAATTCCCAGGCTTAGAGGGATGGCCGTGGGTGGCGGAGGACCAACGGTGGCGGTACCGTTGGAGCCGCCGGGATGGAGGAGGGTAGTGGGCCGACGTCGGGAAGGGGGGCAAAGGAAATAAGTGGGGTTAGGAAACGGCGGCGGCGGCGGCGGCGTATTCGGCAGCGGGGAGCAGCCGGAGACGAGGAAGACGGTGGGGCGAGGACACCGCGCCACAACCCGGCTTGGGGAAGAGGAGAGGCAGGGAAGGGAAGTTAGGGGAGGGAGGAGGATGACCGGCGAGGCCGAGGGACGGCGCGCCGGGCCGAGGAGACGGCGGCGGCATCTAGCAACTGTGCGTGAGGAACAATGCGTCGATGCCTCGACAGGAGGACGGGAAGAGAAGAGATGAGATAATGTTACTATAGCAGCACGAATCTCGAAACAATCTAATCCGTCCAAAAATGACTGAGATGAAGAGAAATTTTCTTGCAAATGTTACCTAGGCAATCCCAAACAAATGTGTCCCCTTTGATACACGCTCAAACAGCAAATATAATGCTAGTAGTTAATCTATTTTGTAGTAGTTAATCTACGATTGTGCTAAAACTATGCTAAAGTGTGTACCTTCTTGTACGTAATTATAAACACCAGTATTTAGCCCCCGTGGATGGAGTCATTTACCCAACACATGCTGATATGTTTCTAACAAGCACTTAGGTGCTATTTGAAACAGTTTGTTACCTTGGCTTTTTTTCTTATTTTTTGTGACCATGTTTTTCGATCCGCAAACGGTGTATTTTTTAAAAAAAATTATATACAATAGTATCTTAAAAAATCAAATAGATCTATTCTTTAAATTTATAATAAATAAACTTAATTAATCATATACTAATAATATTTTTTATTTTATGTATGCCTTATAAGACAGCTGCAGCCGCCGATTTGAACCCACCTTAGACGCCTAACCGACAAGCAGAGTCGATCGAGTAGTGGAGTCAAGCCAATCTCGAAGATCTGATTTGATCAGTCGTCGTGCTCGCTTATTCAATCGACCATATGTACCATGGGTTTTTCCTTCAAGACCATATACCATGAGGGTTCGATCGGCGATCGGGGTCATTGTTTCCAACTTTTCACTGAAAAGCCAGCTACTGCAACTGCAAGCTTGCAACTAGAGCTTACTAGCAGTCATATAATTCATAAAGCATGTACACTTGACATGAACATGCAAAGCAATCGATCCAGCAGATGCACCGAATGGCTGCGAAGTGATGAATGCGAATATGCTGACGTGGACACCCCGATAATGCAAGCATGGATTCAGATTAATCATTGGAAGGCCCCAGGAACCTTCTACTAAAGCCTTAAAGTACGGACCACTGGAGGGCTAACTTCCCCAACCAATGGCATTACGCACGCACGCCATGTTTAACATCGCATTGCTGCGCGTTGACTGTTAACTAGTAGTACACATCACGTGTCACAGTAGATAGCACGCGTCGTTAACTAATATATTCTCCCGCTGTAGATGAATGTTGGGTTTTTTTGCCATGCGAAAGTCCTTAAGACTTAGTTTTAACCGTTCATTGCTCGTAAAAATTTTACTGATATATTACCTCTATTCTAAATAAGTATACTTCTAGCATTTAAAAGATAAAGTACCATAGAATGAAAATAACTAGATGTCTCTTATTAAATAAAAGGTGATTGAAAATGAAAAACTGATTGAAGGTCAGACAGCAAGAAATTTAAATGAGTTGTGGAAGGAAAAAGTAATAGTATAAAAGTGCGCTTATTTTCAAACAAATTTAAATTCTAGAAATACACTTATTTAGAAATCAATGGAGTAGCTTGTTACTCTACTTGTTGATCAAAATATATGAAGGAATTGCTAGTTTTCAAGCGCCTGAAAATATATAAATTTTCAGTTACCTAAAATTACACAATGTTAAGTCCAAAATTGCAGTGGTATGCAATGGTTAATTTTATTTTTTAATTGCAATTTTGTTATTATATATGGTTTTCTTTATTTTTATCTAAGTTTGAATTCTTTTGCATGTAATGTTGTAGTAAATTTTATGAATAGTAAGTTTATTTTTTTGTAATTTTATAACTTTATATGTTCAAATATATTGTTTAACAATTTTTATAAGGAAAAAAGGGGTAATAAGAACCACGGGATTGTCATCTAAGGAATGACAAAAGTCAAGAACTCTAAAATCTAGACATCTTAAAAAGGAAATTCTAAAACGTCCTCTAAAACCTTCTGGAGAATCT
Organism: Oryza meyeriana var. granulata; assembly: GCA_003991445.1. Taxonomy (NCBI): domain Eukaryota; kingdom Viridiplantae; phylum Streptophyta; class Magnoliopsida; order Poales; family Poaceae; genus Oryza; species Oryza meyeriana. The sequence continues at coordinate 164,902 of RYFJ01000026.1, read as the reverse complement.
ATAGAGGGAATGTTCCAGTCAAGAACTCTAGGGTGACTAGTAGTGCAAAGCATGGTTTGCAAAACCAACGATGGCCGTTTGGTTCTCACAGATATCGACTTCATTGACGGGTGCGCATCAGTAAAATTCGGTGGAATTCATGAGATTTGGCAAAATTCAACAAATTAAAATTCATGCTGTTATCGTCGACTATCGGTGATTCATTGGCGCTGATTACCGACTATGTATCGGTTTTCTAAACTCCGATCACAAATAGTACTATATCTGTTTCACAAAAACTTTATTTTATACTATATATACTTAATTATTTAGATTTATAGTTAAAAATAAAGTATTTTTTAAAAGAAGGTTGCACTTTTGCTAACATGCCTTGCATCTCGTAATGATTGATAAGGTACACACTTTCAGCCTCATGTGTGTCGCACGATAGACAAAAGCACGAAAACGAAAAGATTCTTCAATCTGGTAGTGCCAATACCCTGTGCACGATAGTACTATTTCAAGTACTCCATTCCTTGGATCATCCCCAGGGCTGCAGATTTGGATCGCTTTTCTCTACGGAGATTGCTGTCCTGAGCCCTGACTGGCTTTCTCTTCCCAAAAGTGCGGATTACCCAGCACCAGTATGTCACGTCTCCGAAGAAGTTTGGATGATTCCCTGAGGCTTTTGCGTCATCTCGTTATCTTATCCTATCTTATTGGAGTATTTTGACAAGCATTGTGGCCTAAACTTTCGTACTTACGAAATGCAGCTATAGCTGTTCTTTTGCTTTTCAGTTCATCCTTGTATTGGTCTCTATCTAGTTGTCTCTCAGAACAAAAAATAGCATAGAGAGTAGAAACCGACTTCACTCCAGATATTTAAGCCTCCTTTTAAAAGAAGAAAATTTAAAGAAATGTTATGATATCAAACAAAAAATGGTTTGGTCAAAGACTGAAACAGTGCATTAAGGGCATTCACAATAAAAACATTCTAGGAGTGGTCTGATCTCAAATAAAGATTTACCACGTAGATGAGTTCACCGTGAACATTCTAGATCACAATAGAACAGTTTCAACCCATGATTATTTGTTGTCAGATCTTATGAAATCAATTAAAACTTTTATATTTTAAGCCCTATAACATTAAAAGATGTATACATATATACTCTTACCTCTTGACAAATCCACATGTCATCTATCTTCCACCTCTCTCTCTTCAAATCCCCTTATTCCCTAAGCGCCATGCCACCATCTCCTCCTCATCCTCGAGCACCGTTTTGTCCCCTCCTCCTCGTTGCCAAAAGCCACACCATCCTCTCCTTTTTGTTCTTGAGCGTGGCCGCTATTCCCTTCTCCTTGTTGCAGGAATCCGCAACACCTCTTCTCCTCATCCTCAGCAGATTATTTGCCCGGAGCGGCAGCCTCGATGGCTGATCTAGCCAAGATAACTATCTTAGCATCAGATTTGCGCAAGACGGCGGCCTCAGCGATAGTTGAAATCCGTGGTGATTATGACGTCATTGGGGAGCGCTCTATGGTGGCAACAATTACGGTAGCGAGTGATGAAGTATGCAACAACATGAAGGAAGTATACTGGGGATGGGGACCACATCAGAAAATCAGCCTCACTCATCCAATGCGGCTTAAGCACCATGGCTCCGTGTGTGAGTGGTCTTGCTTTACCGAGATACCTATGTCCTCTATAAGACACGAGTAGCCATAGCTCTAACACGCCGAGCCAAAGGCTTCGTTCGATAGAGCGTTTCAACCGAGCTTTTTTCCTTTTTTCGTGAGTATGTTTTTTCAAATACTAAATGGTGTATTTTTTACAAAAATTTTTTATCTAAAAGTTTCTTAAAAAATATATTAATCTATTTTTTAAGTTTAAAATAATTAAAATTAATTAATTATACACTAATAATTTATCTCGTTTTACGTGTCACTCAACCTCTTCACGGAATGCACCCATAAGCCACTGGCCACGTTGAAGTAGCTCCAACCTAGGAGCTCTGTGAATGGCCTAAACAGCTCCATGGATTTCTGTTCTGTGAAAGACTGCATGGCCTCGTTTTTTGGACAATTGCAGCATGCTACTCCATGGAGTACTACTGTACTACTAGTAGCAGCAGCCCGCTAGAAGCAGAGCTGCTTCCAAGCTGTACTCCTTCAGCACACTGTTCCTCTTCACCTGCTCCGCTATATCTGTCTCAAGTACTGACGCCGTCTATGGGGCACACCTCCGTGATTCGGTCTCAGTGTCTCATGATCTTGGCCAGATGCAGTAGCTGGACGACCTGGATGACCTCGACAGGGCTCCTATAGTCAACACAGATTGTCAGTGCCGTGGGACTAAGTACAGCACAGATCTTTTGCAGTAGTAGGCTTCTTTCCTCCTCACCTAATAGGAGGTCGACAATGTGTTTTTTTTAAAAAATTTTATATATAAAAATTCTCTCAACATTAAATAAATTTATTTTAAGTTTACTATGATTAATCATTCTCTAATGAACTATTTTATTTTACGTGGTAGAATAAGCTAAGCTTCGTAACCACATTTGAATAGGCCTTAAGGCACCAATTAAATCAGTTTATGACTTAAGCTTATTTTCTTATTTTTTGTGATCATACTTCTCAAACTACTAAATAATATGTTTTTAAATAATTTATATATAAAAGTTTTTTTAAAAAATCATATAAATCAATTTTTCAAGTTTATAATAGTTAGTGCTTAATTAATTATACACTACTGATTATCTTGTTTTATGTATCATTAATAAACTAAAGCTATAAACTTATTCAAACGATCAGTAAGATTGAAAGACTAGGACAAATACTTTCCGATGCAACCGAATGCATGCATTAGTTCTGTACTACTCCCTCCATCCCAGAATATAAGAACCTAAGACTGGATGGGACATATTCTAGTACAATGAATCTGGACAGAGAGTTGTCCAGATTCGTTGTATTAGGATATATCCCATCCAGTTCTAAATTGTTATATTCTGGGACGGAGGGAGTACTACGGAGTACGGAGTACTGGTATGCTTGCCAGCCAGGTACATCACCTGTATATTGAGGCGTATGAATATATTCCCTCAGTTCTAAAATATAATTATTTTTAAAACTATAATTTTATTTTAAAATATAGCTATTTTTAGCTCTTTTATACTATTATGTCTATTATAACATTATCAACCACCTTACACCCATTAACTATTCTATTCTTTTTAAGTATTTCTTGTATTAATGGAGTAATATGGTTTTTTATCTCTATTCCTTAATCTCTCTAAAACCATCTAAAAATAGCTGTATTTTAGAACATAGTGAGTATATTCAGTAGTATTTTCCATTAGACCATGATTCGATGCTGCTAGAAAGTACTGGAATGTTTTCCACCGAAAGGCAAGGGTAATCAGGTCTTTCTGATTAATCAGTGCCCGTCAAAGAGGCCCTTTTCTAATTAATCAGTGTCAGGGAAAGATGCCCTTTTCTGATTAATCAGTGTCAGTTAGGAGTAAATTAACTGGAGTAGTACAGTATATGAACATCCTAAAGAGGGCCTTTTTCTCTGCATTTTGGACAGAGATTAAATGCGACATGAACAAGATGATTTCAAGTCACGCATTTCCGTATAAGACCATGCGTGGCAAGGGCCGGGATCACAGAAACTGGGCAGCATGCATACGCATCGCAATAAATTTGGCAGCTCCGCCGCTGCTCATCTGAATTTCTCGATGGGGTTTGACAAAGGAGAAAAGGTGTTGACCAAACTATCCCTTCGTTTCAACATACTATTTATAACTTTTAGAATTTAAATTTATCTCACAGTATATTACTTCTTCACTTACCTCTTCATCTTACTTTATCATAATATTCCTTTATTTAATTTCTTCACATATTTTCATATCTCACTCAATCGTAATTATTTTTTTAATCTAATTTTATTTTTTAAAAAATAATATAAGTTAAAGTATTTTAAAACAGAGAAAATAGCTCACGATGGTAAGCTTTTCCTGCACAGCCAGGGCGTGATGCAGGTAGGCGACACCGATCGCCTCGACTGCTGATGAACAGCAGTCTGAAGTGTAGTAAGAGGTTGGCGTGATGAGCTGTTTGGTGGCGGTTGAGGACTCGTTGGCCGATTCATGGCCGTGTAAGCTGAGCCGGCCGTGTTAATCCGCGGTGCTCTGCACTGGGACGTAGTACTCCTACATCAGATCAGTCACGGAGATTCTCGTACATACATACTCTTTTTTTAGTCCCAAAATAAGTAAATTTTTAGAGTTTAAACTTTATTTAAAATAAATTAATTTTTACTATCTTCTTATCTATCTCTAGTTTATAAATTGAGAAATTTTATCTCTTTTATATATCTTAACTACTCACCCACTAATTCTACTTTTATTAATTAATAAAGAGCATTTTAATCTTTTTCTCCCACTCTTATTTTTGTCTTAACATGCTAGCAATTTGTTTTTTGGACCGAGGGAGTACTGGAATCAATAATTATGCTGTGACAGTACGAAATTGTTGCTGTGATCAGCACCTCGAATGTTAAAACATTCGTCATCGTGCTGCTGATTTTGATCCTAAGAAGAGGTGCTTAGTTTGCACCATTTGAAGACTTTTATTTTATGAAACATACTTCACCCGTCATTTTATATAAGGGATTAGGATTTTTAAAATTTCATTCAAAAATAAAAAAAATTCTACGTTACTACTTGTCCTATCAATCACCTTTTTATTTATTTTTTTTTATTTGGCCTCTAGCACCCCAACTTCCTACGTTGACGAGGAGCATTATAAATTTTTTCTCTATCCCTAATTTTTCCAAAAACAACCTTAAATCCCTTATATAAAAGGAGGGGAGTATATATTTGCGTCCAAAAATATTAGTACTAGCACTCTAGTACTTTCTCGTTTTAAAATATAAGAATTTTTAAGTTGTTTAGCAAGTTCTAAGGTTAGGTCAAAAGATTCTTTTTTGTCACTTTAGTTGTTAATTTTTGAATTTTGAATTGCTTAAATTTTCTTTCCAAGCATCTAATTGACTCTGGAATCATTGAAATGATGCAGATTATGAGAATCGGTACAAGAATGCTTATCTTATGGTAGTACAAAATTTGAATTCTAAAAATACTTATATTTGGAGTGGAGGGAGTTGTGCTTGACCCTGTCCTTTGGCATCTAGCATGGATAGTTTGGTCACTCATCCTACACTACTTTCTCCGTTCCATAATATAAGGGATTATATCATTTTTTGTAAAAATTAAGGAAGTATCAAATAACAAATCATGGTATGAAAGTTACTAGTTGATGTAATAAACTAGTACAAAAAATAGCAGTTAGGGAATAACTAGTATAAAAGTATAAAAGTTAGTAGGTGAAGAATAAACTATATAAAACTTGATAGATGGAGAATAAAGTACTACATTAAAATCAAAAAATCCCTTATATTCTAGAAAGTTGAAATGGCAAAATCCATTATATTATACTCCCTCGGTCTCAAAATACTGCTAATTTTAGGATTCAAATTTATCTCACAATAGTACTATTTCTCTACCTACTTCCCCCTCTCCACCAATCACAACATTTCTCTATTTAATTTCTTCATATACTTTCTCATCTTAACCAATCAGAACCATTTCTGAACTCAATCTTAATTTTTTTCAAATGATATAAGTTAGAGTATTTTGAGACGAAGAGAGTTCTATGTTACTACTCCTTGGGAGTATGCAGTATGCTAGGAAATTAAATTCAGTTGACCAAAGCATAGCTGACGACAGCTTTAGGAATAGTTTGAAGTTGAGTGAAGAGGAAGAAGATCACACAAAATAAAATAAGACATTAGCATATAATTAATTGAATGTTAATTATTTTAAACTTAAAAAATAAATTAATATGATTTTTAAAGTAACTTTTATATAAAATATTTTTTAAAAACATATCATTTAACAATTTAAAAAACGTACTCATAAAAAAACAAAGTTTTTTACGGCGAAGGCCGCTCCACGTCGCCTTTAAAACACGCAGCGTCTAGTGTAAAGAAAGACGCGCGCAGGGTTGGACTAAACTCCCCGCCTCCCTAGCCGCCGTCTCGATCGCGGGAGACACGCAACAACACCCCACCATAACCCGCGCCCGCGGCCCCCAACCATCGCGTCACGTACGCGATACGCGTACATGCGCCCAGCCGCCCATCGGACCGGTGAACTCGACTACACACAGTACACAGCAGCGGCGGAATGCGCGCGCCGATTGCGTCGACCGGGCCACGTTACGCGTTACGTGGGTGGGACGCGTTACGTGGGTGGGCGCTGACGCTGGGATCATCACGTCGCGGGGCTCGCCGCTCGCGGCTTGTGGGTAATAACGTGACGCTGCGTGCGCCCGCGCGGCGCGGGGCGGCCGATCGATTCGTTGACTCGAGCAGCGTGGGTGACGGCTAGAGCCAGACCGGCCGGTGGTTCAGCGGCCGCGGGTACGTACGTATTCGTATACATGCGTGGAGGGACCGAGAGAGGCGCGCCGCGCGATCGGCGACCAAGATTTGGCGTGGGCCAAGGCGTGGAGACGCTGCGTCAAAAGGGCAAAAAGGCAACAGCGCGATGGGCGTACGTAGTAGCTGGTAGCACCGTGGCACGTCTCGTATTCGCGCTACGCGTGGCCTGCTGTTTGATTCGTTACCTGGTTATTTTCCAGCAAGGCAGAGTGAAAAAAGTACTGATTTTTTTTCTTGCCCGAAATTCAACTGTTTCTCTAATATTCAATGCTGATACGTGCAGGTTTGGATGGAAAACCTCGATCGTTCAATGTAACCTTTTACTGGCTTCAATGTCACGTTTTACTGGCTTCAACTCATATGGAGTTTGCACATGGAAAACCGGTGGCTAAATAATATATCTTTCTTAATTACCGCTCTGTTTACATCAACTCCACCTTTATTAATGATTTCTTCGGTACTAAAGATTAAACGAAAAAACTCTTCGTTCTCTATGAGTATATTTCCTAAATAATTAAATAGGATGTTTTTATCTATTTTTAAACTATGACTTATAATCAGAGACGGAATCCCGCTGGATCCCATGGAGTGAAGAGGGGAGGAGAAAGAGAAAGAAAAGAAAATGAGTCTTCCTAAAAGTTGAAGCTGAGTCTGCTCCTGCTTATTGACAAAACCGGCCAGGGTCGCATGAAATTTCTGCATTGGACACCAGAGATTCAATGCCATTACATGCAGGTTTGCACGGTACGTAAGCCTCGATCGATCAATGTCGGGTTTTACTGGCTTCAACTCATGTGGAGTTTGCACATGAAAAAAAAAAAGCGGTGCCTAACAATAACAGTCTATCTGCCTTACCATTCTGTTTACATCAACTCCAGCTTTGTTAGTGACTTTTTAGGATGGCACGACCGGCTACGGTAGTTTAATGCAGTATGTACTTATGAAGTCAGTCAAGTCACTCTTCTGGTTGGTCGATCAGGAAAAGTTGATGCGAGACCGTACCAGTGTTTCGATGGCGTAGGTCACTAACCTGGTCTACCATTTTTGCTTATGAAGTCACCGATGACACCATAAGCAACTCTAGCACTAAACGATTAACTGTTCTCTCTCTATTTTAAAATATAATTATTTTTAAATTATTTAAAAAATTAAAGAATATGGGTGAAATACCATATTACTTTTCATCATTAATAGAAGAAAATTTTAGAGGGAAGTGATGATTGGTGAGTATAGAATAATTGATAGAGATATAATATACATAATAGCATAAGAAATAACTTATATTTTAAGATAAAAGTTAAGTTCTAAAATAATTATATTTTAGAACGGAGAAAACAGAACAAAGAGAGGCCTGAACGACCAATCAACAGACAACCTGCTTGAACAGCCTAAGTTAAATCATTGACTAAAAACTAGCGGCGGTAAGACTTTACTTGCGAGGCAGTTAACCAAAGTGAATAATATAATTGTCTCTCGCCCCTTAATTAGACCACGAAATCTATATACCTCACTGCTCCTACGTTGGAGTAGCAGTTTTCCAAGTCGTAGGCAAAAGGGAACCAAACTGTCCGTCGAATCGAATGTGTCGCGTTTTCAGAGACTCGCGCTGAGGCAAAAGCGAACGCCGAGAAACGCGCGCAGGAAGACGCGCGGTTTCCCATATAGTACACGATGCGTCGCGACTCGCGTGCAACCACCAACACCACCGGCGGTGAGGCGGTGAGCCCGAACGCACGAGGCGGCCACCGTCCAGCGTCCAGTCTGCGTCGATCTCGATCTGCCCTGCTGGCTCCTCCCGGTCTCTGGACGGAGAGGTGCCGGAGCCCGGAGGGGCTTTGACACCCGCGCCGGCACAGAAAAAGAAAGCGAAAGCGACGACGCTGCACCGACGTCACGGAGGTCGCGTCCGTCTCTGTCGTGACGAGCGGCTCGTGCAGCGCGGGTGCGGGGGAGGGGGACGGAGAGGCGGATGGATCGTGCAACTGCAACCTGCGGTGCGGGGTCCAAACGTTCCCATTTGGGGCTCTGGGGGATTCCTAAATCTGGACGGCAGGACGGCGTAACGCTTTTTGATGAGGAATCAGGGCTGATCCGCACATTGATGAGTGGGTTCAGTGGTTTGGTGATTTTAGTCTTGGGCGGTCCGGTGCTTTGCGTTTGTCAGGGCTGGGAATGGGAATTCGTTCTGCCGGCCAAAGGTTAGTAGGCAGGTGCTCTAGAAGATTAGACCAGGGTTAAAAAGGGGGAGATTAGACCAGGGTTAAAAAGAGGAAAGGGAGGTGAGCGGGGGTGGGGGGTGGAATTAAACCAGATAGTTGGTACTTTGGATTTTTTTTTTCCCGTGTGGGATGCATGCAGTTAAGTCGTTGTTTAGGTGATCTTTTATATTGGGTTCAGTCCAATTTTGAAAATTTTAAATTATTAATTAATGCAAAATACCAGATAGTTGGTACTTTGGATTTTTTTTTTCCTGTGTGGGATGCATGCAGTTAAGTCGTTGTTTAGGTGATCTTTTATATTGGGTTCAGTCCAATTTTGAAAATTTTAAATTATTAATTAATGCAAAATACTAAGATATGAAATGTAAGAATGATATTTATATATTTATCAAGGAAAAATACAATCATGTACTAAGTTATATTAGAACTACTGTGCCACGTGGGGTTAAAACTTTTATCCACCATGTGTAATAGTCTCTCTGTTTCATAATATAATGAATTTTATCCTTATAGGTTGTCCCAAAATATAAAAGATTTTATGATCCAAGACAATACTTTATTTTTTATATACTAATTTTTATATTAGTTTATTCTTGTAGTAGTTTATCCCCACCTAGCACCTTTTATACTAGTTTATTATATTAACTATCACTTTTTTACCATAATTTGTCCTTTTGATGCTTTCTTAATTTTTTTAAAATAACATAATTCCTTATATTATGGGATGAAGGACTATATATTATAGCACGTTGTTGCATTTTTTTAGCGCTACCATAGTTATATTCTTAATAATTATATATGATTAAAAAAAGTAACGGTATCTATGTCATAAATGATAAGTAAAAAAGAACATATATATATATATATATATACATATATATATATATATATCCTTGAAACACTATTTGAAAGTCACGCAAACGCCGACAGGCTGAAAAGCTTGGAGCGAAGTCATGCAAAACGCCAACAGGCTGCAAAGGCCTTGTTTGATGAAGTAGTGTGTACGCCCCCAGCCTTCTTAAGTGCAGTCAAACGGTGCTGTGCGCGCGCGATACGCAGACCAGGAAAAACAATGGCAGTATTGAGTCTGAACTCGCCCCAGAACCACAGTGAACAACAGGAAGTCAGCTCGGACAATCGATGTCACAAGTACAAGGATACAAGCAAGCAGTTGCTGGTCATTCAAGTATGAACGGATGAGAGGGCGGCAGTTTCACAGTTGACCCAGAGAATGTCAATACCAAACGTAACAGAGAGGGTTTGACCAATTATCTGTGGTAATAGTAGTCAACGAGACTTAGCGATCTGACCATGGTTCAAACGCTGTGAAACAGTGATTCAGCCCGCAAGATGACATAGGCAGGGGGGAAAATAAAAAAAGTCAAAAAAATGAAAAAGACAAAGAAGAAGAGGAGAATGGGAGATCAGGAATCTTACGGTACTTACTACTAGTGTTCAAGCTCAGCTCGTCCTGCGTCTTCACCAGTCCACCGTTTCCACTGTATAACATTTTGAACAGGAAATAATGTTGCCTCCTTTAACCATCCATACCAAATTATTTCACATTATTTAAGAGAATCGATACCAAGTTACTGCACATTTTTTTTTAAAAGATGGACCAGGGCACTATGACTCAGTTTGATCATTCTCTGATCTCTGACCAGATTGCTCAGATAGCCTTGTCACATTTCTGTCGTCGATCAATAGATGGTTGCGATGTACACATACATATAGCAGACTGCCCAGTGGAAACATCGGCATGCAATTAGGGGAGTTTCCAGGTCCAAGTTTTCATGTGCATGGTGGTCCATGATAAGCAAGTAGCAAAGCAGATGGGATAACCGGCCAAAGTGCTTTTGGGCACTGGTTTATAAGCACGTAAAACATGCAATGCCATTGCTCTGACCCCAACGTCTCAACTGCTCTGCTAAATCAAAGTAGATAAGCAGATTCCCAGTTTAGCAAAGCAAAGGATGATAATCCGAGAAAAAGACCTGATGGTCTATACTGCAGTGGGCCTAAACTTTTAGTGCCTTTCAAGCTGCTTTGATTAAAAGGTGGCCATAACACCAGCAGAGTGGTTTTGACCATTATCTTTGAATGGTTACAATGATTTGAATGGACTATAAGGATGGCAACTTCAGGTCAAGAATATTTGAGAACTGAGAACCGAGTGACGAAATGAGTATGGGTAAAGATACATCAGTGAAACTACAGTTCATCAATCTATTGATGTTTGTCCCAGCATATATTTGGTTTCAATTATTAAAGAATTACTGCCTTCACAAGCACATATTGGTTCAAAATATGAGCCCAAACAATATTTGTTGCAAGTTGCTTCCTAGGGCTAACAGGTTCGAAACGGTAACACTGAAGCAATGAGAATGCCCATACCTTTATTCTTGTAGATAGTAAGTGTTTGAAGTCCTTCAGATGGCCACAAGAGTACATGCAATGGCCCTCATCACCAACACTGCAATAAGAGCCAGAGTAAAAACCCAGTAAATCTGCATAGCTCAAACTCACAAAACAAACTATAGAGAGTATTGCAATTACAGGTCATCGCATTAATGGCTGACCGCATTATGAGTGATACCGCTCTACTATCAGCCAGGCAGCGCAAGAAGTACATTAGGTGCACTGCATGAGATGATCACATGATGGACCAACTAATCGTAGGAGGATGATACATTAGGGGTTTTCCATGTTAAAAATGTGATGCATGTATCTACGTTCAAAAAGATTAGCCTAGATTGTAAAATAAAGGTCGTGTCAAGATTCAAACCAGCGCTTGCAACTTGCAAATAGCTAATTACAGAAGTAGAACTAACAGGCCAGTACAGGTAACCTAAATCAGAGTGGTGCCTCAACAGCTGAGATTGCTCCAGCTCAGTGGCCTCTTCATCCAATTATTATGGAGCAGCACATGCACACAGAAACAATTAGAGTAGACATAAAAATAAATAAATACATTCAAAGCTTAGATACATGATGCTTTCTGACTGAGTTACCTCTATAAAAGGATGTTCAAAACACATAGGGTGAATCATTGGTACTATGATAAGAGCTAAGAATACTAAAATGATGCACAAGCATAACACATTATTACAGGGTATATTAGGCTTATGAAGCTTAAGGTTCTTTGTAGCTTTTAAAAGCAAGCTGCAGACCTGGAAATCTGTCCAATTGAAAAACAATTCTTGCATTGCATAAAGAAACGTACATGCAGATATCATCAGATACTCGGATATTATAGAGCATGTTAAACCTAATGAGATGGAGTATCAAACTTTAGGTTTTCAACAGTTTTGAAAAACAAGATGTATACCTGGTAATCTTCACAGCAAAAATAAAAAATCAGTCATCAACAGAAAGAAACTTAAACATAGGAACTATCATGGCAACATCAAGAAGCTTCAGAGCTGAAAGGTACATATGTAAACATGCATTAAGATCACTATCACAAGTTGTTTAGTCCAGAGGAAGACCAGACACAACAAGTCAGCCAAAGATGTCAAGCTAATGAAGGTAAAGAATGATGGGATATCTGGGAAGATTTGTTCATCCATACAAAGAGGAACAACAGAGAGATGAAAAAAAGGCGACCAAAATTCCCAAGTTGTGGTTGTTCAGGGATTCAAGTGACTGAATCTATGTTGCAAAGAATCTATTAAGTATGCATGAATTATACCCAACATGGTGATTATCTTGCTAAACTAACCAAATATCTTAAAACAATACTAGGCAGCTAGACCTAGCCTAACAAGATTGAACTCTCTTTTCCATGTAGGCAATCCAGCCCATCTACTCCTTGAGATATAAAGCAATTTGAAACTATGAATGCAGAATGATCACACTAACAATATGAGAAGTATATTAATTAAGTGACATAACCTACTCAGCTAGGTACACATGAGATGTCATTAGCCTAGACCAAACTTTGTATCACAAGGAGGTTATCATAAAATAGTGCTGAACCCTTGAAGTTCTGTTATTTTATATAAGTATAAAAAATGAATTATGAACATCTTACAAGATAACCATTGCAATCCATTCCGAAGAACATAGAGCTCTGAGTATGGGTAGACAGCATTTCTTCAGAAAATATGCTTGTGTTACAGATAAAATTGGAACAATTCCTGAACTGCTCTCATAGGCATAACATATATTTATATAACCATGTCACTTAGCAAAACGGATTAAACAGCTGTGAACAAACCTACTTTAGCAAAATTATTAGCATGGTACATAGCAGCAGGCTTGATTTCCACGTTACGCTTTTCATATCAGCTTAAACCCTAGGACAGTTGTCCACCAAAAGGAAACACAGAAATGATTCCAAATTAAGGTCTAGATACTAGGCATTTTCATGCACATATTTAAACTAAAGTCTGCTATTATGTGGTTAGAAAGTAAGCACCACATCATATTTACATTCGAACGTGATGACATTTGTAACCATACAACTATTCTTAGAAAATTGAAACTACGAACAGCCAGCCAACAGTGACATATATTGGAGCACATTTCACATAAATAACTAAAAAAATAAAGAACTAATATTTAATCTAGTAAAATACAACTGAAGCAAGGTAACTAAACATATAAACAAAACTGAAGCAATGTGTAAGTGCTAACCTACTTTATCACTAATTCACTATGACATAAATTTAGTCAAAAGAACAGCCAAGCCCTTGACCTCGACATGAATCAAGAAGCATGGATATTTTGATCTAGCAACAGGGCTTCACTCTTGATCAAGCTGTTAACGAGAACATCTCTAGAGCACAACTTGTTTAGCAATTCTCTTGCCTCTTTCAAATAGCCCTCATATGCCAGACCTTCAATGAGTATGACATAAGTCAAGTCATCAGGCATGCAGCCACTAGACACCATATAAACCATGATATCAATAGCAAACTCTGTTTTGCCATTTCTACAAAGTCCTAGGAGGATTGCATTGTAAAGCACAGTGTGGGGTGATAGGCCTGTATCTTGCAGTTTGCGAACCGTCTGAATTGCTTCCTCGATTTTATCCTCTTCGTTCAGACACTCAGCTAATAATTGATAAATTTTATCTGGGTTGAATCCTTTGTGGCCCATTTCATTGAACAATTCAAGGGCTTGATCCAGCTTACCAGCCTTGGCAAGCCAGCTTATTATTGTACTGTAAGTGATCGAATTTGGAGTACAACCTTTGTCAGGCATTTGCTTAAATACTTCAATGGCATCCACCATCAGCCCTTTTTGACACAAGAAACTAATTAGTGTGTTGAATGTCACATTATCAGGGAGGCAATCATTTTGGGTCATGTTATCCATTAGCTCTTCAGCATCCACCCATCGCGCTGCACTAAACAATCCCTTCAGTAGAGTGTTATAGGTGACAATATCAGGTTTACAACCATAAGATTTCATGTTGCTTAGTAACCCCAAGGCGCCATCCACATTCCTTTGCTCACAGAGGCCATTGATGATGGCATTATAGGTGACAATATTTGCCGTGCATCCATGCTTTGACATTTTCTCTAGAAGCTGAATTGCCTGCTGGAGCAGTCCTTTTCGACACAAGGAATTAATTATCACATTGAACGTCGCTTCATTTGGGGGACAATTCTCTAGGAGCATCTCCGTTACAAGCTCCTCAGCATCTTCCCACCTCTCGGCACTACAAAGACCCTTCAAGACAGTGTTGTAGTTGACAGTATTGGGATTGCAACCATAAGAAGGCAAGTTTCTCAATAACTCGAGGGCGTCATCCACATCACCTTCTGTGCACATACCATCCATGATGACATTGTACGTCACGTTGTTCGGCGTGCACCCCTCTGCGCGCATCAGGTCGATCAACTCCATGGCTTGCCGGTACCCCCTCCCCTTGCACGTGGCCTCGAGGAGGATGTTGTAGGTGACGACGTCGGGGGCGCACCCGCGGCAGAGCATATCGTCGAGCACCGCGAGCGCGTCCCTGACCCGGCCACGCTCGCAGAGCGCGTGGATGAGCGGGTTGTAGGTGTACGCGTTGGGATGCACGGGCATGCCCTCCACGACGCGGCGCGCGTCCCCGAGCCGCCCGGCGCGGCAGTACCCGTCGGTCAGGGCGCTGTACGTGACGACGGTGGCCGCGGGGCCGCAGGCCCCGACGACGCGCTCGGCGTCGGCGGGGCGGCCGCGGCGGCAGAGGTCGCGGACGAGCCTGTTGGCGAGCGTCACGTCCGGCGGGCGTGGGGAGGACTCGACGAGTCGGAGCGCCGCGTCGAGGTCCCCGCGGTGGACGAGCGCGCTGAGGCGGCGGTCGGCCCCGTGGAGGCGGCG
Organism: Oryza meyeriana var. granulata; assembly: GCA_003991445.1. NCBI lineage: Eukaryota > Viridiplantae > Streptophyta > Magnoliopsida > Poales > Poaceae > Oryza > Oryza meyeriana. Next base: position 149,884 of record RYFJ01000026.1, on the reverse strand, counting down.
GGGCGGCGGAGGAGGAGGCGCCTGCTGCCGCATCCGCGTGGTAGGGTTCTCGAGCCTCGGGGGCGGCTTGGCGCCGGAGCTGCGGAGGCGCGGCGGGAACCACCCTCCGCCGCTGGTGGACTGGCGCGGGTGGTGGTGCTGGTGCTGGTGGCCGGAGGAGGAGGGGAGGAGAGTACAGAGGGTGGGAGGCGATGGCGACGAAGGCATCGTGTTTGGATTTCGGCGCTCCCTCGAGGCGAGCGAGCGATGGGCCGCGGGTGTGGCCGCGTCGGCGCGTCGTTTGGTGCTCATCATCCTATACAGTCCTCTTGAGTCTGGAGAGGCTGAAGCCGAAACGCCGAAAACAGGTGAACATATGCAACGATTTTCCACAAGTTATGGACATATTTTGACGAGGTCTGTATGTTCGTAGCATGCTTCTGTGATATGTCCATTAATGCTGTGTACGCTAGGCCCGGTTCTTATCAGCTTATGAGCTGGATTCTTTCTCGTTTTTGTTAACATGTTTTTTAAATTTATAAACGATATGTTTCGTGAAAAAATTTTATATATAAAAGTTTTATTAAAAAGTTAAATAAGTTTATTTTTAGTTTTTAATAATTAATTAATCATGGCTCTAATGATCCGTTGCGTATCACCGATAAGCTTAAGTTATGACCTGAACCGAACATGCAACGTTAACAAGTATGCACTCGTTTTCCTCTCTTGTGGCACGGCTTCCGCTTCTCTCTATTCATGTGACAAGGCTGCTCACTAAAACACCTATGCAAAGCTTCTCTGCCCGCACGAGCCTGCCACCTCTTCTCCTTGTGGCTTCTTGGCCTACGATAGCCAGCCTCACCGGGTCCATCTACTTGATTTGGTGGAGGGCTTGGATAGGCCGGTTGAGTAGGCAGCATCGGGCCAACGGAGAAGGAAAGCGTGCCTTTTGGCCAATGGATAGAAGACAGTGACATGCCCGATAGAAAGATGAGAAGGCTTAAGACCTGACAAGCAGTGGCCAAGGATGAACAAAATATGAGGTGTGGCTCATAAACAAGTGCTATCACACAATAAGAAATAAGAGAGAAAAACAAAGCTCTCTTAATGATACTGTAGATTTGTGGGTGACTAATTAGACCCAACTAGGGCAACAACTATGTACATTTGCAAACATGCGTAAAACAAGTAAGCATCGGAACATATCTCAACAGATTCAGCAATACATCACCAGTTTATATTTATCAATCATGCTAATTTGTAGAGCATAGATATATACTCTTTTGAATCTTCAAATCTACTTTCCCCGTTCCCTTCCTATCTATCTTCTCAAATCTCAAATAAAAAGTCACAGATCATAGTTCACAAAAGACTAAATGAGAGAAGTTAAGAAACCAGAGACAGTTGTTGCTTGTCTGCCTTCGATGCTCTGGCCTGCTTCATGTGGAAGGCAGACCACGCCTCTCTGTCGGTCGCCGGCCTTGGCTGCCCCCTGCTCGGTGCCTGTCGTGCACGGCCACACCTCCAGGCAGCCAGGCTCCTAGCGTCCGCCCCGTGCTGTCTTCCTCCACCGCCCACCAGCCGCACCACGCTGCCCGTCGCGCCTAGCACCTGCGCCATTGCCGCCTCGCTCGAGTAGTCGCCCCGTCTCCTCCGTTACTATGCGGTGTGTGCTAAGGTTCAAGACCCACCCTTGCAAATTAGTAATCAGCCAGGCCTATGGGCGATCAGCCACGGCCCAACAAGCAACACGACAACGTGCTTGCGCTCGCGGCTTCGCGCCCATGGTGATAGACTTATAGCAGTGGTTGCCGGTCAGGATTCGGGGAAAAGGAGAGGGGTGAGGTTGCTCGCAGCGTAGTTGAGGTATGGCGAGTGCTATGCCTCACCATAACGAGCGCTCCGCCCTTGCTTACGGGTATCATAATTGGTACTTACTAACAAATATCATCCTGGATCTGTAGGTATAATATAAAAAATGTCAGAGGTGTCATCATTGATATCTTACAAGGTGTCATTACTAAATTCTCGCTTGTGCCTGATAAGTATCATGGCAGTATTAAGCATTATGATACTTAGGGATGATACCATCAGGTATCATGACATCAGAGTATGATATCATTAAGTATCATAACAAAACCATAAAATATCATGATACCGAGGATAATACCATCAGGTGCCATGATACCCAAGGATGATACCGTTAAGTATCATGAAGGCACCATTAAATATCATGATATAGAGGATGATACCATCAAGTATCATGATGCTGAGGCTTAGATCCAAAAATAGGTATCATTACTCATCGATACCTATAAGTATCATCACTCGCCGATACCTAGCAGGTATCATCACTAGTACCTATGGGTGTAGTCAGGTGTGGCGGCCCAATCAGACGTGAATTTTGATAATATACCACTTAATTCGCAGGTCTTTAGCTTTTTACCACTCAATCTGAACGCATTTGATAAAATACCACTAGGGCCATGAATTTTTTGATTTTGTACCACTTTCTTCACTTTTTATCCATTTCTAAAATTTCTTTTGATTTTCTTTTTTATTCCCAGTTTTATGGACGAAATTGCCCCTGACCCCACATGAAAGAACACAGACGAACATAGAGAGGAAAAAATCGCTGCTGCCGTCACCCTACCGAGGCCAACCCAACTGCCGATGCCAGCACCCGCCGCTGTCACCCGGCCCGACTCCCAACGCCAGCGCCGCCTGGCCCGGCTTGCCCCCGCTGCCACCGCCAGACATGACATACCTAAAACTCTCGTTAGAAGAAAGTATCAACACCTGCAGGCATCCCGACGGACGAAGTGGCCTCCATCTCTACAGCCATTGGCTAGACGGGGCACATATCACCCACACCACACAACCAAACCATCCGTATCAAGCACAGCATGATGTCCTCACAACATTGGACAGCCACCAACCATGGTACACACATTAAACTTTGCCAATGATAACCCCCAATTGAACCAGGACGGTGCAGGGGCTGGGCAGTGCCGGGAGGAGAAGCAGGGGCTAGGGGTGGCAGCGGCTCCGGGCGGTGGCGGTGGCGGCGGGGACAGGCCGGGGCCGGGCGGCGCAAGGGCTGGGTGGCAGCGGAGGAAAAACAGGGGCTTCGGCCGGTGGTGGCGGCGGCGAGGACAGGCCAGGGCCAGGCACGCGCCGGCGGCGGCGGGCGCTGGCGTCGTGAGTCGGGCCGGGCGGCGCCGGGGCCTCGGCAGGGTGACGGCAACAACGATTTTTTCCTCTCTATGTTCTGTCATGTGGGGCCAGGGGCAATTTCATCCATAAAACTAGGAATAAAAAAGAAAATCAAAAGAAATTTCAGAAATGGAGAAAAAGTGAAGAAAGTGGTACAAAATCAAAAAATTCGTGACCCCGGTGGTATTTTCTCAAAGACGTACAAATTGAGTGGTAAAAAGCTAAAGACATACGAATTGAGTGGTATATTATCAAAATTCACCAATCAGGCATGCAAACAGGTGTGGCCAAAAGCTAGCCCAAATACAGCTAGGTGACCTAAAAAAGAGGAGGGACACCCACATGTGGGGTGGAAGTCACCTTCCGTATGCCCTCTCGTGAGAGGAAAAGGGCGCGTGCGATGTCACGTGATCGGGCTGATCGATTGAGGGATACCGTGCATGGGTGCTGGAATGATATGACGCTCTTTAGCATTCCTATTAGTCTATGCAACGAGTTTTCATCAAACGTTGCACAAATTTTGACAAGCTATACAAGTTATGTGCTTCTACGACATTGCCAATAATTTTTAGGAATGTTATGCACGCTTTTATTTGAAACGAACAACGCCAGATGGCATGAAATTTCTATTGATATAGCACAAAAAAATTACAAACTATAATCCCTGGGAGGCTATAATTAGAAAAAAGAAAATAACATCACATCACATCACATGCCAACAATTAGGGATGAAAACGGTCGGAAACGGTTGGGAAACACCCTAAACCATTTCCACAACCATTTTCATCAAACGTTGCACAAATTTTGACAAGCTATACAAGTTATGTGCTTCTATGACATTGCCAATAATTTTTAGGAATGTTATGCACGCTTTTATTTGAAACGAACAACGCCAGATGGCATGAAATTTCTATTGATATAGCACAAAAAAATTACAAACTATAATCCCTGGGAGGCTATAATTAGAAAAAAGAAAATAACATCACATCACATCACATGCCAACAATTAGGGATGAAAACGGTCGGAAACGGTTGGGAAACACCCTAAACCATTTCCACAACCATATTATTTCTTGGAAATGGAATCGAAAACGATAGGCCAGAAACAGAAACGATATCAAAAATATTGGAAAATCGAAAGCAGAACTATTTGATCGAAAACATGACGATACCGGTCGAAAGCCGGTGATTTATGTCGAAAACAAAGAACTATGACATCACACATTTAACTAGCTATCTAGCATGATTGCATGAGTACAATACAAATTCATACTCACTCCATTCAACATAAATACGTACAACATGCATGACAAATTGATAAATGATAATACGTTCACGTATTTGATGATAGTTATAAGTTCGATGACATATAACTAGTTGATAAATTCATACTCACTCCATTCAACATAAATACTTGCTTAGTTGGGCCGACTGGCTGAGGTAGGGAATGAACCTGGAGATAACTAGGGCAGGGAAAATTGGAGATAACTTGGGCCAGGAAAATTGGAGATAACTTGGGCCAGGGATGTTTATAAAAATGGTAATTTACTGGATTAGACAAACGGTAATTACAGAAAAATTAGGGTAACAGGACAAAACGGTCGGTAAATGACCGAACCATTTCTGACACTGTTTCCGTATTCTTTTACTGTTACCGTTTCTATTTCTAGATATTACCGTTTTCGTATTGTTCAGTCAGTAAACTTCGGAAACGACAGTCGGTCGGCCGGTAAGTACCACTACCGTTTTCATCCCTACCAACAATGCCTGCACACCCCCATTGAGGAAGGGACCTAGCACCATGCCACTCACTACCATGCTTACAACAGAGTCACAAACGCACTGCCTATCACTCACCTCCAGACAGCTCATCGCAACGACACCCGGACATCACCATGGAGTAGGGGTGTAGAGGGAGAGGGCAAGAGAGAAGAAGGATCCACTTATTCCTGGCACAGATCTGCCGCCATCATGACATCCCAAGTGTTGTCGTTGTCCAATATGTCTGAAGGCGAATATGCGGCCATAGGACCTCCAAGGCGATTTCTCTAGGAAAGTCGCGGCGCCAAAAGCATAGCTATTGCCTGTCCAAAGGATATGTTTCACCTGGAGACTCTTGCCAAGGAGAGAGAAGGTGTCTTGACAACGCCCCCAAGGGTGTAACAACGCCCAGAGCATTAGCGTTGCCATCCTAGCACGTCGTCGAACTAGGTTTTCTCCTAGAGCCTACCTACCCTCTTGCCGTTGCAACCCCATTGCCCTTAGCCACCACCAACCGACCATCACCAGCATGCGGCTACCACCACCACTAGCCAGCTTCCTCCCAGGGCTCATAGGTCACACCTGCTCCAGCCATGGCTTCACCTCATAGCTCGCTCCAACTCCCACCGCTAGCATGCCCTCACGCGAAGTGCATCAGCTAGCCTCCTCCTGGCCGGCCCTGCTCCAGCCACCGGCTAGCTCCCACATGAAGCGAACACACCACCAGCCACCTCATGCCTGCTACCCTCACGCCGACGTGAGGACCTTGCACCTACCTCTGGCAGTGCCCTGCTGTAGGCCATCTCCAACACTGCCTCAAGCGGCCTCTAGTCTGGTTTCTCCACACTGGCATTCGACCCCTCAAGTGCGCCATCGTCACCGCGCGGATCTAGACCCCCTCACCGAAGGGACAGCAGATCTAGCCACGAAGTCGCCAGATCTGGCTGTCCATGTCGCCATTGTCACTAGGCTGTGACCTCTAGGAGCTTGGGGAAATAAGGGGGGAAGTGGAAAAGAGGAGAAGAAGGCTCCATCAACACCATCCTTGTAGTCACATGGGTTTCTGGCGATGAGTCAGAGGAAGTAGGGAGGTGGGTGTAGTAGCGTGTGGATTTAGTTGCCGCCTATGTCACCCCTTGGGAGCAACGTGGGGTGGTGATGCAATGCAAGGGACATGCCTTCACTCCGTCCGCAACAACTATACTATATGTTAGGCAAAATTTGTTATAAGACACTCAAAAAACATGGTCTTTGTTGAGAGTCACCATAAAACATTGTCTTTGCCATAGGACACTCTAATTCTATGTATGTTTGCTACTAGACACCGTGGGCACTAAAATAATATATACACACAATTGAGGAGAGAGAAACAAAGTGAAATGTCATTTTTGCCCTTTTTCCTTCATCCACGTCATCTTCTTGCTCCTTTCCTCTTCCCTTATTGCACCACTCGCCACTGAAAGTGTATCTAGCCCCCTAAATGGGTTTTGGATGATTAATAATGAAACGGTTAAGAGACTAATGAGTTTATCAGGAAATGTGCAGAGATTAGTCCCAAGTTGCTTGGTGTGATACATGGAGACCCTCATAAAAACATGACACAAAGCGGCAAAACGACTTAGAGTTTATTTTAATTTCTTTTGAGTCATAGGAAAGCCGTACTATCAAGAGGGGTTGCAAACAGTATTCCAAGGCTACTCAAATGCTTAAAGATCCAACTAGTTGAGAGAGGGTCACTTTGGCACAACAATTGCACTTGGGTTGGATGTGTTTTGCTATCAGGGTCGAATGCGCCGACCCAGTCCCTCCAGCCTACTGATAAGTGTTGGTCGGAGGCTTCTGGCCCAGGGATCGGAGCCTCTGGGGCTCAAATATATGAGTAACGACTAAGTGACGTATGCCAGTGGGTATAAAGCCCAAACTTGATTTCCAGCCATTGGTTAGCCATTTCACTTTCATTTTTCTATCTCCTAACTTCTCGTAAGGTTGTTTGACCTGTCCTACCTAGTTCTAGGGCTCTCTTGGTGATTCTTGTGAGGATTCAGGGTGGTTTTGAGGGAAATTTCTTGAGAGAGGGCTAGGACGATCTTGTACACTTGAGGATGGACGCGGAGCTGCTATTTGGAGCTTGTTACTCTTGAAGGGTGACCTCCTAGACGGTTAAGTGTCGCCCGCGAGCTTCCTTAAGCTGTGGATTGTTCCGAGCAAGTTTGTGAGGGTGGACCTCACCTCCGAAAGGAAAAGAGGTAACTTTGAGTAGATACCAAGTTGATCTTCGTGGTCACTTGGTGAGGCAAGGGGTTAATCGAAACCCAACTCTCTAGAGCTCCTCAACAGAGACGTAGGATCTTTGTGATCCAAACTTCGGGTAAAACTCACTTGTGTCCTCTCTTGCTTGCCCCTTTTATTGTGTTTCTTCACCTATGTTCCTGCCTGGATCTTGCCTCTATCTACCTGCTTAGAATAGGGGTGATTCCTATTGATTCACCTCTGCTTGAAATGGCTTGTGAGAACCCACTTCAACACGTTGGAGGCTCCGGAATTCTTGGCCGGACCATCTGACCAGCCTTCTCGGTCAGACCAAGAGAGCTGGTCGGAGGGTCCTACCCTTGAGACCGGAGGCTCCGGCCAGTATTTAACCGCCATATTTGAAGAATTTTCAGGAACGCCTGTTCACCCCCCTAGGTGACATCTACAAGCTTTCAGCCACCTCCCAAGCTCACTCCACAGTAGAATGAGTTCATTTGTCCTCCATATGCGTTGAATCCAGTGATGGAGCCAGCTCGTCGTCCTCCATCTCGAGCTTGCTCCACCTCACGTGCTCTCGCCAGTTGGGCGAGTTGGCTTCGGTGCCGCTTGACCAAGTCCGTTGCTCATGTAAGCTTGCTCTGCTGCAGCTTGAGGTTAGGCATAGCCACCAACCTGTCAAGGCACAGCACGGGAGGCAAAGCAGCTGGAGCAGTAGACTCACTATTAGGCCATGCTCAACACCATGACAGGTTGAGGGGAGTAGTGGGGGGAGTAGTGGCTTCACAGGGTGGCAAAAGTGGCCTGCAGAAGCCATAGTGGCTTGGGGAGAAAAGGTGAGGAAAATGTGTGGTCCATCGATCCAGGTGGAGAAAGAGGAGGGAAAGGGATAGCACCTCGTCACCATCTCGCCGCATGAGGGAAAAGCGTCTGCCGCCGACGAGCAAGAGGGCCCTGACCACCACCGACGCCGACGACGAGAAAGATGCTGACATTGACCGGATCTGGCCATCGGCGAGGAAGATCCACACTGGCGTCGAGCTCATCCGTTAGCCCAGCCACCGTGGAGCTCATCAGCCTGGGCCACCATGGATCCGTGTCGCCACGGAGCTTGCCATCAAGCTGTGCTGGTTGATGGTGTGGACATGGTCTAGAGCGGCGATCGGACTTGGCCACGGTAGGATCCAAAAGCACATGGTGGAGGCGAGGGAGGGGTGGTCGCCGAGGAGGACTTGGCTCCCGATGGGTGCCACCATGAAGCTCGTCGGTCCGATCCACACTTGGAGACGATGGAGGCGAGGGCGAGGTGGGCAGAGGCGGTTGACGGTGATGGGCTAGGGGACAGCGGGGTAGAGATACGGCAATGGGCTCCAGCGGGGGGGGGGGGGGGGTGGTGGTGGGCCCGCCCAAGATACCCCTACATTGTGAACATAGTAGCTTTGATGGTGGCTTCAACCGCTTTTGCCCCTGCATTGGAACCACGGGTTGAGACCATGATGCATTGCTCATGCGTTTAATAATTAGGTACTGTTATTGGCTAGCTAGCTCTCTTCTCTATTAATTCTGTGATCCCCAAGGACAAAAGGCATTCAAATAATTAGCTAGCTAGCTCTGAACGTCTGATTCTCCCGAGAAGATTGCTTCAATATGCTACCGGTGTGCTCTCCCACTAACCGCGTGCGGTTGTGCCAGGGCTGCTCGTGCTTGACTGCAGCCGGCTGCACGAGCTCACTCAGCCACTGCTCCAGCACGCCCGTCCTCTCCCGACCTTGCTCTACTGACCGTGAATGCTTGCTCCCCCCTGATCTGATGAAGGCAGCGTGGATTGCTACGGCTGCCTGAAAGGTTGGACGCAGCATCGTACGAGTGGGTTAAGGGAATAAGGATTTTTTTCCTTAATATTTTTCCCCGAATGGTGAGTCAAGTGACGTCGAGTGGCTTCCTGGTGGACCCTCCTAATATTTTTAGAATGAAGAGAAAAAAAGGTTGAAGGGTATTGATGTCATTTTTAAGGGTTCTTTCTACTAATCATCCAAATATATTATTTTAATGAAAAGAGTGTCTACTGCCAAATAACCTCAGTTTTAGAGTGTCCTATCGCGTAGACTATGTTTTACGGTGTCTCTTAGCAAAGAACACTTTTTTTTGAGTGTCCTGTAGCAAATTTTGTCTTATATGTTATGCGCGTTTAGTCTTTGGATACGCTCAACCCACAACATGGGCAAATGATCCTAAGATTATATAATTCGAGTAAGTTTAACAACGGAGGTGATTGATACCTCTAATCATCGTGTTTATTGTGTATTTATTGTTCACGCTGTTCAATAACTATCGGACGGAATCATTGTAATTGTAGTGCCACGGCGGTGCTTAGCAATACAACTCCTATGCCGTTTGATGGTCGCTAAATTGGCTATTTGGCTGATTTTCTAACCATTCAATTGAACATTCCCTATTTAGCCTTGGCATACAATGTTCTTAAGAGTTTTTACTTATCCCTTCTGTCATCACACTTTAGTTATCCCATGCCTTTTGTAGCATCAACAGTTCAACACTACCTAGATTTTAGTCTATTTTGCTTACATTGTTAAATCATGTGTCATGATAACTAAATTGCTAGGGGATAACTTGTATCCCTACAATATTTTCTTTGGTTAAGCAGGTACGTCAATTTTTGTTTGCATGAACGGGGTCAAGGTTATATTTATTTTTCCATGGCATATGGGAAATATTAACTTCTTTCATTGTTGGATAATGACTCAAACATATTATATACAAGTCCTAGTCGAATACGAGACTATAAATATGGGCCACCCTTTACATGTAATCCTATACTGTTATTAGTTGATTTTGTCTCCAGTGGTTTTTTCCTCTCCACATTGGAGGGGTTTTCTGCATAATCTTGTGTTTTTTTGGTCCAATCTTTGTGTTCAAATTCCAGAAGAGGGTTGGTTAGGTAAATGATGCGGTGGTTAGAATGTGAAACCAATGGATCAAACCAAGAGGCACATGAACAAGACAGAACTAGATGGAATTGCAACTAACAAATTCCTTCTAGTATTCACCAAGAGTAGTGGATAACTTCATCGTAGGTTCCCTGCCAAAACCCAACCCAGTCTTTACATATATAAACCATGCAGGGCCAATTAAACTAGCAGGTGAAAAGGCGAGATAAAACTGAAAACACTAACGCATGACTCTTAAGCTTCTTATTTAACCAAATAAATACTTGGACCGTTATACTTCCTTGGGTTGTTTGCCTGCATCAGTAAACCCGTTGATTATTCCAATTTGAGAATTTTTGGTTGTACTGTTTGTGCTCATGTTAGCATTGGGAAATTAGAGCATAGAGTAAGAAAATGCATATTTGTTAGTGTCAGTGTGCAAAATACCGGATACCCCCTAGGCGTATCCTTACCGCCCTAGGAATACTGCATACCTAATTGTATAAGAAAAGGTTACCTCGGATATGGGATGGAAGACTGAGCAGATAAGGAAACCAGCGTGTGTGTGGGAAGGACTAGTGTCACACCTGAATTTCCCTATCCAAAAATTAGCCGAGGTACACAAACAGCAATATTGATAAATAGAGTACACAACTATGTTAAAGTAATAAGTGTAATTTTTATAGAGGTTGATAGGATCTCACATCCAAAAATAAAGGTCTAGCAACGGATAAAGAAACTAAGCAGCATAGACGACTCCCCTCCACAAGCAACTTGACCAAGATCAAACCACTAGTTCTCCAAACCTTCGTGTCCACTGTAGATTTTTCCTCTAGTAGTGTTGGTTATAGCAAGGTGAGTATATGGAATACTCTGCAAGTCACACAGCAAGTATGCAGACGCAAGGGATGTAGCAAGTACTTTGCATAAAAGGCATTTGCAAATATTGGAGAAGTAATAAAACTATAGAGCAATTAAACAATGTTAAATCAACACTGTACAACCCATAGTTGCACAGGCCAAACCATTCCACACCTGGAACTATCATTTTAACATTCATATTCCATCATCATCATAATTTAAACAAGGGTGAGATTAATCACGAAAAACATTGTTAGACTCACCCATAACCGCGGGCACGGCTATTCGAACAGTTTTATTCTAAACACAAGACACAACTCCACAACATGTTGCTGTCAGTGATATGGGAACCAGGGTTCCCTGAGTCGTGGGCACGGAGTTGCAGGCGCCACGTCTCTTGTAGCCCGAGCTCAGGGGGATGGCGTAAAATCCGTCGGGAGAGCCATGTGCCCTCCTAGGAGCTCAGGAAGAAGCGGGGCTTAAGGCTAGGAGCTCGAGACCCCGAGCATGCCACTCCCGAGCTCTAGCCTAGGTCTTGCCTGGTTTCATTCCAGACGGACGGCCCTGAGAAGGTCGTCCCCGAGCACCCGTGGCCCACACGGGTCTACGAGGGACTACTCGGGGGCCGAACGGCTACCGGGCATTTAATGCGTCGGGGCGAGGCGTGCTACCACGCCTTGTCTTTCACGTGCCTTCCCAAGGAGGGTGATGTGACCAATATCTGCCTGCTAGGGCGTGCGGTGTGGTAGATAGGTCAAACCATGTCACCTGTCAATCGAAGTCCTGTGCAGGCTATCAGGAGGTGTGGGCTGTCAGATGATCTGTTTGACTCCAGACGGCCTACCTGCTCTCCCCACTTTTTACCTACTCTGCCTAGGTGCTGACAAGTGGGACCACGAAACGACAATATGACCAATGTTTTTTCCACCAAAGCTCTCCTCGGCTAGGGCGGTGCCTAGGGCACGTGGCAGGCGCCCATGGTCTCCTCGGCTCTACTTCATGGGGACCCGGGTGGAAGGTGCGCAGAGCCTAGTGCAGGAGGTCTACCAACTCTGTGCGACATGCATGGTTGGGCGTGCATGTCGTTGTAACCTAGTTGTAACCTAGAGAGAACTGATGGCGTAAGTCTTAGCGTCAATCCCTTCGATTCAGTCACTGTGTTACCACTCAGGATATATAAGGGTAGGTCTAAGACCATGAGGGGGGAGGAAGGATTCTCAACCAAAAAACTAAGCATAACACAACACACACAAGAGTAGGGGATTACGTCCTTAGGCGGCCCAAACCTATCTAAAGTTCCCTATGTTCACCTTCTTCCATCTCCTAAGCAACTCAGGAACTTCTTTTTCCCCGGCCGAACCCAAAGGGGGTCTGGTCTGATCCCCGCTTCCGGTGTTCATCTGCCAACACACTCCGATCAAGCTGAGATCGGGTCTCACTCTGGTTGTTTAGAAGTACAACCACTAGGTTATTCAAAACCTTTAAAACAAAACTTATTGCAAAATAACTAGCCTCCCTTTGAAGCCTATAATAAACACCTAAGTTCCCCTGACTTACTAAGTACGTAAGTACTCACTCTTGCTCTATATATAGTTCCTCCATTAGGAAGGTGGAGCTGGAGTTGCTGTGAAATAAAGATTAAGGTTTTGTCCTAGTTCCCAGCCATCGCCTGTAGTGTTGGGAGTTAGTCCGTTGGTTCCGCTGCTGGCATTGTTTCTATGCTGCTGGTTGCTATCTCAAGTTGCCCTGTAGCTGCAACGTAAGTTAAGGTATAAATTTTATTATTTAATTAAGGATCACAATGGTGTATAACTGTTTTCGTAGATACCAGCACTGTGTCCTAGGACTGGTATCAGTATTACGGTTCCGCCGAAAACAATTCGCGTTGTTCTCCTGTGGCACATCACTATCTAGTGCTATTGTATGGTGGTGTTGGATCGGAGTGTGAGAATAAGTTCATCCACTCTTGCTAACATTGATCATTAGTCACTAGTTAGTTATAATTAGCATGTTTTCTTGTTAATTAGTTATTAGCATATCAAGATTAGTGCTAATTAAAGATAGTTAGTGGGATGGCTAGTCTTTTGGAGGGTCTTTTTTTTTTTTTAAATTTACCGAATTCTGACTTGACAAATCAAATAGTCACTCTTTTAGAGCTGCTCTAATGTTGCCTTTCGATGCAAGGGTTTGGTTTTTTTAGATGGAGTATATACCAAGCGGGTAGGTAGCATGCATTAGAGGAACTAGAGCAATTTGACAGTTCAAAATGGAAATAACCATACGGTCCTTGGAAAGATTCTTGATATCGTAAAGATTCTTGATATCATATTAGAACTGTGAAAGAAACGAGCATGGAAGAAAAAAAATCGAACAAGCTCGCGTGCAACTAAGGGCAAATGCAGTGCCCCCAAAATTTGCCTACATGGCTACAGTTCACACAAAAAGGCATATAATTCATATCTAAATGAAGATATAGCGTTGCTGAAGGAATGCTGTCCTACATAACACACTTCTCAACTCATTTTACGTTCACGAGCTCCACATCAAACACAAGGGTTGAGTCTGCGGTATTTTCCCCGTTCTCTGGTTTCCGTACCTACAAAAACACAGGTCTTGGATGTCTCTCAACTCATTTTACGTTCACGAGCTCCACATCAAACACAAGAGTTGAGTTCTGTGGTATTTTCCCCATTCTCTGGTTTCCGTACCTACAAAGGGAGGATGGGGGTACAAATCAGAACAAAAATGATAAACTGCTGATTGAAAAAGCAATGTGATGGTGCACATCTTACCCCATTGATGGTGGGATCGTGAGTCTTCTTTTGTCCCCAACACGCATACCTACAAAACACACAAGATCGCTCATTTGAGAATCGACCATCGACTCAAGTGCAGAATACACACTACTCAACAATCATGTGTTGGATTACAATATGCAAAGTCATATACCGTTGATGCCAATATCCCAGCCTTTAATGACCTCCCCAATACCTGCAGCCAAAGTGACATTACAATCAGCTTGACACTAACTGTGGGACAAAGGTAAAAACATCACGGGAGGGTAAGAAAGTTACCCAGTCTAAAATCAAATGGCCTTCCACCAACGGTAGAGTCAAAAATTGTGCCATTCTTTAGCTTGCCAATGTATTTAACAGAAACCTAGAGAAGGACACAATAACCGGTAAGAGTATGTAATATAGCTATTATCAAAGAACAAAAGACTGCAATACGGTCAAGCATATTATAACCATGAAGCACATGCAGATGATAGCCTGTAGTCACATTAAGCATTTGAAAGTTGAGCATGTCGAAGTTGGTATTACTTGAAGCAACATTGATAGGATACATCAATAAATAGTAGCTTGAAGGGGAATCTTGCTTTTGTACTCTGTTGGAGATGTTTACCTTTTTCCCAGGGGAAGCTTTTTTACCATCTGGTTTGCCCATTGCTATCTCCTGGATTATCATACCATTGCCAAAAGTCCGCGTTTGGAGTGGCTGCTTCTTGCTCTCTGACTCCGTAAGATCTGTTGGCATCTGGTTCCCACTTGCATTTTTCTTCTGTGTTTTCGGTGTCTGGTTTTCACTTGCATTCTTCTCCTGTGTCTTCTTATTCTTGTTCTTTTTCTTTTTGCTAGCCTCCTGTGCAGTGACTTCCTCAGCATCATTGTGGCTGGAAAGTCATAAGAGTTTTGTCAAAACAATAAAGAGGCTACTTGCAGCCAATGCGTGGATAGCAAAAACAACATTTGGGCCTTAAAATACTTACATGTGGTTTGTTTTATCAGCATTCTGATGAGTACCAGCTTCCGAAGTATTTTTGTTCCTGTTTTTCTTTTGTTTTGCATCAACAAGATCAGCTGGAGAATCTTCTTGTTTGCTCTCCTTTTCCACACTGTCCACAGCAGTCTTTTTGGCCTTGGCCTTTTTATTTTTCTTTAACAATCCATCATTTTCATCCTTTACCTCCCTGGAAAAAGATAACAAAACACTACATGTTACTATGCCTTAGCTAGGCAAATTAAGTGGGGGTAAGAGAGAAGATAGCATGTACTCTGAAGAGTCATGATGGTCACCAACAGCACCGCTTTTCCTTTTCCTATCTTCAGTGCTTGTCTTGTTGTTTAGATTGCCTTTTTTCTTAGAATTGCCCTCGGTTCTTTTCTTTGATTCAGAAAATGGTACAGGAAAACCATCTTCATCTTCACTTTCCAAGGATTCAGCAGGTGGAGTCCTGACAACAAGCTGCAGTTTAGAATCATCACCATTTTCACTGATTTGCTTCTTGTTTGATCCCTTTTGTCCTCCACCACCAGCAGGCTTGTCATCCTCTTGAATTTCCTCAATTACAACTGCAAAATTTAGTCAAGAGGTCAGGAAGACTCATAAATTGGTGTCAGCTGAAGCCTGGGGTGATTAGTATTTCCCTATCGTGTAATCCTAATGCTAACAAAGAAATTATTTCACAAAACTAAGTAAAACAAAATCTACATTTATACTCCTTTAAAAGAAGGTAGTGGTGGCAGTGAATCTGCCACCCCACCTACCCCCATTGTAAATTTTGCAAATTACCCCTTGAACTTCTTAATATTAAGAAACAATCAAATCTAAATGGATAGCCAGATGTAAAATCAAATTAAGGTGAACATTCCCTATAAAAAAAATGGGTAACACATTTCGTGGAAAATATATTTTTATTTATTTTAGGCAATATTATAATATATTTTCTTTTATCCGTAGCAAAGCACGTGCATTCAGCTAGTAAGTACTAAGAAACAATAATTTTGTTTCATGGGGTGAGAAATAAGACCATAACATTCACTTTGGCAACTGCAATGCTAATCCTGGATGAGTATGAAACGATTTCACTGCGGTGTCCCTTGACACACATACAGCATCACAATTCACAAAGTAAAATGCCCACGAATGTAGAAATTATAATCCTAGCAAGCATAGTTTATCCCACTAAATGCTCTTTTTGGTTAATTAAGCAACAGATGTAACTAATGCTACATATCAATATCATTAGGAAATAGAAAGCTTCAAGCCTTGAAGCCTTTTATACTGTTACATCACGCAAATAGGCACATCAATGTCTTACAGTGGGCATCTGATGCATCAAAATATGAAAACAAGTTTTGTAGAACGCTCCACTTTGTCAACAGAGACAAGCCAAGTACAATTTCTCAGCTACATGTTTATTGTAATTCTAGTACTATATGGTATAATATTTGTAGGATGCACCAACTGCATAGATCATGATAAAAGCATGGATTTCACATATACAAACCACAATCCAAACCTTATCAATTAACAACAATTTAAAACATCACCTGAACTTTTGCCTCTAGGCTGATTGTATAACATCTCTGAGTCATCCTCCTCTGAGTCATACTCTGAATCATCATCTTCACCATCTGAATATCACATGACCTCAGTGTGAGTACCGCTACTCAGCGGTGTATCTAAATGTCTTGCAAAAGGGAATAAAATGTCAAAGCATAACCTGAGCTTCCAGGGGATAGTGGGAAGAGAACAGTGCCATCGTCACCGCCACTGTCATCATCTTCAGTGCCCAAAAAAGCATCATCATCTGAGCCTTGCAGAGAGTCACTACCAGTATCACTGTCATCTATCTCCTCCCCATACACATCACTGGTAAATACTTAAGGAAAAAACAAAATGCAGCACAGGTCCTAACAGCAAAAAGCACCCTACATCGATCAACTAGAATCATGCACACACAAAGGATACCCAATGTAGTATCCAGCGAGGTGGACGCTCCTCGGCCCGAGCACTGAGAACGTGACATGCTTCTCCTCGAACTCAAGCTCCAGGTGGCACGTCTCCGACTGCCCCGGGACCAGGGCACACAGGAACACGGGATCCTTGTCCTTAACAGTGCACTGCAGCTGCACCACGTTCTTCTTCCCACCGCCGCCCTTCTCCACCTTGCCAGCCTCACCCCCAAGCGTCGCCTGCGTTGCCCAACCAAAACATCAACCACATAGCAATCAAACAACAACGGCGGACTGCAACGCAGCTAGAAACCCCCAAATGTCGATCAGCCAATAACATGGAGAACATCAAAACGGAAAAGCGCGAGAAATCGAGATGGAGCAAACCTGGGTGAGGCGCAGGCGGCCGAGGCGCGGGATGTGGGTGTGGGTGTAGGGCTTCCCAGGCTTCACCTCGGCGCCTGCGAGCAGGGACCAATCAGGCAAGCGATTAGACTGTAAAAACCGAAACGAGAAGAGAAGCGCGGAGAAATCAACGACGGCGGCTATGGCGATCGAGCAGATTACCCCAAAACGACGACATGGTTGCTGCTCGACGGATGCGTCCCGGCGCGTGGCTCGGCTGGGGGGTGCGGCGTGAAGCGGGTTGATAAGGATTTGGGGGCGCGCGGAGCTCGGGAAGCTTCGGGATGGTGGTGGAAGAGGAAGAGACGGGGAAGGAGAAGAAGAGCAGGGGGGAGGTCGCGCCGCGTCGCGGCGAGAAACCCTAAAATTGGGGTTTTAGCCTTTCGGCGGAGAGAGCGGAAAATGGAACGCAAGAAGGCCTAAACTGGGCAATTTCCCCACTTTTCTGGGCCTTCGGCAATTGGGCCTGGAATAAAGAAACTACTCCTACCATGCTATGCGCTCAAAAAGAGAAAAAAAAATACGAGCCATTAGATTGCACATGGACATATCCATCATTTTTATATAAGTATGCTTAAATCAAGCCAGGGAAAACAAAAGTCCTAAAGTGATATAGATTACAATAAAACTATCACTAAATCCATCTACCTATGTGGGTTTTGACAATGCCATGAGCTCTTTCCAACATATGATTTCGTATCAACAGACACATCATATGACACCATGTAATGAGTACACAAAGTTTAGTTAAGGTCCCTGTTTTCACATTCTAGCCACAAACTCTCCCTTTCTCATGGTGTCCTTACCAACGTTATAATCCAAGAGATCTCATCGAATCTTATCTTCTTGGATAGACACTATAGCAAACACCCTTGAATGCATCTATTGTGTGTTGCCTTCATTGGTCACCTTCGGGCCTGTAAGGCCCTGACCAACTTCTAGTCTTGACCTTTTATTGGTATTGTAGACTATACCATAATTAACATATTTTCAAGTTTAAACTGTATTTTCGATTTTATATATAACGGAAAGTGGTTGTGTCAATTAGCTAATGATGTTATTAGCAAAATACATTACACTAACAGGGTGCAGGCTTGGGAGTAAAAGGTTCATCAAATTGAATTTATTTCCATCGTTCTAAACTTCTTTTTATTAGACGGTGTCAACCAGAGATTTTATTTAGAGAGTTATAGATCTTAAAAAATAACTGGCGAGAATTTTACTATTATTTATTTGTAGATTCTATCTCTACTATCATAAAATGTGGAGCGAAAATATATACTATTTTAAGATAGGCATAGATTCTACAACTAACTATTAAGTTGCATACATCCACTAATTTAACCCCTAAACTTAAGCTATTAAGCAAAGACAAGCAATTTACTTATACCGTAACGGTACTTGCAACTGATATAAGCTTCTCAAACATAGCCTGTGCTACACTAATCATCCTGCCAGGCTAGGAAAGAGTAGCACACTGTAACCAAAAATCCAAAATCAATACGCTCGCCAAAGTTGAGGCAAGATAGTTACTCAGTCTGTTTTAAAATATAAGAATTTCTATATTGTTTGATAAATATTAAATTTAGATTAAAAGATTTATTTTTAGTCACTTTAGTTATCAATTTTTTAATTTTAAAGTATTTAGATTCTCTTTCCAAGTATCTAATTAGCTTTAAAATCACCGTAACCATAGAAATTAAATAAATTAGTATAGAAATATTTATATTATGATATAAAATTTAAATAGAAATACTTATTTCAGAATCAGAACGGAGAGAGTATCAGTTTGGTGGTGAAACAAAAACATCCCATCCGGTCTCGCTGGCGTAACACGCAACGCCGTGTCTCCTTGCTGTGTTACGCCGCAACACCGTCATCCATTCGTAGCAGTTCGACCCTCCCGGGTCCCGGCGCCGTGCGTGGTCGACGCCAGCGGTGTCCCGTAATACCGTCGCATCCCGCGTACGGCCTCCCCCACCGAACTCCCCAAAACAAAAAGGCCAAAGAAAAGGAAAACCAGCGAAGTGAGGAACACGACCACGCGTCCAGCTTTCACCCGCCTCGCTCGCACCAGCTCACCTCAAGCTCTAGCATAAGCTATCGGCCCTCTTCCGCCTCCGCCTCCATTTCCACCACCCAGCCAATCCGTCCCACTCCCACCAGATTTGCCCTTCCGCCTCGTCCCCCACACCTTTATGCCGCCTCCCCTACCATGGCGCCGACCGCTCGCGCTCGCCCCTCCCCGCGGCCACCCACACGACGGCGAGCCGCGACCTTGACGACCCTCCTCCCGCTCCTGCTCCTCCTGCTACTACTTCTATTCTCCTCCCCCGCCGCAGCCGCCCCCTCGCCGCCATCGCCATCGCCTCCTCCCCCGCCGCCTCCGCCGCCGCCGCCGCCGCCGCCTCCACCACCGCCGCCGCCTCCCCCGCCGTCTCCACCTCCACCGCCATTTCGGGCGCCGCCGCGGGCGCCTGCCACGCCGGCCGTCTCCAAGCACCCCGTTCCCCCGCCTTCCCGCCCGCGCCACCGCCACCCTCGGGCCCCGCCCCCGCCTCACCCGCGGCGGCTCAACTTCGGGGAGAAGCTCGGGATCGCCTTCGCCGGCGTGGCTGTGGCGGCGCAGGTGGTCCTCGGCACCTTCCTGGCGCTCCGCGCGTGGCAGCTGCGGCGGCTGGACAGGGCCGAGGTGTCCTCGTCCACGCCCCTCACCTGACCGGAAGCGACCCGGCCCGGCCATCGTCTTGCTCGCCGCGTCGCGTTCGTCCTCGTCAGGTCCGTGGGTTTTTCACTATCCGTGATCTGATGCCATTGCTGTACACTGTAAAGAAAGCGCGAGGATGTAGTAGCTCCACTACGTCTTCCCGATCGATTCCATTGTAGAAGCCATTCTTTCATTCACAGATCGAGCATACGAGCTTGTTGCTGCAGTACAATCTGCTTCTGCATTGTGCAGGCTCTGATAGGGAGGCAATGTGATCTATTGAGAGATGTAGTGTTTCTTTGTTACTGCCACTATGTGGTCCATAATTTGATCGAGATGGTGCTGTACTGATGTGTTAATTCACGTGAGATTAATTGCAATTGCTTACAGGAGTACTGAAGATTATTTCGTTAAATGGATCTCATGAATGTACAAACAAAGGGATATATCAATTATTGTAGAGATGTGATCTGGGCTCTGAAAATTTTTCACCTGTGGTACCACTTGCTACAATCAATATCGGTCCATGTGGAATGATTGACCCAACCCCGGTCCCTTGTTATTCAAACGCTCCTGCTTGGATATCTTTGTGACCATTAAGCTGATTGTACTTTCTGTTTTATGTTTATTTTGGACTTTCAATATCCTCTCCAGGTCTATGTACAAGTTATTCTTGTCATGATAAAATTTTGTACTAAGAGGTATAGACTACCTAGTGAACATAGTAGTCTAGTAGATGGATGATGTAGATGATGCTGTTAATCTGTTATTGGCACTCAACACCAGAGATGTTCGGAAGATGGAAATCTCTATCTACTTTTTCAGTTTTTGTTTTGAAACCAGGATGTGCAGTGTCCTACATATTGAGTTCCTTGACACGGATTTACTGAATTCTTGTATATGTTATTTTTCCCTTCTCACTCTGGATCATGTTAATGCATCTTCATTAAGAAATTACTGCAAGAAGGGGGAAACTCCATTTTTCAACAAGTTAAAATGCCCTGGGGACATTGGCATTATCCAAGCAATAGCATCCCCACTGTCTTATCATTGAATCATCTTCTACGGTTTGTATGATGTGCCAATTCTTATCAAGGTAAAAGCAGCAAATATGTAATGGGTTAAAGTAGATGTACTTGTTTATTTCAGTAAGTCCTATAAGCATGTCTTTTATGTCTGTCTTTGCCCTTTTTGGTAGTGTGTTAAATCCATGTGTCCCTTTTGATGCTGTTTCCTCCATGACTCACCAGATGTTCATGACATCTTAAAAAGTAGTCTGCTTTCTTTGTTACCTTTTGCCAAATGCCAAGCATTGTGTATTAATAAAAAAAAGTAAAAATATAACTACAAGAAAGTATTTTTGCAAACATTAGTGAGCTAAGGTTTTGATATTTGACTATACATATTCTAAAAATTTGTCTATTTGAGAATTGAGGAAGTATTAGATGCATAGAGGTCAACAGTCTAATGTGCGCGTCGACAGATAAGCAAAACATCTCTTGCTTTGTTGATCACAGATAGGCGAGTCAGATGGTATTTGAATATGAAATGGTACAGGAATCATTGGGACATGTGACAGCCAGATAGTCAGTAATAGTATATGCTTCGGATTGCATCTTGGACAACTCGACAAATCTGATCTACTGTACTAGTCCTACTCAGATCCCTAAACTCAGATTCACTTAACAAATAGAAATGTATACCGAACTTGAAAGAGCAATCACTGAAGGCTTTCAATTCTGACTACTTGCTGTATCGTTCATAGATGTTACTTTGATCTCTCGAGTTTGTTGAATAAGTATCTGAGTTACCTTATCTGATTAATTAAGCTTATAGCCTGTACATTCCAACATGGACAGCCTATTATGTAGCTAGATGTCACATACGATAGTTGGCTTAATTTATTTTATAAATCAACATTGACCGACGATTCCATTAGACATGCCTATTGCTATTAGCTTCAGCTTCACTGTCGGTCTGAACAAATACTAGTATGGTCTAAAAATAAGCAGGCCTCTTCGGCATAAGCTTCTTACCAAACCCTCTTTAGGCCCTGTTTAGATAGAAGAAATCTTGGGCCATCCACGTGTATAGACCGGGATTTCGAACATTTGGATAAGGTAGGAATGTAGGATCGATACCCATTCAAAGGTGGAATTTTTTTTTATATTTATTTAATAAAATATTTACAAAACTACATTTTCATTTCAAAAATTTACAAAAATATACTCCCGCCGCCCTCTGGGAGGGCGATATGTCTGAAACCGCCCTCCCAGAGGGCGATATAATGATGTGGCTGACATTTTGCAGGCGGCCCCCTTGCCATCCTCTGAGAGGGCGGTTTTTGTGTGGCCGGGGGGCCGCCTGCAAATGGCCGACCTACGGGCCGGCCATTTTGCATGCGGCCCCCTTGCCGCCCTCTGGGAGGGCGGTTTTTAGCCCGGGCAGTATAAAACCCCCTCCTAGACTCCAAAAATGTTATAAAATTCACTGAAATTACAGAAAAAAAAAGAGAGAGAGCTGAGAACAAGCCTGAACGAAAGCAGCGAAACTCTGTCAGCTTGCTGATTTGTCTGCAGGTAAAATCTACTATCTCTTTGTAATTTCTATTTCTATGCATAAATTGATGTAGTATTGTACTGGTTATGTGTATAGTACTATATGAAAATAAGTTGTTACTCGTAGATCTGTAGGTCTTTAGTTAATGTGTTAGATGATTTAATTTTTGTAGAGATGTGAGGAAAAATATTGGTATCTAGTTTAACTGTATTTTTTTATCAACAGAAATGTCAAATAAGGTGATATTTCAGTTATTTCACGGGCAAGGGAATGTTAGATATGGTCCAGAAGGGGTAGATCTGTCGGATTTTAGTTCAACGGCTAAGGGGGTTGATAGACCAGCTGAGAGAAGTTTTGGGTCAGTGTACAACTGGCTGATGTGAGGGTTTCGATTGAACCCCGAGCTCAGCGCAATAACCTTGTATGTAGTAGTCAGTCGTGCAGCTGAAGGTTTTTTTTGGGAACTGATGCCGGTGGATTGCACTGCCACTTGTTGGAGATGGTATGTGGAGAATGCATTTCAACGTGGTTGGCCACTGGGCATACTTGTGTCGATATATGAGAAAGAAAACACTGCTGGTGTAATGCCCGTGCAAGATGATGAGAGTCCAAGTACGGCGGGAGGTAATAGCGAAACAATGGAAGAAAATGAAGAAGGGAATGAAGGAGGGAAGGAAGAAGATAGACAGTCAACAGGTGTGGCAGATGAGGGAGAACAAATCAATAGAATCGTTGAAGAAATGGATAGGGAAGATTCTGAAAACGAACAAGCAGAGCAGGATGATTCGTTTGATGAGGACACCATGATGCCTGCAGAATGGAGCAACCAGGATTTCTCTAGGCTTTCTATCTCCGAGGGACATCATGTGTCATGGGAGTACAAGGAAAATGAGGTCATCGAAGGGGCTAAATATGCATATGTAGAGGATTTAAAAGAGGCAATAAAACAATGGGCCGTGTCACTTCAAAGGGAGTTCTCAGTCGTGAAGTCAAGCAAATCGGTCTATGAAGTAAAGTGCATGAAAGATGGGTGTCCATGGTGGGTGCACGCATTCAAGGGTAAATGGAAAGATTATTGGCAAGTTTCAATCGTGACTGAGCATTCATGTTATTTACCCGGTGTTGAAAAATATCACAGAAATATGACATCTGCATTTGTTGCGACAGAGATGTACTCACATATTATTAACAATATGGGGTACTGTCGAAGGATGAAACTCCGACGGCGGGAAGTCAGGAGACCCCCCTTTGAAATTCGGCCAGGGGAGTAGTTCTCAGGCGAAGCCGACGTCAGGGTGTAGAAGAAAGATACGCGAGGAAGACGTAGAAGAAGCTGCGGGGCTCGGACCGTCCGAAGCGTGGTGGTCGCACGGGGCGTCCGGGAAGATGATCAACAGTTGCACACAGAGGAGGCAAGAGGATTTATACAGGTTCGGGCCGCCGAAGCGTAATACCCTACTCCTGTGTGTATGCTATGTGGGGGTGAATGTATTTACTGTGTTACAAGGAGAATCGAACCCTGGAGGAAGAGGGCCCGGGTTCCAGGAAGAAGAAGACCCGGGCTCCTGGAGTTCGCCCCCCCCCCTGTCTGGTTCCAAATATGGCATGGATCCTCCTTTATAGGCGAGGGGAGTCCACAGTGCCAGTCATACGTGGAGAGAGAGAGATATGCTACATCTTGTCGTGCCGGTCGGCGCCCGCCTGCTGCGTCGCGCCTGGAGGAGCGTCTAGTCGCCGCCTGCTCGGCGGCTGCGGGCGGCTAGAGCTGATCTGCTGTCGCCTTGTCGGGTCTGCTCGTCTCGTCGCCCGACTGCTGCAGGCGGCTGTCCCCCGGAGAGGCTGTCGGGAGACAAGCGGGAGGCGCCCTGTCGCTTCACCATTAATGCAGGTATATTTGGGGAGTTGGTCCACCGAGCTCCTCAAGTGAATCGGTATCGGCCGTCGGCAGTCGGCTCGGCATGGTAAGTCGGCATCGGCCTAGGGCCCGGTCATCGGCACCCGGGGCCGGGGGATCGGCGCCCCGGGGCCGATGGTGCCCCGGGGGCTCAGCGGAATGCCAACCGTAGCCAGCCGTTTCTTCTGCAGAAAGTGGGTCCGGAGGAGCTGACGTGGCCGGGCATCCGCGCGTCCCCGGGGACTGGGGGACCCCCAGTCCCATTTCGCCGACAGGTACGAACCAAGGTCAATTGTTAAACATATTGAAGAGAAATTTAAATACACAATTAGCTATGCTAAGGCTTGGAGAGCAAAACAGAAGGTTGTAGAGATGAGATTTGGCACATTTGAAGCATCCTATGATAATTTGCCTCATCTGTTAGGCTGTATTCTTCAGAGGAATCCGGAGACGTGCTACTACCTAAAAGCCTTTCCATCAATTCACCATGGTAATAAAAGTGTGTTGCAACGAGTATTCTTTGCATTAGGTGCTTGCATTCAGGCATTTGTCCATTGTCGTCCCATGCTCTGCATCGATGGGACATTTCTGACCAGAAAGTACATAGGGCAGATCTTAACAGCAATTGGTGTTGATGGAAACAACCAAGTTCTACCAGTTGCTTTTGCTTTTGTTGAGAGTGAGAACACTGATAGCTGGTATTGGTTTCTAGAAAGGGTTAAGTTTGCAGTTGTACGGATGAGACCAGACGTATGCCTTATACATGACCGTCACGCCGGCTTACTGCGTGCAATTGAGGAATTGAGATATGGATGTGTTGAGAAGGGATACCCACCAAGGTGGTCTGATGTCCAAAGCAGATGGTGCATGCGTCATATGGGTGCTAATTTCTACAGACAGTTTAGAAATAAGCACCTTATGGATCTTTTCAAGAGGCTTTGCGCCCAGAATCAAGAGAAGAAATTCAAGGAGCTTTAGAGGAGGTTGGATGAGCTGACCTCTAAACAAACAGATGAGCAGTCCAGGAGGGCTACCATTGGAGGGGATGAGGCTCCACAAGCTCTTGAACCTCTATCAACTGACGGACTTCATATGAGAAGAAGGTTTGCATCCTCAGTTAGAAAATTTTCAGATTAGATTGAGAATGAGCCAAAGGAGAAATAAGCATTGTTGTATGACAAGGATGGTTCTCGGTTTGGCATAATGACCACAAATTTGGCAGAGGTTTATAACTGGGTGATGCGTGGTGTTCGAGGGCTCCCACTTGTTGGCATAGTTGAATTTATCTTGCATGGCACATGCAAGTACTTTAGAGATCGGTTCAGAGCAGCTAGGCCCTCAATGACGGACAATAATCTTTTATTTGGCACACTACTGACGAAGTATCTGCAAGATAAAAGTAAAAAGGCCCGAAGACATCATGCTCTACCTCAAGGCACACAAGAACACAGATTTGAAATATTGTGTGTCGACAAGGGCATGCGCGGAATCTTCTGTAAAAGAGTTGTGCAGGAGTGTGTGCTGAAGGAAGACGGGACCTGCAAGTGCTCGTGCCGAAAACCTACTCTGCTCCACAAGCCATGCTCTCACGTTATTGCCGCGAGCGGTGAGTGCGGGATAGAAACACGCTATTTTGTCTCACCTTATTTCAGGAAAGAAGCAATCTATAATACCTGGAGCGGAGAGATATACGATTTCGGTATTGCGGGTACATTTACTATGGAGCATCCTCAAGCTATGTACATTCCTGATCCAACAAAATTGAGGAATAAAGTAGGTCGCCGCAAGACAAGACGCATCCGTAATGACATTGATGACTCAGAAGCCGGTGGAAGGCATAAACGTTGTTCAAAGTGTGACCAAACAGGTCATACATATAAGAACTATCCAAATGATGCAACCGGTCCAAGTACGACGGAAGCTGGACCGTCGGGTTCAGCTGATGATGGCAGGCGTCCTACGGGTGAAGGCACAACTTCAAGACGACCCCGTCTTAGGCGTTCTCGAACAATTAGTGGTGCTACGGTGTAGCGTAAGTCTATATTAGTTCTTTGTTATAGAAGGATATGTACCGTACTGTTGTTTTTTATTATCATGTAACAATGCTATAAACTATAACAATAATTAACGCTAACTCTCTATTTGCATGCAGGTATGGCGTACGATACACCGGAGCTGTTGGACCGAGGTGTCGACCGGTCCCACCGGTCTTACCTGTCAGCCGTGGAGGGTGCCCACTTACCCACCTTCCGTCCACGGCCTTCACGTCACCTCCTGCGGATAGATCCTCGGTTCCGTCAGATGTAAGAGCTGTACGAATATTCATTCACATCGTTTGTGCATATTTATGTTCCCCAATATTGATTACAGTGCTACATTCTGCAGGTTGTGTGAGGCTGGACTTCTTTCACTGTGTAGGCTAGTCGAGCCCGCACCGGACAAGAGAGACCCCGCCAAGCGATGGGACGCTGATCGGTCACTTATGGCTGCACTGGTGGATCGCTGGAGACCGGAGACCCACACGTTCCACCTGCCGTGCGGCGAGATGACTCCCACACTCCAGGACGTGTCGTACCTGCTAGGACTTCCCCTCGCAGGAGACGCAGTCGGCCCGATCAACGGGGCGCACGGTTGGTCGCAGGACATCACTGCTCGGTTTGAGCCCGTGTATCGTCGACCTGAACTTGGACACCCGGGTTCGCTACCGCCTTACACCACGACCGGCCCCTCGTAGGCTTGGCTGTTACAGTTTACCGTAAGTCGCGGATTCCTTTAATTCACAATCATCTGATCTACAAAGCAACAGAGTTGCTGACTATAATCTTCCTTTACAGCCAGATAAGCTAGCCGATGACGCCGACGATTACTCGGTGCAGCGGAGCATGGAGGCGTACCTGTTGTGGCTGTTCGGGTGGGTGATGTTCACCAATACTCACGGGCACGCGGTGAACAAGGGACTGATTCACTACGCTCGTGCGATCGCCGACAGCGAGGACGGCCGCGTACCGCAGTGGAGTTGGGGATCTGCTGTGCTAGCGGCGACGTACCATGCTCTTTGTGACGCGTGCACAAAGACCGATCCAGGTGCGATTATCGCCGGTTGCCCTCTCCTTCTGCAGCTATGGGCGGCCGAGCGGTTCGCGATAGGCCGTCCTCTGATTCAGCACTCTTCCTACGAGGGCGGCCCTGGAGGCTTGTACGGCCAGTGGCCTGAGGACCGTCCGACTATGGGAACCGTATGGTGTCGACATGAGGTACAAAATGTGAAATTCTATGTTTAGCAGTTATGCGCAAACACTGACGTTTAACCTTTTCCTATTTTGCAGCGTCGTTACGCCCACATGTAGGTTAAGAGGGCCTACCCCGAATTCGTTTTGGAGTTCGACCGCCTACTGCCCAGCAACGTCGTCTGGGAGCCGTACAGTCCGCAGGCCATCGCGGCCCGTGCACCGCTCGGACTCTCTACTCTTTGCACGCGCGACCAGGCGTACTGGATGACGACAGTGCCGTTGGTGTTCGACATCTTCGTCGAGCCCCACTCTCCACAGCGCGTGCTGCGACAGTTCGGACTACGTCAGTACTCCCCTGTGCCCGTGCAGATCGATGTGCCGCGCGATGTGCACCGGTTAGTACAACTGCGATCTTTGTTTACTACTATAACTATTTAATGTAGTCTAATGCACTCTCTGCAAATAGATATAATCGTAGGGGACATGCAGCCGGTGTTCAGTGGTATCCTCGACTGCAGAAGTACGTGGACGACTGGTTGTTG
The DNA here is from genome assembly GCA_003991445.1 of Oryza meyeriana var. granulata. Taxonomy (NCBI): domain Eukaryota; kingdom Viridiplantae; phylum Streptophyta; class Magnoliopsida; order Poales; family Poaceae; genus Oryza; species Oryza meyeriana. The sequence goes on along the minus strand of RYFJ01000026.1, from coordinate 121,800 downwards.
GCGACGGAGGAGGTGGTCGACGAGATACATGCACACACTGAGGAGGCCTACCTAGCATACCTGACGTGGTACCAGGCCCGTACCCGCACACGCGTAACATTCACCCCAGATGATCCACAGCCACACGTCGCCGCTACGACGGACACGTATTCTAGACACCGTGACCAGGACTACTTCCGCGCGGTACGTCACATTATCTTTGCACCCCGAATTCCTTTGTAGGTGTCCACAGTTCTAACACATGTTCACATCACATCTGAAATAGGCCGACGCAGCGTGACAGGTTCAGGCTGATGTAAAACGCGGCGTTCGGACGATTGGACAGTGGGATTGTGCTGAATGCCGATGAGCAGAGGACGACCTTCGGGAGGATTCGTCAGGCATGCACAGTGATTCGTTGCGCTCACTTATCGTGCGTCGATGCTGTACCTCCCGTAGTTGTATAGCAGCAACAGCCACGGCCAGCAGGAACAGGAGCAGGAGCAGGATGCGACTGCAGGGTTTCCAGTCAGCCATCTGGCCCCTCCAGAGGTAAATTGGACTAACCATCGGTTCATAACATGTTTCCTTCTATGACATGTACTGTTGTACATCAATATGCTTCCTGCAGCTTTCGCTACCCGTAACCTACATCCTCTGGAGCTAGCACATCGACGCATGGAGTGTACCACAGACACCACACGCGCAGCTGGGCATCGACAACTGCCCCTTGGGCCACCATAACGGAGAGTCCTTCAGGTTATATCAAAGTTTATTTTTGCCTTGCAAAATTTTGGTTTACCAATTATCAATATTTTGGTCTACATGGTTCTACTCTTCAGCGCCGGGGATGTTTGCTGGCGCTGGCTCCTCCACGCAGGGCGTGGGCGTGACAACTGCCCCTCGGGCCACCACAGGAGGTCCTTCAGGTTATATCAAACTTTATTTTTGCCTTACCAAATTTTGATTTGCAATTATCAATATTTTGGTGTACATGGTTCCACTCTACAGCGCCGGGGATGTTTGCTGGCGCTGGCTCCTCCACGCAGGCCGCACGCGGCAGCGGTTGGGCACCGGATCCTTTCGAGGGGGGACGACTTGGAGACTCGGGCGAGGAGATCCAGGAGATACTACCAGCCTCGCAGCTCGAAGGAGCTCCGCCACCACAGACATAGGACACCACCAGCTGCCACACCCGTGCAGACGACCCGTTGCTGGCCGTTGCCGTACCACCAGACCGGCTGACGTACTCCCAGGGGCAGGTGCGAGCGCAGGGTAGGAAGACAAAGAGGGCTAGAGGTTACGGTCAGGGCCCGTAGTACATTGCATCAGTGATAGTTTGTCTGTTGTATATCATGTTTTATCAATTCTACGTATACTGAAGAAACCCCTTTACTTTATTTACGCTCGTCGATCGTTTACGATCTATGTTTGTGACGAAACTGATCAAAAACATAAATTTTTCAGTTTCAATTTTACGGCGAAAGTACATTCTGAGCGGTGACAACCGAACACACGTTAATTACATACGAACATAATGAAATTATCCATACAAAGAGTACAAACGGCACATCAAACGTTTCTAGTTATCGTTATTACATGCCTTAGGGAATTTTAAACAGATAACCAAGTAGAGATGTAACTGCTGTGTGCAGCGTGGGTACTTCCTCTTTCTTCCCGCCACAGATATGCCTGTCCGGACAGGATGACGATGGTCCGGACTATATAATGCAAAACAACAATTTGTACAGTACGGACCGTCCGAACAGGGTGACGATGGTCTGGACTATATACTGTGAAACGGTAATTTGTACAGTTCGGATCGTCCGTATATAGCGCGGACCGTCCGGACAGCACACTGGGGCCGCCTGCAAAGTAGCCAGTCCGGACCGTCCGTATACAGTGCGGACCGTGCGGACCGTGCGGACCAACTTTGCAGGCGGCCTCTCGGTGACCCAAAAACCGCCCTCTCAGAGGGCAGCAAGGGGGCCGCCTGCAAAATGGCCGGCCCGTGGGTCGGCCATTTGCAGGCGGCCCTCCGGCCACACAAAAACCGCCCTCTGAGAGGGCGGCAAGGGGGCCGCCTGTAAAAATCCGGCCAGAGAGGGCGGTTTTTGTGTGGCCCGAGGGGCCGCCTGCAAAATGGCTGACGGCCGTGGGCCGCCGGCCAACGGCCATCAGCCACGTCATCATATCGCCCTCTGGGAGGGCGGTTTCAGACATATCGCCCTCCTAGAGGGCGGCGGGAGTATATTTTTGTAAATTTTTGAAATGAAAATGTAGTTTTGTAAATATTTTATTAAATAAATATAAAAATAAAAAAAATTCTTCAAAGGTGGCCTTGCTAATCTGTTCGTTCCAAAATATAAATATTTTAGTATTATTTATGGTACTATTTGTTACATTAATTATTTTTCATTCAAATTTCTTTTTATTTTAACCCTAGCTGCCCTCCCATCTCTAAACATGTTTTATTTATTAAGGCATACCAAGTCTTTTCTCCTTAAACTTAATCTCTGCTAAATAGCCTAGAAACTTTTGTATTTTAGAAGAGAGGGAGTACAAAATAGTTTAGGGGTAACACTAAATCGTTTTTAAAAGGCATACACTCCTCTTTTCACCAGGTTCGCTATGGGATTTCGATCATCTTACTGTAGTTAAGTAAAGCCAGAGGTGTGCGGTAACAAGATCTTGGAGATTTGCAGTCGTCTGATTTGCAATGGACGAGCGAGATCAACTTACTACAAACTTGATGAACATGCATTTATTTACGCTGTTGCTACATCGAGCACATGCAATTGTAAATCACTGTAGCTGTAGACGTAGACTTATTTTACTGTGCTCCTCTGCATTAACACCCTAAAGTTCTACTACTAGGATCCAAGTTCATGTGGACTGAATATTAATACTGTTGCTAGAATTGTTAAGAGCATCTTCAAAAACCTCTCCAAATCATACTCTCTATTTGCCAAGTTGGTTAGTTAGTCAAAATAATTTCTTCTCTAAACTCCAACAGCCTCTCCATCTAGACTCTTTATTTTAATAGTGAGACCAACCTGTCATTCTCTTCCTCTTTCCCTCGCCTCTTTCCCTTCTCTTAATCCAGAGACCTCGATACGGGACGACAACGGTGGACTGAGGAAAGAAGACGGTGGCGGTGGCTCGGCGCCAGGAGGAGGCTAGGGGCGATGGGAAGGCATCGGTAGGCGGCGCCCATGGAAGCATCAGCAGGTAGGGAGGCGAGGTAGGCAGTGGCGGCCGGGGAGGGTCGACAAGCGGGGAGCGGCGCGACAAGGGGAAGTCTTGAGAGGAAGGCAGATGTGGGTTCTGACGTGGATCCCACAAATAATTGGTGATTTTGATTGGTCAAACTTGGCAAGCAGTCTTTTGAAGGCCCTTTTTTTAATGAAATTGCTAAATTTTGGCTTAGCAAACCAGATAGCAAGTCTTTTGAAGTTGCTCTAACAATAACAGTTTTTCCCGGAATGCTTACGTGGCATGCTGACTCATGCAGTCATCGATATACTAGACCTTGGTTCGGTTCCTCCAGCGCCGACGTGGCAGTCCAGTGACGTGCTCCCTCTCTCCCATTGGTCCGCCCCACCGTCCACATGGCAAACCAGGCTCCTACCTACCAAAACAGGAAGCTGGGCCAGCCACGAAGCTGACAAGTGGGCCTCGATTACAAACCGCCCCCACCCGTCATTGACTTATCCCGCATATACTCACGACCCGCATCGCGCACCCCGCGTCGTCTCCCAGTTCCACCCCGTGCAGTGCATCACCTCCTCGACGAGCTCCGAGCGGCGGCGATGGCGAGCGACGGCGCGGCGGCCACGCCGGCGAAGACTAGCCCGAAGAAGGCCAACCTCCTCGACCCCCACTCCATCAAGCACCTCCTCGACGAGACCATCTCCGACGTACTTGCAATACTCGCTAAAACCCTAGCCTCCCCATATTTCCACTCAGTCCCCCCTCTCGAGATCTCCTCCAGTTGGTTTCTACAGATTTGGCCACTGATGAGGTGTCTTCCTTGTGCGATCAGGTCGTAAAGAGCAAGGGCTACGCGGAGGACACGCGGCTGGGCAACTGGAAGCTGGCGATTGGGGCGGCCGTGATCGCCATCGCCCTCCTCGCGCAGTTCTACCCGAAGAAGTTCCCCCAGAACCGCGAGTTCCTCCTCGGCTGCATCGCATTATATCCTTCTTCTGCGACTTCTATCTGCTCGGATGAATTGGATTTAGATCTGATTTTGGTTGCCAGTTAGCTGGAATTTTGTTTTTGGTTGGGAGTTATATGCTATTTGTTGTTTGTTGCTGGTGATCCTTGACTTAGATCGGTGGATACGTATGTAGTGTTGAATGTGGTACTGCTGATCCTTAGCTACACCAAGGAAAAGGATGCCATTATGTTCACCCACCCTCCTGCGGTGAGTTCTCATCTGGATTTGTTGCTCTTTAATTCGAAGTGCATATCAATTATAATGGTTGGGCACAATCAGCTAATTAGGAAGTGGTTTCAAATCGACATGCACGAAAAATTGAAGAGTATAAGATGCCTGTCGTATAAAATTCGGAGTTTCTGACTGGAGTTTGATGACTCACATCATACTTTTTATCGCGCCATGTGCTATCAGAACCCCCTATAAAACTAATATGGTACAGCCTGGTAATTCTCAAGTTCTGGTTTGTTTTATATTCTTGTGGTATGAACATCTCATTGCAAATTAGATGCTATGCTAGTATGCTACTTAGTACAAGTTTGTTTTATCCTCTACTTTTCCTCTCAGGGAGCAACTTTATAGTTATGCATATTGTGTTGCACCTAGTACCAACTACCATCGGTTACTACTGACCAGCAAGGAGGTATTCCAGGTTAACAAAATGACTATTTTGTTTCAAAACCATAACCATAGAGGACAGATGTGCCTGGATATTCAGTTACTTTTAGCAATAGTGCCTTGCTTAGACACTGATTTCATCTTGTCTTGCACTATGCAAAATATGATTAGGAAATGTTCTTTATGATTCTTGTTCTTGTTAGGTACATGTTTTGCCATAATAATTTACAACATTATTTAACCTGTATTTTTCTTTGTTCCAGGGTTCTTTCAATAGCACTGGACTTGTTATTTCTTCAAAGTTACCAAGGTTCTCAGACATGTACACTCTCACAATAGCCAGTGCAGATCCGCAGTCTATCTCCGCCAACAAGACAGTCCATTTCACTAAGAGTGTTACAAAATGGTATGTATTTGTTAGGACTTCTCAATTCAATGGGCTTTTTTCTTGCGGGGTTCTCAATTCAGTGAGGTAAATGAAGTCATCAGCAGACATACTTCTTATCGAATCTCAGTGAAGGCACACTCTTTTAGTTGGCTACCGTTGTGCACTTCTGTGGTTTAAATTTATTCAATCTTACTGCAATGCTTGTCATCCAATCAAGTGTTTTAAAAGGCATCCCCCGAGGCACTAGGCAGGCATCCCGCCTGGGCCACCTTCCCAATGCGTCCTGCCTAGGCTAACCTTATCAGTTATCACTGATTAGGTGCTGCATAGCTCCTTGGTGAACACTATCTTCCAGTGTGCATTCAATTTATGCTTAACCATTTTGCTGTTAGGATTATGTGATGATAGCCAATGCATAACTGCTCCAAACATGCTTTGTGTATCTAAAACCACTGTCTTGTTCGATATCTTGTTCGATACCACCTAGTTTACAGATACTCGATATTGTTAGCATTGAGCCGTTGACTTTCTAGGCATTATTTAATGGCATGAAGAGGAACATGCAATCTTGAACACATCCCTGTAGACTTGTAGTGTTGCCCTTCTTGATGTGAACTAACAACATTCCTATCAGGTTTACTAAGGAAGGAGTTCTTGTGGAAGGCCTGTTCTGGAAGGATGTTGAGAGGCTGATTGATGACTACAACAGTGAGCGCAAGGGCAAATGAATGGGTAGTCCATGTGACTGAGAGATGTTAATTGTCTAGAAAAGAAACCCTCTTGTGGAATTCCGTTCTTGGAAGAAACCTTAGCTTAATGGAAATAGACATTTTTGTCATACATTACCGTTTCACGGGCGAATGAAATTCTGTCGAAGACATCCACCATCGCGGTTTTTTTCCCTTGATCGTACAAGGCTATCGATGGTTATATAACCAGTGTACTGCACTGTAGTCTGTACGTTCTGCTTGTTACAGCAGGAATGAAATTGCCTCAAGAAACATAAATCCAATAGCCAAATATCCTCCCCTTGCGGTACCTTATTCCTTCTGTGCACGCAGTGAGGCAGGCAGGTATTTTGGACTGGTAATTTAGCAGCATCGTCTAAATACGCAACAATTAACAACAAATACCAACCTTCCAAGTTGGTAATTTAAACGGAAGTTAGTATGTTAGTATATACTGATATGAGTTCGAAAGTAGATAGATGGATTGCCAAGCACAATCAGGAACAATATTCATCATGTTTTCCAAAACAAGAGCCGTGCAAGGGTCTGTAGAAACTCGAAAACGTACTATGTTCCTAAAATACTGTACATCAGATACAAAGCCTCAAAATACAAAGTGAGCCATGGGGCCGGGGACGGAGAACTCCATTGCTTTGGGATGTATCAGCTTCACCATCCTAGTATATACCTCCAGCGTTAGGGATCAGTACCGATCTGATTGCGTTACAATAGCCTCAACTCGATCTATTGATGCTTGCAATCGCCCATAGTTCATACTGAATGCAGGTTCTCCTGTTCCAACAGCCCTGCATGGAGCAAAGATGGAAAGTAGTTGGTGTTGCTGTGTCTTATGGTAAAAATTATCCGTGGTTAGTACGTTTTCATATGGATCATGCTAATGATGCCTACTCACAAGCATTTAATTTTTAAGTAGGGTTGAGTGCTGACTCAGACTTACCCATGAATCTCTGGAAGCACATATTCAGCTCTCCAACCAATCCTCAAATCAAACCCTGGGAACATGCTGAGTGTCGATTTGTTTCTTATCTGAGAGACACCATCTCCCCCCAAGCACGTAGAAAGCTTCCACTTCCATCCAGTGGCATTCAGATGGAAATTGTGACCAATGCCAACCTGTATTGCCATTGTTATTAGAAATTCTGTCATTCCATGTACTATCAGTGCCAGAAAAGGAACTTATTGAACAAATGAAGTTTCAAGATGGGCACTTATTTAATCACTACTGGTTCCTGTGTTTCACCATGTTCACCAGGTATGGTATGTCCAACCAATCCGATCCTTTCTAGTTCTACCTTAGCATGTTTGTTAGATGTGCAGTACACTTTCTGGCTAGGAGAAATGGTCTACACTCTGTTCCTGGTGTATACGTGAAGAGAAGAAGCAACACAGAAATCACTTGTCAACTGTTTTGAAGGACCAATCTACTGCTGAGACTGAAAATTGAAGCAAATGTATAGTCATAATCAAGGAATATTTTTATGGCCCCAAAAACTGTCATTTTAGCCATCCAATTTGATATGTGACACCAGCTAAACATCAATGAATCATGAGTACTAAATACCAATGATGTTAAAGAAAATTCATTATTTACCACCAACAAAAAATTGTACATTGCAAAAAGAGGACTAGTTTTGTGGTTCACATCAATTAAGAAATTATTTCATCTAGCTTCTTAAATAAAAAGTGATGCATGCCAAGTACACTTTCTGAAGAATATTGTGATCATGTAGAAACATATACATGAGGTAGTTTCCATATAGAATAAATTTGCTAAACTGAGGCCATGATATTTGTCTTCAACATTCCACCATCATGGTTGAAAATACATATGTTTTTTAGCACTTCAAGCCTGAGGTCTGAAGTACATCAAATTTAACTCATAATTTCCCTATTTAAAATTTCTACTCACACCAATTCCATACACTCAACTGCTAAAAACCTGGAAGCATAAAAATGACCAACCATAGAAATGCATAGCTAGTAGGTGCAAATGCCAACTAACTTCTCTAATGGCACCATCAAACGACATGTTTCATGAAAGGTAGCAATGAACAGTATGTATATTGACTGTTTCAAGACAGAAGCATGACAAATATGTACCTAGTCATTGCTATCAACCTAACACAAAAATGATGCACAGATAACATGGTTCAATGAAAGAACCTGTAGATTGAGAAACTTTGTTACTGGTATCTTCTTAGAAAGAAGCTGTATGTCACCACTGATGGGCTTGTAATGAAACTTCCACTTCCGTTCATAGTCCAGGGGCTTCAAAACTACCTTTGCCTCAAAATCATTCACTTCAAGATTGTAGAACTGAAAAGAAAATATATCATTGCATTAGACACTTGAGCTGAGCAGAACTTAGATTTCACAACAATAACCACACTACGATTATCAATATGCCACACTAAAGGAGTGGCATATATGACCAATCCCCCATGAGAAAATTAAACACAAAACTCCACAATGGCAAGATTGTGAGGTGATATACTGAAATTGTCCCAAACTCCCAATGTACACAAGGAGAGGCAACTTCAGGAAGAGCAAATCATTTCCAGTATTAATACAAGTGCATCCACAAGATTTAGCATTTCCAGATCCAAGAATATTCTATTCAAACGCATCGCATAGTTGCAGCCAAATGATTGGGGGAAGAACTGAAAAATCTAAAACACTTATTAGTTGTGAGGTTTAGGGTTTACGACGAGGTTTGTGGTTTAGGATGGGGAGGGAGACATGGGACCTCGAAGTTGAGGCCGACGCGGAGACCCTGGAGCTCCTTGCGGAACTTGAAGTGCAGCTCGGCCGGCACCACGTTGATCTGGTACAGCTCGTCGAGCGTCGTAGGCCCATCCCCCACGCCCCCGTCGGCCCCGCCTCCACCGTCGCCGGCGCGCGAGCTCGAGGCCATGGAAAGTCGGAGGGAGGCAGGAAGAGGGTTCCCTTTTTCCTTTCTTTTGGGTTGATTTGGGCGGCGGAGCGACGAGTCGACGACGGCAGCGAGGAGGGGAGGAGCGGCCAGCCCGCGCCACCCGGCCGTAATCTAGAAACGGGTGGCGCTTTTACAGATCGCTCCCTCAGGTTTGCAGGTACTGCATATGAGGCCAAATGCATCTGTGAGTACTTAAATATATCTACCATTAGCATTTCTTGCTGGACGATTGCGATGGTCACTAGCATTCACAGACCTGCGATGCTTTAAAGGAAGCTGGTAAGGGACGTGTAAATCGTTGGAAACGCCAGTAGACGTCGGATGTCCGATCTGGAGAAGAAAATCAGATGATAAAAATATTTTAATTAAAATTAATCGTTGATGAAACATCTAAGTTCTATACTGTGAAACAGAAAGTTCAGTCATTAAAACATTTGTAAAATATATACGAGAAACTAGTGCAGATCAAACAATATTAGATTTAGATGTACATAGATGAAACATCTTAAGAAATAGAGTGCAACCTTTTACTTGTTTCACGTGAAACATCCTGTTTCAACTATTAAAACATCAAAGAAAATTTAAAAAAGCGTACAATCTAGCTCTCTTCCTTCCTCAAATCCGGTGTTCTCCCTTGAGTTCATTGCCAGGCTATTTCCTCTGATGACTGACTTCGACTGTCACTGCCACTGCGTGATTCTGCTTGTTCCTGTGGCTACTGCTAGCCTGCTACTCTTGCAAAGCCTTTCCTCGTTCCCTTAAGTGGGGTCAACGATGTCGGCTACTCCATGGTTTGCTTCTTCTTCCCTACAACAAGTGATTAATCACTCTAAATTTTTTACTATCTTAAAAGACTCTACTGGTGATGGTGAAGCCACCAAATCCAATGGCTAAGATTGTATCCGTAATCCTTCGGCAGAATCATTCGCTCGTCGCTCCCCCTGACGCGTATCGCATACTCGCATCCCCTCGGCCGCCCCAATCTCCTCCCACCGCCGCCGCTTGCTCGTGTCCCCCTCAGCCGCCACCTCCTCCTGTCGCTGCGCCACCGCCTCCTCGCGCCGCCTGCTCGTGCTCCTCGCCTCCCCCTCAGCTGCCACCTGCGGAGCGCGAAGATCCCGGCGCCGGCATGATTCTCGGCTCCCCGAGCTGCCCCTCCCCAACTGATCCCTCCTCGCTGGTCCTCTGTTGAGCGAAGAGGACATTGGACACGTCCTCCCCTGCTGGTCCCTTTGCAATTGTATAGGTACACATACAAAAATTTTCAATTTGTGGCAATGTGCATGTTCTTGATTTCAAAGTTTGATTTTACAATTATTTACATTAGGTTCATCCGGTGTGTGTTTTGGAATTAAATTGACTTCAGCCATATTTATAATTTGAAAAAGTAACGTGCCTGCAATGTGAGTACATAGTGGTGAGAGGCATTTTTTGTAGAAGGTTTATCCACAGCTGCATATGATGGGTCTCCATATTTATTCAACTCCATGATGGACGGTTTTGAGTTGTAATAATCTGAACCAACTTCTATTATACCACATGTGGAGAGATTAGCTATAAAATAAAACATATCAGATGTGCTCCTCGAACAACAGTCTTACTGGAACATATATACCTTTCAAGTTCCAAATTATTTGAACTTGCATATTTGACATTACTTTAGCTGAATTTCTGTTCCTATTGCTTGGTGGATATTTGGGAAATAAAGTATGATCAATTCTGGAATACTATTTATTACTGTTTCCTTTATGGTGCCATATGTATCTCATTGTTCTGAAGTGCTTGATAATATGCTTAAGATGATCGTGTTGTGCTTAATATGGCCATATGGCCAATGCCTTATCTTCTATTCCATATTATGTATTTTCTGAAATTGACGACACAGCTTTTTTGCTAGACTTTCTGGAATTGTGCTAGGCCGGTTATTATTCTACCCTACAAGAAACCCCAACATTTTGCGTTTTGCTTATTCATAAACTAACAGCTATAATCTAGAATTCTATTCATGCATGTATAACTAGGCCTTTCAGTACTTAACACCTATTGAACTGCAAACAGTTTCTCTTACCGATGTATCGTTCGTTCGGATTATTCAGGTTTTGGCTTCTTCTACAGAATTATTGGGTCTCATCAGCAATGTCGATGCTGCATATCATTCTAGATTTTTAGGTTCCTCATCATGCTATTTGGATCATTTGCTTAAGTATGTGCCATCAATCCGAGAACAGCTACAGGTAGGAAGTGGCTGACCTAATACCCTAAACTTCTGATGCATTGCAGCATTGGAATTTTACTAATGCTATCAATAATGTGGACGATTTTCTGATTTACTTCTGCTCATTCAATGTGGTATATTCCAGGACTGGGAATGTGGTTTATCTGAAAGTGATGCCGATGGGTCTTTCTTGCATGAGCGTAGGAACTTTAATCTAAGGCTTTTCAGCATTGATGAGGAAGGGGCTTACAACTTGCTTCAGGTGTATATTACTATGCAATTAGCATTGTCAGTTTACACGTTATGCTTGCCTTTATTTGGTAATTTAATAGATTGCTGGAGATTGCCAATTTATCTGGTAGATATCTCTAAAGGTTCAACTTTACAATCTTAGGCTATTCTTTTGTCATGGAGGTTGTTGTTCTGGTAGTTATCTTTGGTCTGTTACAGGAACCAGCGTAATGTTGCCTACTAGGGATAACTTCCAATCAATTTTGAATTTAGTTAAAGGCCAAAAAAACACCTTTTTTTTTCTTTTAAGAAAGCCATCCTCAGTTTCTCTTTTAAGGGTAGATAAATGGATTTTGTTTGTGGAGAATCTATTTAAATTTCTTATACATGCAGGGGCGTGGTGAGCTACTAGGATTTTGGAAAATCAGCGAGGCACATGCATTTCATCAAGCTCCTCTGTTTTGTTCTGCTTATGTGAAGTGGGATAACTAAAATAGTGCTCTTTTCTATTATTGCATCAGCCGAGAATTAATAATTTAAATTTAAATGCTTGGTGATATTACTAATTTAAATTCACGCGTTATGAGGTCGTCGGGAATCAAATTGAATGGGTCCTTTTTTTAATATTAATACACCAATATGGTTACATGTAACTCCGACATGTCTAATGTTAGAGTGCCAAAGTTTGACAACTATTTAAACAAGTCATATGTTTCGGTAGATATAGTTTCTAAATTTTTAATGTGATTATGTACTCCTGTGATTTATTTTGTGGACAAGTGTAAGTAACTTTTATTTTTTAAAAATCTATGCATAAGGAGTGGGGAGTCACTGAGTTGTCACTTCAATTATAAATTGCCATGTCTTTTCTCCCTTTACATATGTCAGTGAGTTTTTCTTGCAGCGTTATTTTATGCACATGGCTATGTAATTATAATAATATATAATAATTATGTTCATCGTTCATTTTTTTGATGAACCTTAAATATATCATATTCTATGTTTGAGGTAAATATATTGTCTTTTTGGTTGTTTGATTTAATTATGAATTTTTTTCCTATGAACAATAGCAAGTATTGTATGAAGAATTTGCAAGCTCGATGCTGTTTTGCATGAATTTTAATATATTTATTTTCCCATTGTAACGCATAGACACTTAACTAGTTAGCTAAAATCTTACACCATCATAGAGATACACTAGGTTATTTTTCCTTTCGAGTCCTTTTGTCCTGTCAAGCGAGCAAGGCTAAGCACACAAGGCATACCATCGACGACGATAATAAGGACGATGTCGTGTTAGGTGGTGGCTGGGCTCAAGCTTGAGGTCAAGGAGGGTCCTCTAGCGATGGCGCAGTAACCCAAGCCGACTAGACTTGAGCGCACGCTAAGGAGGCGGGGGCGTCATGTGTTGGCTCACAGGGAGGAGGCACAACAGCCTGAGCTTGTCGAAATCAAGCATGAGAAACGGGGCATCACGATGGCTCAGCTCAAGGAGATGGAGAGAGATGGGTAAGTAGAGCGGAGGATCGATATTTTGCTTGGATCGGACGTCTAGCATAAAACATCCTTGAATTTAATAATGCTTAGAGTCTATAATTTGACGAAAACCGATTGGTTTTTATGGAATTTTGTGATTCTGAGACGGCTTAAAATCAGATTTCAAGTGGGTTTCTAGATGGTTAATTTCAATTTCAAAACAGTAAATTTGTTTATAGTTTAATAAAAATTCGATGAATTTGATGTGAATCCTAATAACACATTGTTAGTGATCATTCTATTGAAACACTAAACCTATTTAAAAAGCACAGAGAAAAAACACCATATTTTACACCCACTGCCAACCTCTCTCACTTGACCGCGATCAACCCCACAAAACACTCTAAAAAAAAATAAATCCTAAAGGCCAAAACGGCAAAACCCTGTGCTCGAGTCCATGGCCTCGTCTCTTCGTCATACCGCGATGAGTTCATGACAGCCGCCGCCGCCGCCGCCGCCTCCTCCTCCCCCTCCCCCAATCCCTCCACCGCCGTCGCCTTCTCTGATGCCTCCCCGCCTCCACGCCCTCCTCTGCCTCTGCCTGCCCCATCCCCGCCCCCTCGTCCGCCTCCTCCACTACTCCGGCCCCAGCGCCACCGGCCCGCCGCCGCAGGGTCCGCCTTCGTCGCACGTGTCGGCCGAGCTCTGGATAGCCAAGGCGCTCGCGGCCGCGGCATTACTCCGTCCGCGACACCTCCTGGCCTTCCGCCGCCTCGCGCCCTCCTCTCACGCCGCCGCCGCGGCGCTCCGTCACGCGCCGTGCGCCTCCTCGGCCCTCAGCATCTTCACTGCCCTGCATTTCTCCCCGCTATCCATCACGCCGTCCGCGCACTCCTACCAGCAAGTTATCGTGGTGCTGTGTAAGTCCGGCCGCCAGGTCGACACCCTTCAGCTGTTCGACCAAATGACAACCCACTATGGATACTTTCCCGACGCTCGTTTTCTCTCGTTTCTGGTTAGTTCCTGCACAAGTGCCAAGCTTCTTGATGCGTCAGCAACATTGCTATCGAAGGCATCAGAGTTTGGTTGCCATGTAGAAGCATATGCATATAACAAGCTCATGAGCTTGTTAATTGGCCGTGGAAGGGTGCATGATGTTGTGGCATTGTTTGAACGGTGGATTCAGGACAGAGTATATTCTCCAGATGTTTGGAGCTTTAATGTCGTTATCAAGGGGGCTTGTCGGGTGGGGTATGTCCAAAAGGCGCTTGAGTTGGTTGAAAGGATGAATGAGTTTGGGTGCTCACCAGATACTGTCACACACAACATCCTTGTGGATGGGCTATGCAGGATTAATGGGGTGAGTAGAGGTCATGAGGTGTTGAGGAGGCTCCAGAGGGATGGTGTTTGCATGCCCAATGTTGTGACATTCACCTCAGTGATCTCAGGTTACTGTAAAGCTGGGAAGATGGAGGATGCAATGGCTGTATACAATGACATGGTCGCGTCTGGGGTAATGCCCAATGCGGTTACATACAATGTGCTTATAAATGGATACGGCAAAGTTGGCGACATGGGTTCTGTGGTGGAAGTGTACGAGCAAATGACGCGACTTCGCTGCCCTCCTGATGTTGTGACATTTAGTTCTTTGATTGATGGTTATTGTCGGTGTGGGCAACTTGATGATGCATTGAGGATTTGGAGTGAGATGGCCCAACATCACATTCAACCAAATGTGTACACCTTTTCTATCATAATACACTCACTTTGTAAGCAGAACAGATCTGAGGAAGCGATTGGTCTTTTGAATGAATTAAACTTGAGACCTGACATTGCACCACAAGCATTCATATATAACCCAGTGATAGATGTATTGTGCAAGTGTGGAAAGGTGGATGAAGCAAACTTGATTTGGAAAGGCATGGAGGAAAAAGGATGTCGTCCTGACAAGTATACATATACTATTCTAATAATTGGTTACTGCATGAAGAGTAGGATTTCAGAGGCTATCATGTTTTTCCATGAAATGGTGGAGGCTGGTTGTTCCCCTGACAATATTACAGTTAATTGTTTTATTAGTTGCCTTTTGAAGGCTGGGATGCCAAATGAGGTGGATCATGTAATGCGTCTTGCATCGGGGGGTGCTTCATCTATTCAGGAAATCCCTTCTCCTGCGAGGCAGAGACTAGATATTTCAGTAGCTTTGTAGTTGAATGG
Source organism: Oryza meyeriana var. granulata (assembly GCA_003991445.1). Classification (NCBI taxonomy): domain Eukaryota; kingdom Viridiplantae; phylum Streptophyta; class Magnoliopsida; order Poales; family Poaceae; genus Oryza; species Oryza meyeriana. Next base: position 106,770 of record RYFJ01000026.1, on the reverse strand, counting down.
TACAGCAGAGAATGGAAGGAAGAGCACACTGACTGTTTCCGGTATGTATCGCGGAACATCTGGAACTTGCAAAGATTGTAAGAAGTTGCGGTGACTGGTGAGTAGTTGTTATTTTACTTAGATCCCTCTTGCACATCTTTAATAGATATATGTTTTGTTCCCTCAAAGTTTGAACTATTTTCATTCCCATCAGAAGCTGTAGTTTTCAAATTATCATTCTAGAATTCGAAAACATGTTTGGTCTAATAGCTTTAGTGCTCATCTTAATGCCCTCTTGACATTTTTGTGCAGCACAGATGTAGCAGCATGGATCATTAGAAACATTAACTGGGTTTCTATTTTCTAATAGTATGTTCAAGTCTGACAGACCGTGAACAAAATTTTTATTGCACTGCACTATTTTCCCCCCTCCAAAATGGAGACCTAACTGGCAGGATTCCTTAGTTTATTAACATTTGTCGTAATATAAATTCTACTTTAGTGTACTAACATAGTCGAAGATTGGAAGGCACTATGCTGATATTTTTTTTTCATTATTGTTTTGCAGGATATTCAGATAAGAGAATCGCAAATGTAAACATTAGATCTTGGTTGCACCTAGACCAGAATTACTAAGAAACTAATCGAAAACAACTTCACACTGATCAATAAAGTAAAAGGCAAGCCATTTGGTCTCCCAGTATTCAGTGAAGTGGTCGGATATATGGTTGCCAGAGCTGCAAATTTGGTCGAGGTTGCTTATGTGATGCAATCGATTCTTGGCATGTCCCTAAACAACTCATGTATAACTGGTTGGCCTGATCGCTCTCTTGGGACCTCCAGTCACTTTGGCCAATGTGTCAGCAACATGCTTTTTTGGACTTGTTAACTGAAATGCGGTTTAGTAGCAGTTGAAGACTTGATGCTTGAAGAATGGCGTGAAGTAATTTTCCCTCTAGCAGAGGTACTTCACTTGTTTCCAGTTTTTCTTGTGCATTGTTAACTCTGGTATAGAATTTTTTAGGAGATAATTGATCATTTTGATCACCTATACACATGGTTGTCCATATTTCCAATAATGCTTACACAAGTTCGAGCACAGTTTCCGGTAGTGCAATTTTTAAATTTCCATTGGAATGATTATTGGGGTTTTTTTCCTAGTCATACCCGTTCAGTATTTATTATCAACTTATTTTCCCAACACATAGTCTATGGCCTATTGAGTGACTTAGTAACTTGTCCTTAGAATTTCCCATCAACAGGGCTTACCAGAGAAGCTAAGGGAGGTATTTTATTACTGAACGCATTGTATTGCACTTATCTGGTGGCCTTTTCAATAACATATTATTTGTGAGGGCTTACGCCAAACAGCTTCTAAAATTACTAGCTGAATGCCCGTGCTTTGCTACGGATAAAAGAAAATATATTATAATATTGCCTAAAATAAATTAAAAAATATTTTCCATGTGTTACCCGTGTTACCCGTCCTTTTTCTATAGGGAATATTCACCTTAATTTGATTTTACATGTGGCTATCCATTTAGATTTGATTGTTTCTTAATATTAAGAAGTTTGAGGGGTAATTTGCAAAATTTACAATGGAAGTAGGTGAGATGTCAGATTCACTGCCACCACCACTACCTCTTTTAAAAGAGCAGAGCAATCTAAAGCAGCACCAGAGAAGCCAAGGTTTAGTACTTAACACCTTTTGCTATTTGAAGGACTAATTAAGCATTTCTTATCCCATTTTTGTTCGACTTTGCTAGGAGTTTTTATTCCTCCCGCCATAAAGGATTGGTTCGGAAATTGTTTTCTGCTGTACAGATTACATATTGTAAGCTGTAACTACCTGCTCATCATTCTAGAAGGATTGCAGTTGAAGTTGAGCAAAGGAGTGCTGTCACAATCTCAATAAATACTGACTAAATCTGACATATGATATTTAGCTGATAATGAGATAGGGTCAGTGAACATGGAATGGTCTCTGCTTTAAGGCTAAAGCAGGTAGTTGGCTGACAAGATCAGTGCTAATGAACATAGAACCACTCTTGTGTTCTGTGAACAAGAAAAAAAAATCACTTGTTGATACTATGACTTTCAGCATCTGGTGGATTCTCCATGGATGTTGTCAAGAATCGCCATCACCCCAATGATAAAAGCCTTGTCACAGCCTGACTGCACTACCACATGGTAGAAGTCCTTGCTTCCTATCTGCTCTTTTTTCCCCATCTACAGAACGAAATAGCATGTGTCACACGTTAGATCTCTCTCTCTTTCTCATGCAAAAATATGTGTTTGCATGCTTGCACCATGCATGCAAACAAAATGTTCATTTGGCATATACTCATTCACATGCACTTGTACGTACTAGCAAGCAAGCAAAATCACTGGAGTTAATTAAACACCTCTCCGCCAACCTTCATTGTATTATTCAGACTAGTATGCTTTAGTTTCCTGCTATTATTGAATGATTCTTCTGAATCACAACATGAGGGATCTCTATATCCACAGCTCACTTGCGTTAGCTGTGTATGAGCCTATGAGGCAGAAGAATGCATATAGATAACAAATGATTTTTTATAAAAGAAATATAACTTGCTAATGCAGAGGTGCAATTATTTACATGTAGGGGATTATGAAGGTATAAAAAAGTATGGATGACATACCTGAGCTACTATTTTGCCAGTGCAATCAGTTATTGTACAGTCTCTATCTGCAAAAGATCCAGTGATCTCGAAGTCCCAATTTTTGCAGTGCCTCATGGGCTCAATGTGTATTCTAATTGGAGCACCTTTTGTTATGCATGAGTTTGGATCACTTAGGCTAAAGACCAACTTGTTTTTTCCTTGGTAGTCAATTGAGTACCCATTCCATTTGTTCCATGTGCTTAGAGCCTGGATAATTCCTCCCTGCAATGTGTAATTTTTACTAGCCATCAACCGTGCATCGCACTGGTAATAGAATTCAAAACAGCCTGATTTAATATACATAAATATAAGAATTTAGTTTCCATTTGGACCCTTTTTTATTTTATTCACATCTTATTGTTAAGAGTGATTGTGATATTCCTGGCATCTAATGTCATGCTTTCCAAATTAAATCCCAAATTTAAGTTTTTCTTGTCTGGACGTAAAATTGGACATTAAACCACCCATTGTATTTCTGTCCTAAATCATGTGCGACAAAAGAACTTTGCTATTTGCTTACATGGCATGATTAAAATATTTATGTATGCATGGCAGCTTACACGGCATGTTTCAGACATGCATGCATATAAGAGTTTGCTTTACAAAAGGACTGCATGCATGGGTCCTACTAGTGTTATAAATGACTGTTTGAACTTTGAAGCCAAGCTCTATCCATTGTATAAGCAGCAATCTTTGATCCGAGTCGTATATTAAACTGGATGCACAATTTGGAAAATCAAGATTGATTCTTTTTCTCCAATTAATGTGGGAATTTATAGTATTTTCTCTTTTGTCGATTAATGTGAGAATTTCCTAGCCTTTTCACTTCTAATTAAGGTGAGAGCTTCTAGGGGAGCATTCCATTAGTATAAAGAGAGATATGGTTATCTGAAAGAAGTATAGGATGTAACTGTAGAGCATATGTTCATGTTATCATCTTGTTTGTGACAATTATGTTTCTGCATTCTACCAAGATAAGTGCTTTAAGTTTCTTGAACCAGAATATAAAGATTTCTAGCTTGTTCAATATTTAAGGGCTAGCCAGTACACAAAAATAATGGATTTGACAAGTTTTTTTGTGGGAACACAAAGTTCATAGGAGTTGGAACACCTATAGAGCAACAAATAGTGCTAGACCTAATCGATTAACTTTCACTCAGGCGTAGCTCTCAAAACTCAAAAGAATTATGAAATATGTAAGAAAACTATATTTGTATAAGAGTTGGAATTTTGCATCCACGAGCTCATTACCTTTCTAGAAATAAACAGTATTGGTTCTCCATCACCATCTTTCACCAGCAGTTCTCCCTTGGATCCAAGTATTCCACAACCATCCACAATGAAAACAACATTATTATTGAGGTCAGTAACAACAAAACCACCGCCATTCACGACGATGGGCCGCCTCCTGATCATCAGTGTTGTTGAAGTTCTTGAGCAAAAAATCTTGCTAACTACAGGCATGCTGTTGTCCATTGCACTTGAAACTGCTCACAAAATAAAGAGTGATAGCCCTATTACTTGATTTGTATTCCTGTTTCAATGTGTCTATCTTGGCTCAAGCATGTTCTGTGGCCAGCAGGCCGGTACTTATATTGAGAGCTTGAGTCATAGAGGCAGTTGTGTTACAGAAGGCAGTTACCCAAGCTAAGAAGCAAAGAGGGGCATTCAGTAGGTATGGTGATTCAAGAATGAATTTCTTACTTTCTTTACAATGGAAAGTCAGACTTGCAGCAAGCTCTTTTTGTCTTTCAAGTTGGATAAAAGCCCAACATAAAGAAATTCCTCAAAACCTACTCTGTTTGAATAGGCTTTGTCAAACTTTTGAAAGCAACATCTTTGCAGTGACATTTCCCAGTAATTTTTTCCGTGCTCATTAGTTTAAAGCAATGTCCTTTCAGTGTATTTGTAGATGAGTGATTTTTTGTACATTCGAATGCGAATTGTTTGAGGATACATCCTCATTTATTTTTTCTTTTCATCTCTAATTGCTATATTTTCCTGCCAGAATTTTGTAATATGATATTTCCTGAAAGTGTCTTCACGAGTAAGGAGCATGCAATACAGCACATGGGCTAAATGACGATTTGACTGAATTTTTTTAGTTGTCACATTTTTTTTATCACAAATATGCCTTTTGTCTTAACAAAGTTAGCTTTGCTTTATCCTTGTGCATGCCCCATACATCTGCGTTCTATCAGTGATAACCAAGTGACCAATAATTATGTGTTTAACTTATGTATCAAATGGTTGATATCCCATTGCACCGTTTCACGGATGCATCGTCATCAGCATATCATAATCTGCCAGGATATTGGACAGTATCAAAATTGATAAGTACTATGTATCAAGCGACAAGTAGAAAGCATGTGGATTAACATGTAACATGTAGATAGCAGCTGATTGTGGAAAGAGTATGTTGGGGGAAAGATGATGATAATAGGCCAGAAGATTTTTCTGTTTTGCCTGGAAATGCAAAATTGTCAGAAGTGTGGTTGCTCCTATATAGGGAATACACCCAAATGAAGCATACGAAAGATGGTGTAACCAGCAAGAAATTGAAAGGTTTGAATCTTGTTAGTCCTATGTTTGGTGCTGATATTTCATCTCCTATTCTTGTGCACTTCGAGAGAGTTCATCTGTTTTCCCTTTTTTTTTCATCTCCTAGTCGTATGTTTAGAGATATATTTGATTTGCTACTTTTTGTATTCCATCCTTTTGTTGTTCCTTCTAAGGGCATCTCTTGAAGGTCGTTTTCATGCAATCAGTCATGCAGACTGTAGCTGTTGAATCTCAGGATACTTGACTTCTGAGGTGAAGTGCATCAAAAGGTACACATTGCGCCCTATTCTTGATGCGTATCTCATTTGAGATAAGATGGATTCTCCTTATTCTGTGATTCTGTCACTCTGTATATTCTGGTGGCCTATGAAAGTTCTTTACCCTAATCCAGTAAAACTGCATACATGAAGATGAAGCTACCTTTTTGTTCTGTACCTTGTGATTTACAAAAACTAGAATATATCAGAATTCAGAGAGAAAAATCAAGAAACAGAGCTTCCTTCTATATCACTGTTCTTCACTGGTGAAACAGTTTTAGTCTCGTAGATAATTGGGACCGGTAATTGGTGCACCAGCTTTGGACTTTTGGTGTACTGAACTGCAACCCCCCTCCATACCTTGACCCAGTTTAGTTAATATATTGTGTTGAGGAACAGACATAAGTTCGGTTTTGTTCTTTCTTGGAACTTCTATAAAGCTTTGGTATAAAGTGCCTAACCTAAAGGTTCTGTGCCTAACCCTATAATTTTTCGTGGCCAGGAAAGAAAAGGGGATCTTTGAACATTGTCAAATATTTCTGGAATCTTGCCCAGACATCTGCAGTCAGTAGCAGTATGCTAACTTCTCAAGGGACCAATCTTGGAATGGTTCATGAAGCCTGCCGATTGAACCTTTGGGACTAAGCAACCACCTGCCAAAGGTAAGCTTGAAGAGACCTGTTCCACCCTATCGTCGCCTTCCTATATCTGCATATAGAGTTCATATATAAATCTGGAGGTTTTTTACCTTCTAGTTTCTGATTCTGAAGTGTTCACACATGCTACCTCCTTCTGAAACTAGACTAGAAACCTCATGAACAACATTGCATGAGCTGATGAGAATACTATTGGCCTAAAATCGTTAGGTTAGAAAATTGCTGTGCCAAAGAGGACCATTTGGAGGAGAGGTGCTGGGTGGTGTTGTGGTGGCTGTTAGGACTTCTTTTCTTGAGTCTGAAGATTGATTAGGCAAAATGCCCCGTGCCTGGTGGACCGGGCTGCATAGGGGAGACAGTACGGCATGGGCCGCCTCCTCAACTTGTTGTCTATTTGGGCCCCTCGTTCCGCTCAGAACGAACTAGGGATTGTTCCTTTTCACTGTTCCGCCCGATCTCGTTCACGTGTCGGGCTAAAATAGACGGCCGAGATTTTGCAACTGGCAGTCAAATTCTAGAATTAATTTAGGCCTTTGATCGGTTAATCCCTCCCCTAAGGGGATTGAATGGGACCTAGAGGGAAATAATTCCACACATATATTGAGGTGTGGAATTAATCCTCTTCAATTCCTTTCTCACGGGAATTAACTGAACAAGACCTTATGGGTTACAAGCAGCAGCCAAATTTTTAGAAATTATTCTTAGAATTAACTTATAGTTTTTTAGCCTTGGGTTTAGAATAGTTAAGGATAGAAGTATATTAGTTTCACCCAAAGATCATGTATCCCAAAAAAAATGCCTACGAATCAGTGAACTCAGAATTTATTTTTAGAACTGATTGAACCATTTTGGCTACTCCCTCTGTTCCAAAATATAGCAATATTTTGGAACAGAGTATTTTGTCCAACACGGGGTGACTTGGTAAATATTCTATGTTCAAGAGCGGCCATATGGGGTGTCACTTCAGCCGGCCGAGCATGAATCTCAGATGATCCAAGTAGAAAGGTATTAGTAACTGGAACTGGACGTCTGCTTCAAGTCAAGCTCAGGCCCGGCTGCGTGAAATGATTAGACGCTTCACCTTATCCGTAACCAAAATACTCTATCACCCACTCTAGCTGACTCTGCCGTCCTCAGCTCCCGTCGTTGCATGCACTACTACTGCCAAGTGCCAAAGCAACAGACGCAGGGAAGCCGGCAGTGAGGAAGAAGAATACTACTGCTCCTGATGCTGCTGCATCATTTGGCTCGGCGTTACTGGTGAGACGCATGAGTTGTTTGCCCCAGAGAGCTAGTTAATTACCAGTAGGCAGTTACTTTTTCCTAGTAAACACAGTAGATTCTTTTAATTACTGTACTTGTCTCTTTTGCTAAGCATCCAGTATTTTTATATACGTTGTGCTAATTGTTAAGGGTCCAATCAGTCCAGCTGGGAGTCATTTAATAAAGCTCTAAAAATACTGGCGCTTCATAGTTGGATTCGTTGGTGCATATCTTGCTTTCTTAAAAGCCGGAGCAATATCTTAATTCCGGCGTGTTGAACCAAATAATTTTAAGAACGACAAGAGGAAATTAAACACTAGGAACCAATCACGAACTAAAGCGCGTTCGTTTTAAGATATATAGGAAGAAAGCTGGGGCTGTACATGATTGATTGTGTACGCGCTGTTAAATTTGTGACCCATTAGCATTATATGGATGCAACTAATGGAGATGTATAGGAAGATAAACTGGATCTTTCTGTGCCCTTGATGACGATGTTATTATTCACAAGTCGATCTCATAGCTCATAATTAACATGACTATTATTCATGCATGATTGGTATTTTTTTCTCTGTTTTTCAGTTGGCACCAACTGTAGTCCTATCATCTGTTGTCTTGTCTCTATTAATTCGGTCTTTGCAACTGATAGGGACAAATAACCATGGATGGGTCTTGTATAGTGTCATGTTTATCTATAAATCATAATTTAGATTAGAACGAGACAATGGTACAGTGACTGCGAGTATATGCTAATTTGTTCCTACATTTTTTGCAATCTGCATAAGCTTGTCGTCTGCATAAACAAAGAAGCAGAGACAAATGTGCATGGCCGATATTGAAAACTGAAACTAAGATGTGGTAGTACCAAAAAGGAAAGGAGGTCAGTCATTCACATGGTCCTCGTCGGGAAATCATTTCCTTTTTTTTTCTTCCTTTGTTTCACCAACCGTGAGCATAATCTGTCCTGAAAAACGTGTTTTAACTACTATTATGCTAACTAGGCTATAATGTAGAGTATATGTGAAGAGTGTATGTACAATGTACGGCGTACAAGGACGAAGTATGCTCTCCAACCACACCGTCATTAATTCATTTTCTACTAGTATCTGCAAAAGCTAGCTAGCTACATTTACTCAAATTTGCATTACTGTTAAGTTCTAATAACATTAAGCTTTACCTGAAATTTAAGCTAGCCGCATGCAGACGAACGCTGTTGTCTTTGATCGGTACATGTTCCATACTAGCTCACTCAAGTTATACCAAACTATCTTGATTGTTATTGTTATTTTAGATTCATTTTAAATCCTAATCCTGTTTGGCTCATAAAAACTCGTGGGATCGTTGTTGAGAAAACACAATTTTAGGGCGAGACTACGGGCCGGACGTCCGATAATTATAAATTATCGGATGATGTTTCATCATATGTAAAAAATGTTTCAGATGTTTCACTACTTAATGAAAAATATTTTAACAGAAAATTTTTATATGTTTCAATATTCGGTGAAAAATATTTCAGGTGTTTTCCTTAATTTGTTAAAATGCGAAACATAGTCGTCCTTCCTTGTGTGTCGAAAATACAAAGTGAGTGCACCGGAAAAGAAGGGGAACTGAGTCGATCTATTCCATGGCAAAGCCCTAGCCCTAGCCCTGGCCCAGTTGAAGCCAGCCAGCCAATGACGCGGGTCTTGCAGAAATTGGATTCTCAGCAATAGAGAGCCTGCTCGAGCTAAGCCTTTACAAGCAGGATCCAAAGTGGGTTGTGTTCATTCAGCAGGAGCTAAATCACAACACCCCTCTGGAGAACATCCTCGTAAAATACCCGTTGAAACATTTTGCTCTTACGTACGAAATATCGAATTGTAATAGTTAAAACATATATTTTTTTATTAGAATATAATCAACTAAGATTTTTTTAAAGATTTAATTATAATAAATACAACGGTGTAATCGAACTACAAATCGGATAGATAGTTTAGAAAAAAAGTCATTTTAAGTTTAATAAAAAAACGGTGCTGGCCACCGGATCGTTCAGGGCATAGCATTCTCCCACAGTTTTTCTCTTTTTTTAGAGAAGTACTTGGTTGTCCTTATCAACGATTCCGACGATTTAACCAAATCTGAGAGACCGACACAAACAAGCTGCATGGCATATGTATTGTGCAGTTCAAGCTTCAAATGCTCACCATCCAAAAATGAATTAACCAAAACTAAATAATTTTATTATTTTCACATCTAAAATAAAACCAGATTTTAAAACAAAACGGCGACAAGAGCACAAACTGTAATCACTGCAACTTTAGTACAGTTGGTGTCCCTATTTTTACTGTTATTTATTTTAGTATGTCGTCAGACTGGAAATTTCGTGGGATGGAAGATACATACATATAGTAAATCGAAACTTTTAGAACTTCTCTAATGATTGACCCATATGTACAAGTTCAATATTTCAATTTGAAATTTCCGAAATATCACCCCCTTCCCCGAGACTATTTCTGAATTTTGCAAAATTTATTCAAACACCAATTTTTCCGGCTGAAAAACTCTACAATTTTAGATACCCCGCGATTTTTTTTGGCTTTCCGCAATATAGAACCCTGCCATATTACTACATTGTTTGTCGAAGCGTGTGACACTGAAATACCTATAAAGATTAAAAGGGAGCACATCTATAGCATTTTCATGAAATTTTTCAGCCCCCATTCTTCCCTTTTGCTTAATATTTAAATTTCTCTTAATGAAATGATGCATGCGCACACACCAACCACGCAAGTCCATGTCCCTTCTCCCTTTATATACACGCGAACACGAGAACGATGTGAGAGAGTAAACACAACCAGCCAGCCAACCACAAAGGCGACGTCGCCGCGAGCTCAGCTCAGCCTGCACCTACAAAAGCGAGCTCGCCGCCTTCGCCGGACAGCAGCTATAGCTCACCGGCTCACGGGCCGCCCCGCCGCCCGCCCGTCACCAACCAAGAAACTAAAATGGGTGAGGCGTCGCCATCGCCGACGGCATTCAGCCTCGCGCAGCGGCACGGGTCCGCCGCCGCCGCCGCGCCGCACTGCTTCCGCCTGCCGCGCCGCGTTGGCCGCCGCAAGGTCCTCATCGTCCGCCTCGGCGGCGGTGGCAGCAGCGCGCGGACGGGCGGCGGCGGTGGAGGGCGCGGTGGGCTGTGCCTCCGCCGGCTCAGGCTCCGGTGGCTGCGCCGCGCCGTGTGGCGCCTCGCGGAGCTCTGCGTCGCGGCGCTGTCGGGGCCGCTCGGGGTGCCCGACCCGCCGGCGCCGTGGAGGGGCGGCGCCGTCGACCCGTACGCCTTCGCCGCGCCGTTCGTGCCGGCCGTCCTGCTGAAGCGCGCGGGAAAAGGCTACTAGCTTGTGATGATCAAGAACACGACGCCAGTAGATATATATGTGACAGTTTATTAACCACGCAGTTTTCTTTCTTTTTTTCCCTTCCATTTTGCGTTTTGTATCTCTTTTTTTCGCTTCCATTTTTCCTCCTTTTTTCACTTTTGCTTCTGAAGCAAACGGAACTGAAGAACAGTACACCGTGCTATTGTAAGTTGTAACCCCAATCATATGAAGTCATGAACTCTATAAATTCCCTCCAATTCTCTGTACTTCTGTTTGTACTATCCAGCTGATTATTGATTAATAACTGATCAATTTGGTGCATGATAGTGTTGATGTTAATCATGCCGACAAAACCAACAGTAACCATTCAGGGGGACAGGGTTAGTAATTTAATCCATGCATTCAGTCGTCACAAACCCATGAAAATTTGCAAAAGAAATTCATATTGGACTCAGGATTTTCCTCCTACCCGTTCTTGAGTTTTTAAAGTGACCGGTGAAGCAGTTGGTACATACAGTATGCGATCTCACGTGAATCTGATCCGCCATTAACGCTTGATATGAGTTCGTACAGCGTATGTGTGGGAGGCAGAAGGAGCTGATGAAACTGATTGGAATCCATAATCCGTAAGCCGAAAAGAACGGGACCTAATCGGAATCTAATCCAAACCACTACCAAATTGCACGTTGCCTCTTCAATGCCAGGACAAAGAGAGGGGCCAGCTCTGAGCTCTCCAGCCTCCTCCTGGCGTCCTGATCGCCTTGCAACGCCATGTGCACTGCTAGCTAGGGCATGGATGATCCCAGCATTCAATACTCGCCAACCTTATCATGGAAATACCGGGTTGCTTATGAAAGGAGGAGAGCCCAGCCACCGGCTCTGATGATGAATGAATTCAGACTGCCTAATTCCTCTCTTGGATTTCTCTCTTGATTGAGTGGATTATGGATGGTTGTTTGCTTGATTGATGCAACGGTGTGTGTGCTGGGCTGTGACTGGCTGACATGTAATCTTGCCACAACATGTGGCAAGAAGATTATCCCAGATCATCACTAAGGTCAGTACAAAATCTAGTACAATTAAGTGGCAGTGATGCTACATCGACAGATCAATAATTTGGCTCTCCAGTACTGAGACAGGTGTTGTCTTTCCTTTAGGAGAAAAAAGGGGGGAAAGACCAGCATGATACTGGTTGCAGCAGCGCCCTGACACATACGTTGATGACTCCTTTGAGACAGATACAGAGAAACTAAAAGAGACAGCACAGCAGCAACATGAACTGGCCAACTACATGCTGAATGAGCAGCAACAGACTGGAGGCATTACTGCCAAAGCCCAGACCGGAACAGCTGAACGATCCTGTGGTGCAATGTGACACAGGCACAAAGCAATTCTCCAAACCAAGGGGCAGATCACCATAAGAAATAAGAAGAGACAGCAGTGAAGCAATTAAGCTTACTCATCAAATGGCAGTATGCCAAGCATTGCCATTCCATCCGAAGATGGCAAGTTAAAGATAATTTTAGCGGACAATGTGACCGTGAAAACAAGAGGGGTAACGGTGGCAATGGAAATCGCAAAAATTTCATGTGAAAAATAGGAAAAGGGGAGGAAGGGGTAATAAGAGATCTGAAGAAATTTTAACAACACAAGTACATTACCGCTGTAAAAGAGTATGTTTTCCTGAAATATCCAACCCAAAGCATTCTGGCTGAACAAGCAACATGAGATACAAAGCAATCAGGCTTTTCATTAGCCCACATATGTAGCAGAGGCTGCCGTTAAAAACTCACGGCCATAGTGGGAGCAGCAACTATCAAGATGGTCAATCCATTCTAATCAAAGTCTAAGAACTCCATCCTCTTCCTCATTGAACCTTTCAGATCTCTCGCTTCTCTTTCTGCTTTCTCAGCCTGTATAATTAAGATGGAACACAGAATCAGTTTCAAATGGAAAATAACAATATTAAGGGGGTCATGCTCCTATGTCAGACTTCTACAATGCATCAGCACAGGCAACACGCGTACCAAACTGTCTACAGTACCTCTTTATTCTTCACATATGGCATGATGCCAGTTGTTAGGCAGGAAGGACACATGATCTTATACAGTTGCATATGCAAAAGTTATTATGTGATAGATAAAAGGGCATAATAAACAATTCCAAAACAATGCAGATGATCTCAAGGATATAAGTTGACAGCTGGAAGTTCCTAAGCGAATCTTCTCATGTTTATTATTCATGCACACTAAGGCCTATATTGCTTGTCCAACATGATAGGACACATTGGACACTGAGCAAAGCAGAACAGTTTTCCAAGTAATATCTTTTTCTTGGACCATGATTGTATTAAGGTATATACTAGTATTGAACTAGGGAGTACACCAGAAAAAACTAGAGTTTCAAACAATATTATGTCCAGTAGAATTGTATACCTTTCTTATTTCAGCCTCTGAGACACAAGTCATATGAGCAGGGAGTTCATCCTTCTCACGATCCTGCTCAATCCAAAACCAGACCTATAGCATGAATATGGGGGAAACGCAATTGACCATGATCACGGTTTACCACAGCAGAGATCATTACCAATTCTCCAATTAATACGACATTCTCTCCCCGGATCACATATAGACCAAGAGGAACATCACAATATAGTTCCCCTACAATTACTCGTTCGCAAGCACCCTGAAGGACCACATTTGCTGCAAAGTAAAATAAGTAAACAGAAGCTTATGGCAGAAAAAAATGAGACGAGACAACGTTAAGAAAGTGGACTGTGAAAAGTGGCATACCAAACTGATCAAATGAGCAGAGGGTACCAAGCAGCTTCCGGCCATCTCGTAGTAGGACAATAAGTTTCTCTGGGATCACGAAGATATGTGAACAAAACAATAATTATCAAACAAACAAGGCATGCTTCTGATGTGAACTTTAGTATCAAGAGAAACCATTACACACGAGTAGTTACATGATTCACATCACTACTCATATTGTGCAAGTGTGAATATTTTCATATATTTAGTTAATAGTTCTAGCTCAAAATACTATGTTGCCCAAGTACTCTTTATCATCTAGAACGATGTGAAGTAATCAAACAAATGTTTCTAATATACTTATCAACGCTAACTAATGATGAAGGCTACAAAAAGATGTACACTATTCTCACATGGTGCAATATCATTATCAAACAAACTGATTAAGAATACAGTGCCCAATGGGTAATAGCATGAAAGTACACAAGGATCTACATTCCACAAGATGCCATAAACCAATCAAAAATTGAGTAAAGTTCAATGGAACACAATACAAACATCAACTGGTACTGGTCAGCCCCACTGATGGTTTACCCAAATATATATATGTAACAATATCTGAAGCTTGACACTTCTATAGTTCGCTCATCTCTGTGGACCAATGAGAATCAAACATACAAAAAACAATCATCAAAGGCTCAAAAATTCTACTATTTACGGGTCAAACAAATACAATCACAGGACATAAGTCAAGGTGTCACATCAGGGTAACTGTCCACATATGCAACTCATAATACTAAGGTAGAGTCCTCAGTGACCAGCTGACCATCAAATAAAAACCTTAAACAACAAGATTTATAATTGTAATGTAGCAAAACTACTACCAACTAACAATTCACAAAAATGAACTTTATAGAGAAAACTCTTTCAGGTTAAGGGAAGTCCATAATCTTTAAAGCATTGCTAACAAGAAACTTAAAGTTATACATTCTACAATAAGTCTAAAGCATAACAACTGACACCTCAAAATTAAAGAACACACCAATGCTCCTGTACAGAATCATTGTGAATGACATAGGTTTGACTTATGTTGATTGATGGGGGTTCAGTTGAACCCATTTTTCCTTTTGGACGATGCAGTGTTGGTGTTAACAATTCAATCTGTATTCGGGTCGATATTTCAAATCTACACTAATCACTAGTCAGGTCTAATTGATCATAATTTTGTTTTGATTAGCATGAAGTTTACACAAGGGGCTTAACATTTGCCAATATCATAGCGAAAGTACAAACTACAGGACTGACTTACTTGCAAACTGCCATAACAATCCACCAGTACCAATGTCTGCACTTTGTGGAAGTTATCACTTACCAGCCAGCATAACCTAACTAAAGCTCCCACCTTTCAATGCACCGAAAGCAAAAGTTATCACATTTGCAGTCATTTGGTGCGAGTAAATAGTTAAAGCATTATCCTTCTACAATTACTCATGTCAGTAACATCCTAGCCTGAATAACCTATCAAAAGTGCGTCCTTGAAGGCTTAAACACGAATTGCGCATATCCAACAAAATTGCACGAAAGTTCACTAATTCTGGGCCAAGACAGCTAAAAAAACCATCAAGATCAGCAGAAGTTTGCTGTGCTGAATAAGCGCAGCAGCCTACACAAGCCACAAGCCAGAACCTACTCCAAGCGGATCCAAGAACCCCACTTTTCTCAAAAATCACGTCTTGGCGCAAAGGCTCCTAGATAAGAACCACATCCAGCAACCGGCGAACAAAATCAAACGAATCAAAACCGCTAGAGAAGAATCTCACTGTCCAAGAAACCGGCCAGGGAGGTGGAGAGGAAGATCTCGTCGGGCCCGGCCCAAGACATCGCGCGGAGCCCCAAATCCGGCGCTAGAGATCGCGGCTGGCAAGACCGCCCTGATCCGCCGCCGCGGCTGGGGGACTGGAGCTCTACGGCCCTGGCGCGATTCCGGCCAAGGGATTGCTCTAGGGTTTGGGTCGATTGATGAAAAGGGCAGGAGTAAAGCTCGCTGATTGAACTATCGTTAAGTGTGAGGTTGACGAAGCACATGCGGGCTGATTGATAAGAGGCGTGACGTGGCACTGACCGGTGGGGTCACGTGCCTCGGGCCCACCATGGCTCATGAACTCTTTTCCCCTTCGCTATGGAGCATGATGGACTATAACTATGGTGATATACTAATATGTGAGACTACCTCTAGTTTGGCATTAAGAGGTGCGTTATTTCCTTTTTATTAGTTACATGAAATATACACACTTGCACACGTATAGGGCATTTGCAAATTTTTCACTGATTTTTTATATTTTACAAAAATATTTTTGTAATTTTTAATTAACAGTTTTACAATAACAATTTAAAATAGTGATAAATTTTCAATTATCCATTTTTACCACTGTCGTACTCACGCTTATAGCCGGAAAGAAAATTATGCATGACCTTGGTCCTTACTTCATCAGAAAGACTTCATAGTTTGATATGTGTCAAGCACGATCTCAGAGCACTCATCTTCTACCTCTGCTTAAGTGCCCAACATTCCCCTTCTCTCTCCTCTCCACTCCTCACCTTCCTTCCTTCCTTATCCATAGCCAGAGCTCGAATCTCCGGCACGGAAGCATGCTCCCCGCCTCCTCGTTGTCGCGGCATGGAATGCCAAGTGGTGCAGGAGCAGCATGCCTAGGTGGTACCCAGTACGTGTGCTCCTAGGTTCCTGGCTAGGAGGTTGGTAAGTGTTGGTGGCTAAAATTGACACAAGGCCAATCTGGTTGGGAAAACCAGTCTGACCGGTTTTTCAAACCGGCCTGGCCGGTTTAGCCCAGTAGCCGATCTGGCAATACAAACTGGTCTGACCGATTTGGACCCAGTCCGAGTAGGATCAAGAAATCCATGTAGATCACGACTTGTAATTAGAATTCCTTGCAGGGATAAGACCTCCCCACCCTATAAATATAAAGGGCCACGACCGATTGAATATCTATCCAATCGATCAATCAAAATACCTTTACTTTTTATTTCCTCCAAACCCTAGCTTTTCTAACCCCTTTTGCTTCTCCTTCTTCGTCTCCACGGCGATTTGGGACGTTCTGAGTGGCCTGCCGATCTCAGAACAACCCTAGGCGCATCATCCTTGACGGGGTCCCTCCCGGGGTGGTGGTTCTAGGTTTTCACGGCTAGCTTCAGAAAACCGGCCTGACCTGTTTCCCAAACCGGCCTGGCTGGTTTGCGTAGGGGCTTCCCGTGAGGTAATTTCGACGACCACATGTTCTAGCGCAACTCGATGTGTTGGCCCTAAACTGCATCAACACATTTTTGGTGACTCCACTGGGGAAGAAAGATCTGGTTGCTAAAACCGTTCTATCAAACCCTAGCCAGATGGGATCTAACACGGAACTTGACAAGAACAACAACATCACGACTTCTATCGAAGAGATCAGTGAAGAGGAGCGTCAGAATTATTTGGCGGCGGAAGCTTATTTTAGATCTCAATTCTTGATGGGATTCAGGAAAGACCGCTAGGGCACAGTCACAAGAGTGCAAGATTTCGTGATGCCCGCGTTCAAGATGAGCGACAACAAGGTTGAGATAATAAGCAATATAAGCAATTCACCCCCCAACACATCTGTATCTAATGTCAAATCTAATACTGTTACTAAAGGTACGGATGAACTTGTTGCGACATTGATTGAACGAATAGAAAGATTAGAAAAAGAGAAATCTATTGAACCTAATGTTAATCTTGTTGATACTGAAACTTCCCATGTTAAACAACATGAGGTCATACGACCTAGTACATCAGCTACACCAGGTGCAATTCCTGAAAATCCACAGTATAGTATGCCGTTGAACTTTTTTCAGGGTCAAACATCACCAGGTTCATCAAACCTGGTGAACCGATTCATCAAACCGATCAGGCCGGTTCTCTGGTGGTGGTGCCCGAGCAGCCTGAACCACTTGCTACCATGCCTAGTTCGGCTGCTTATGGTCGTACTAATGAAATTGCTAATTTTGTGCCACCTTATACCACATTCGCGTACACTTCACCTCCTGTTCCTAATGCAAATGCATCTTATGAGGGGATACCGAATGATGTATATGATAGCTATTTCAGGCGTGCTCATGGTAATCATGCACCTCATGTAAATCAGAGAGTAAATACTGCTGCTACAATGCCACAACAACCAAATAACTCTAGTTGGAACAATGAATTTTTTAAATTTAGGGAGGATTTGGCTAGTGTAATGAAAAACAAGCTTGGTGTGGATATTGGTAACTCTAAGTTATATCAAAAACCATATGCTGCTAAGTTTGATTTTATTCCTTACCCTACTAGTTGGCGTGTTCCTGATTTTGTTAAATTTAATGGTGAAGATAATAGAACTACTTGGGAACATGTTAGTCAATACATTGCTCAACTAGGTGAAGTAAGTTCCATTGATGCGTTGAAAGTTCGTTTATTTTCTTTATCTTTGACTAGAACTGCTTTTGCTTGGTTTTCATCTTTGGCTCCTAATTCTATTTGTTCTTGGAATCAATTAAAACAAAAATTTCATGATCATTTCTATAGTGGGAGTCCTGAATTAAAATTGACAGATTTGACAACAGTTAAGCAAGGTAGAGAAGAATCTGTTTCTGATTATATAAGACGATTCAAAGAAACCAAGAACCGTTGCTTTAATTTGTCAATTTCTGATATGGATCTTGCTGATATTTGTTTTAAGGGATTGAGATCTTCTATTAGGGATAGAATAGAAGGTGGTGATTTTCTTTCGGTTGCTCAAGTGCAAATAAGAGCTTTAATTCAGGAAAATCGAATTAAGAAAGCAAAGGAAAGCTTTAAGCCTCATCGATCTAATGTTCATGTTGTTGAGTATGAATCTGATAGTTCAGACGATGAGGACAAAGATGTTTACGTTGCTAAATTTGTATGGCCTTCAAAAGCTAAAACATATTCTTGTTCATCACTTAAGCCGGCTCATAAGGGTCGGCAAGAAGAAATGCGATTTACTTTTGATGTTTCTAAATGTGATTGTATATTTGATGAATTGTTTAAAAACGGAAACATCAAGATATCTCATGCTATGCCTTTACCTGAGGAATTGAAGAAGCGTACGTATTGTAAGTTTCCTAATTCTTTTTCGCATGCTACTAACGATTGCAATGTTTTCTGTCGACAAATTCAATCGGCTATTAATGAAGGACGATTGACTCTTCATGAGATGCAAGTGGACAAGATACCTTTCCCTGTCAACACCATAGATTTGCAGTAACCCAAGGTACTGGTTCAGCCGTATCAAGTTGAAGCAACCAAAGAAAAGAATGTGGTCATTGGTGAAGCCAAGACCGAGAGCTTAAAAGACAAAAAGTTGATGAGGGAAGTGGTGTATGAAAAAGCTCCTAATGGCAGAGAATCCTTTAAAATCACTGTGAAAGCTTCTGGACACGGGGGGCAAGGACCGTCTTTGCAAATCGAACAGAGATCGTTTGAGCTTGCTATGCAGGACAAACCGACTAGACCGGTTTGCGAACCCGGTCAGGCCGGTTTTAACCAGGGCCGTCCCCGAATGCTGAAACCGAAGCGTCCAGAGATTGGCACATGGAAATTAAATTCCGCAAAAGATCAGGGGAGTGTTATGAAGCGGAAACCTACTTTTGATCAGCTTTTGTCCAAGTATGTCAATCAAAGGGCCGTTACATGTGATCGGCCGGTAAAAAAGAGAATAAGGTCACCAATGCGTCAAGAGAGACCCAATTCACCTCCAAGGGCAGCTATAAGACAGAAGAGTGAGGTTGTGACTTTGCATCCTCCCCAAAATCAGTATCCTTCCATGCCATGGGCTCCTTCAGCATCAAACTCGCAATATCCGGCGTTGGAATATAATGGGATGATGTGGATGCCTTGCTATCTTGTGCCATATCAATCTTTTCATCCAGGATGGAAGAAACCAAGGAAATTAGCTCTTGACAGGATTTCACGCCCTACACATAACCGTTTGGCACCTCGTCGATCAGGTTGGGATCTGCAGGTGAAACCAGTCAGACCGGTTTTGCCAAACCGATCTGACCGATTGAAGCAGAGACGCAGATCATCTCCTCCAAAGCAAGTGTATCGGCCCAAGAAGAAAGAAGAGGAGGTTCAAAAGGTTAATGTTGATCCAGAGAGGACTACGGCCGATGATACTATGCAGATTGGAAGCATGTTAGTCCCTAACAAGAATGATGGCAAAAGACTGATTGTCATTGGCGATTCAGTTGAGACATCTGTCCAAAAGGCTCCTGCAACCAATGATCATGAAGCCAGCACCAATGGTTCTACTTCTATGTATTTCTTGCCAAGGTGGTGTCCTCCAGGCTTGACTCGCACTCAAAAGAGGAAGTTACAGAGGCTTCGCTTTCAGGAGAAAAGAGAACAGGAGCTTGAGAAGCAGAGAGATGAGTACTTCAACAAATATAGGCCCATGATCCCACAGAAGAAGTGGAAGATTAAGGTTGATGCTCACCCAGCAACAGAACTGGTCAAACCGGATTCAGAACCTGTCAGACTGGTTTCTCCCAAGGCGGTCAGACCGGTTTCGACAGAAGCAGCACCCGGTTTTGGTATTTCTACTCCAATGGTTTGTGATGATAAGTTGTCATCGGAATCCCAGGAAAAGGACGATAAACAGCTTGTTGATTATGGTTCATCTCCTGAGTGCACGAATACGGATGTATGTGTGGTGCATCTCAATTCGGATTATCGTATTATTCCAGAGGGAGATCTTGCTCATATTGATTTTGGACCTAAGGAAGCTATTTTCCAGAAGCCAAAAGCTACTGATAATCATCTGAAAGCTTTGTATATGAAGGGTCATATCAATGGGAAGCCGATTTCTCGGATGCTTGTTGATGGAGGGGCGATTGTCAACTTGATGCCTTATTCTTTGTTCAAGAAGTTGGGAGGTTCAGATGAGGAGCTGATCAAGACCAACATGACTATCAGTGGTGTGGGAGGAGGCGAGCCCATGGGTGCAAAAGGCATCGTCTCTATGGAGTTCACTATTGGGAGCAAGACATTGGTTACTGCTTTCTTCGTCGCTGAGACGCAAGGTAACTTCAGTTTAATTCTGGGATGTGATTGGATACATGCAAATCAATGTGTTCCTTCTACCTTGCATCAATGTTTAATTCAATGGATATACGATGAAGTAGAGGTTGTGTATGTGTTAACGCCAAAATTTGGTAAGGCCCTGTATCAGATTCGGTCAAAGGGAAAATTGCAGTCAACTGGCGGAAATTGATCCAGAAGAGACCGGTTCTGGGAGGGAGCTGTGAGGACCGCTGTTTGGTAGTTATTTACTATATCTGCTAATTAGGCAAGTGTTTATCTTTAGGAAACCTGACCTCGTGTCCGGTCGGGCCTTGTTAGCGTTTTCTGTTATAATTAGGAAATCATGTACCATGTCCAATAAGAACTCATGTAACTCGGGGTATAAATACGTACGCCCGGGGACCTTGTAAATTATCACTCGATCAATACAAATTCGGCACATCGCCACCCTTCCGACGGGATCTTGCTTCTCGAGCCGGGCTGCATCGGTTAGGTCCGACCTTCTGCGAGAGGGTAAGTCTCGTTACCCCGGCTACCTATCGGCTAGGACTTCCTCGGTTAGGTCCGATATTCTAATCGGTTTATGGTAGTCGGCTTACCACGATATATTTATTTTATCTATGGCTGCATCAGTTCAGTTTGATCTCATAGATTGATTAGGTATATCACATCACACATGCGTAGATCGTATCGGTTTACTGGGAGCGGTTTATCATCAGTTTGTGCTGCATCGGTTAGGTCCAACCTATTAAACTGCTAGCGATAAATCGTTCCCGCTAGATTGATGCTTTATGCGCAAGCGTCTTATCGGGGTGTATAGCCGGTAAATTATCATGTTTTAGCATCACGATCGCATCAGATTTATCGGCTTATCGAGATCTCGTTAGCATTATCAGTCTGTGCTGCAACAGTTGGGCCCGATCTACTAGACTGACAATAATAACGTTACTCTTAATAAGCCGATGGGTTTTATGCGATGTTGTTATCGGAGTGCTTAGCCGATAAGTTATCTCTTATTAAATATAGCCGATTATACTGCTTGCCTTGTTACACATTCTTGCCCGTATTACCCTTACGATCGGCTAAGGGCTAGCCGATTGGTTTACTCTGCCGATCTGAGCGCGAGCACAGGCAGGTTCCCGGGCACGGCCTCAGTCAAGATCCCGGGCACGACCTCAGGTAAGGGCCCGGGCACGAGCATAGGTAAGAACTCGGGCACGGATACGGACAGCGGATGAAGATCCCGGGCGCAGGTGCGAGCAAGGGCCCGGGCACGGGCGCGGGCAATATCTTCGCGGCGATACTAGTAACTTTAACCATGATCGGCTGGACTTCATTTAATTTATTTTGCTTACGCATCTTGCTTGCTTACTTTACCAAGTTTACAACCGATTTTTGAGCATCCCTTCGATGATCGGCTAGTTTAATACTTGTTTATTATTATGTTATTGCTCATGCCATCATCGGCTTCCAGTCGATGTATAAGTGCTACAGTGCATATCGGCCATCGGCCGATGAGATGAGTCCAAGCCGGCTTCCAGCCGATTGGCTCACGAATTTGACATCTTTTCTCCTTGTCAATTGCAGGGTCAAATTGACTGGCACGCCTACGAACCTCAAAATTTTAGGACCTGCACTGGAGTGAAGCAAATCTCCCAGGCCTTCGCATGTCTCCTAGACGCCGGACGGCCCCCGGCGGTTTTCGGCGTCAACAGCATGGTGATACGTCGGCTTGTGTTGCTATGGCTGACAGTTCCACCATAGACATACATGATAATGTCAAATGCTTATCAGGATTTGATCTTTTAGATTTTGAGCTTATCAGTTGTACTAGAGATGGCTTTGTTCCTGCTGTCATAAAGCCGGTTGAGAATCGGTTAAACCACCTCATGTGATTTAGATGGATTTAAATCTAGAGTGGTTGTAGCAGAGACTTGAGCACTATCGGGCGAATAAGAACGATATGCGCGAGGCCATTGAAGACTTTGATGATGTGAGTAAATTAGGACAAGGTTTTACGTCGACTGATCCTTTAGAGGAGATTGATATTGGTGATGGTACTATACCAAGGCCGACGTTTGTAAACAAAAGTTTGAAAGCTGGTTATAAAGCTAAATTAATCGAGCTGTTGAAAGAATATGTCGATTGTTTTGCATGGGAATATCATGAGATGTCTGGTTTAAGCCGCAAGTTAGTTGAGCATCGGCTACCAATTAAACCTGGTTTTAGACCTTATAAACAGCCTCCTAGACGTTTTAATCCTATTACGTATGACTGAATTAAAGAAGAAATTAATCGATTGTTGGAGGCAGGATTTATTAGGACTTGTCGATATGCTGAATGGGTTTCTAATATTGTACCTATTGAAAAGAAAGGTTCGAGTAAGCTTAGAGTTTGTATTGATTTTAGAGATCTTAATAAAGCTACTCCTAAAGATGAATATCCTATGCCTATAGCTGATATGCTTATTAATGATGCATCTGGATATAATGTCATTAACTTTCTTGATGGTAATGCTGGTTATAATCAAATTTTCATGGCTGAAGAGGATATATCCAAAACGGCCTTTATATGTCCAGGTTCTATTGGTTTATTTGAGTGGGTAGTCATGACTTTTGGTTTAAAAAATGCGGGTGCTACTTATCGAAAGGCTATCAATTTGATTTTTCATGACTTACTTGGTGTGATTGTGGAAATTTATATCAATGATATTGTTGTTAAATCAGCTGGTTTAAAACCACATTTAGCTGATTTGAAGCTTGCTTTTTAAAAGATGCGTCGATATAGTTTAAAAATG
This sequence comes from Oryza meyeriana var. granulata, assembly GCA_003991445.1. Lineage (NCBI taxonomy): Eukaryota > Viridiplantae > Streptophyta > Magnoliopsida > Poales > Poaceae > Oryza > Oryza meyeriana. The sequence continues at coordinate 83,346 of RYFJ01000026.1, read as the reverse complement.
AATCCACTCAAATGTGCATTTGGTGTATCGGCTGAAAAGTTCTTAGGTTTCATTATTTATGAAAATGGCATAGAGATAGATCCTAAGAAAATTGAATCCATTAGAAGGATACGAGCTCCTACATGTAAGAAAGAGTTACAGAAATTCTTGGGCAAGGTAAATTACTTAAGGAGATTTATTTGTAACTTGTCCGGGAAGGTGAATGCTTTTACTCCTATTCTTCGGTTGAAAGATGAAACTGGATTTACTTGGGGGGCAGAACAGCAAGCAGCTTTTGAAAAGATTAAATGCTATTTATCTTCGCCGCCCGTGCTCAAAGCTCCTAGGAGTGGTGTTCCTTTTAAATTATATGTGGCAGCTGAAGAAAAGATTATTGGTGCTGTTTTGACTCAAGAAACCGAAGGCAAGGAATGTGTTGTTACTTATGTGAGTCGATGACTATTGGATGCTAAGACGAGGTACATATTCATTGAGAAATTGTGTTTGTCCTTGTATTATGCTTGTACCAAGTTGAGGCATTATTTATTATCAAATACTTGTATAGTAGCGTGTCAAACCGACGTAATTAAATATATGTTGCATAGACCAATTTTAAGTGGTAGAATTGGTAAATGGGCTTATGCTTTAATTGAGTACGATTTGGCTTGTGAACCTTTGAAATCTATGAAAGGCCAAATTGTAGCAGATTTTATTGTTGAGCATAATATTGATAACAACATTAATTTAGACGTCAGTTATGTTGCTTTTACTCCGTGGAAATTGCATTTTGATGGATCGGTTTGCAAAAGTGGTTGTGGTGTTGGTGTTATTCTTATATCGCCAAACGGTGCTGTTTTTGAAGCTCTTAACCGATTGAAACATGAGTGTACTAATAATCAAGTCGAATATGAAGCTCTCTTGTTTGGGCTGGAGATTTTGCATGACATGGGAGTAAAGCATGTAGAAGCGTATGGTGATTCCCTATTGGTGGTACAGCAGGTTTCTAAGGTATATCAATGCTTAGATGGATTTTTGAATGCTTATCTTGATAAATGTTTGGATATCATATCTTGCTTTGATGAGTTTACTATTTATACCAGGAGAGGAGAATCTGAGGGCTAATGCTCTGGCACAACAAGCGTCTGGCTATAATGTTCTGAAACGAAATTGTCGGCGAAACAGGACTGGGGGCCCCACTTTCCCCGGGGACGCGTGGATCTTTGGCCATGACAGCTCCTCCAGGGCCCACATTCTTCATAAGGGAAGGCCGGCTACCGCCGTTTTCCCGCTAAGTTCCCGGGGCCCGAGCACTGTCCGGGCCTGGGTACACCTTTCTGGCGCGTCGCGATGACCGCTCGCATCCACCTCGGGCCCCGTGGCCCGGGGACATTCCCGGTCCCGGGTCTCGCCCCCTGGTCCCGGGACCCACAGGCTCGGTCCCGGGGCGCATCCCCAAGGCACATTACTGGGGGACATCCCCGGGCCCGGGTCTCGCCCCTCGGTCCCGGGATCCACAGGCTCGGTCCCGGGGCGCGCTCCCTGGGCACATTACTCGGACATTCCCGGGCCCGGGTCTCACCCCCCCGGTCCCGGGACCCACAGGCACATTTTTGGGGCCTTCCCGGGCCCGAGGCGCGCTTCCCGAGCCCGAGTCTCGCAGCCTCGGTTCCCAGGGAACTCGACGCCTTGTGCGCGCGGAGAACACCTTGTAAGAACAAACCGCATTCATCTCCCACATAGCAGATACACACAGGAGTAGGGTATTACGCCTCCGCACGGCCCGAACCTGTCTACTTCTTCTGTCTCCCTCGCGTGCCTCCGACCAGACGCCGCAGCCGTCCAGTGAACAACTCCCCTGGCTGAACCTCAAAGGGGGGTCCCAGACTCCCCGCGGTTGGAGTTCCCTCCTCCGACAGCTGGCGCGCCAGGTAGGGGGAGTTTCACTTCTAGGCGACACGCCGGCATCCCCAACGCCGGCACACTCCATGGCAGGAGGTCATCGTCCGCGGGACTCCAACGAGGGGTCCGGTGGCTTCACCCCGCCGGGCGATGTTAGCCCTGTGGCGAGCCCGCCACGTTCCCCCTCCTCGTCTTCTTGGGGGCGTGAGGCGCGTGCCCAGTGGGCCGAGTTCCCCCCGCGGCGGCCTGGTTGTGCGGCCTCGGCCCCTTCCCTTGCGGAGGGGGCCGGCAAGTGCCCCGCTGGGTCTGCCGCGGCCTCATCCATAAGGCGCGAACGGATGCGCCGCTCCACGGCGCGCCGCCATCTTGACTTCTAGTCAACGCCGCCGTAGGGAGCCCTCATGGCGGCGGAAGCCCTCCTGCGCCACCCCCTGGCATTTACCGGGGGCGGAGGCTGGGAGCGGCGGTGGCTCAACGAAGTTACCGACCTCGTGGGCGCGGCCCATCGTCGGGTAGCCGCCGATAGTCATGCAGGGGCCGGGAGAGCCGACCGCGTGGCATCTAGCGCGGGCCGGCCCCCCACCCCGAAGCGGAACCAAGCCTAGAGCGCGGCACCTTGCGCCACGCCCCCGACCAAGAATGGCCCTGGCGATCTCCGTGACCGGTTAAATCGGTTGCGGATTCACGAAGACGCCCGGGTCACGTTGGAGCGATAGCGCGAACGGCGCACGAACGCCGTCGGGCGTCCCGAGGCCCAGGTCTCCAGCTCTAACCCCCCGGCGGGAAACCATCGTGTGTCGCCCGAGCCCGCTCAGTACGGCTCGGGTTGCCTGGCGCTCTCCCCAGACCTCCGACGGCTGCGCTGGCCGGCCAAGTTCCGGCCCAGCCTGCCGGAGAAATATGACAGCTCCATCGACCCCACGGAATACCTGCAGATCTACACCACCGCCATCCAGGCGGAAGGCGGCGATGAGAAGGTGATGGCGAACTACTTCCCCGTCGCCCTTAAGGCCCAGGCTCGCTCCTGGATGATGAACCTCCCCGAGAGTTCAATCTACTCGTGGGAGAACCTCTGCCACCAGTTCGTGGCGAACTTCCAGGGCACTTTCCAACGCCCTGGGACCGAGGCGGATCTCCACGCCCTACGTCAGGGCAGGGACGAGTTGCTGAGGCGTTTTCTGCAGCGCTTCAGCCAGGTCCGCAACACCATCCCCCATATCACTCACCACGCAGTTATTTACGCGTTTCGCTCGGGCGTGCGCGACAAGCGCATGCTCGAGAAGCTGGGCACCCACGACATCCAGACTGCGGCCCAGCTGTTTAGCCTCGCTGACCTCTGCGCCCGCAAGGAGGAGGCCTGAGCGTGGAACAAGCCACACCCTGAGGCCCCTGACCAGGGCCCTGGAGAGGACGGTGGGCCCTCACGTTCCGCATCATGACGGGACAGGAGGAAGCACCAGAAGGACAAGGAGGCCACCGAGAACTTCGCCTTGGCTGCTACGGGCAGCCCCCGGGGCGACATTGCCCACGGGGACGACAACAGCGGCAAGCAGCAAAAGGCCGCACGTGTGCTGCCCCCGCCAGCAATGGGCCGGAAGTGGTGCACCGTCCACGAGACGGACTGGCACGATCTCACGGAGTGCCGCGCCGTCCAAAACTTGGCCGAGCTCATCAAGAAGTTCCAGCAGGAGCGGTAGCAGGCCAATCCCGCTCCCGATCCGGAGCAACCTCTTGAGTTCTAAGAACCTGAGAACGTCCTCGCCACCCTCGATGGCGGGGCGCACGCCCACTCCTCGCGCCGTGGCTTCAAAGCCATGAAGCGCGAGTTGCTGGCCGCGGCACCGAGCCCAGCGGCAGCCCGGAGGCTAAAGTGGTCGGACACCCAGATCACTTTCGGCCCCGAGGACCATCCGGCCTGGGTACCCGGGGAGGGACAGCTCGCTCAGGGAGGCTCAAAAGCTGACCAGGTGCGTGCCTACACTCGGCCGCTTCATCTCCAAGCTAGGGGTGCGTGCCCTCCCCCTCTTCAAGCTTCTCAAGAAGACTGGGCAGTTCACTTGGACGGATGAGGCTGATCAAGCCCTTGACGAGCTCAAGAGGTGCCTGACAACTCCCCCTGTCCTCGTGGCACCGGCTCAAGATGAGCTCCTGTTGCTCTACATAGCGGCAACCCAACAAGTGGTGAGCGTGGCGCTCGTCGTCGAGCACCCCTTGCCCGACAAACGCGTGGCCTGGGATCGGCTGCCCGGGCCCGGTACTGGGGAGCCTGAACCCGAGCAGCCTTGCCAAGGCGAGTGCGAGTCTGGGGACATGGCACCCGGAACAACCTCAATATTTTCACAACCAGACGGGGCGCGATTACCCGGACAGGGCCTTGGCGAGAGCGGGTCCGGGGAAGCCGTCCCGATTCATTCCACATCTCAACCCGGGCCCCCGGGTCCCAGGCACATATCCACCACATTCGAGCCGGGGCCTAGGGTCCCGAGTCCATGTCCCGGGATCCGCGCCGCAGGCCCAAAACTGGGGAGCCCGAACCCGGGCAGCCTCGCCAAGGCAAGTGCGAGTCTGGGGACGTGGCACTCGGAACAACTTCAACAACTTCACAGCCAGACAGGGCGCGATAACCCGGACAACATTGTCCTGGCGAGAGCGGGTCCGGGGAGGTCGTCCCGATTCATTCCACATCTCAGCCCGGGCCCCCAGGTCCCGAGCACATATCCACCACATTCCAGCGGGGCCCCCGGTCCCGGGCCAATATCTGTCCCCGGCCACGAGAGCTCGCTCCCTCCCCAGGGAGCCGATCCCGTGCTCCCGGCCCCTGTCAGGCCGAGGTGGGGACGCACACAACAGAAGCCGGTGTACTTCGTCAGTGAGGTACTCCGCGATGCTAAATCGCGTCGCATTATCACCGACAACATGCAGCACGACAACCTCGACTTCCTCGAAGAGCGCAGGCGGCGCGCCTCGCTCCGCGTCGTTCGTTACCAGCAGAGCCTCAAGCGCTATCATCAGCGTAAGGTCCGGGCCCGATCACTCTAGGTTGGGGACCTAGTCCTCCGCCGTGTCCTCACACGTGCCGGAAAGAAAAATTTTTCCCCCATGTGGGAAGGCCCCTTCCTGGTGATCGGTGTCTCCCGACTGGGCTCGGTAAGCCTGGGAGCATCTTCGCAAATTTTATCCGTAAACACATTCTGTAAGTTGCGGGGTGCCGGGCCAGCGCCGGATTTCTCCAATCTCAGCGTTGGCCGAGGGCCTCCATGTGCATTCGCTCCCTTAAGCAACTTTTTCAATGTCCTTTCCGGTCTCGTGCCCTTTGTCCTTTTTTGTGTGTTGCGTTCATGGCAGTCTCCCCTTGGGGGCATAATCGGGCCGCACCCGTGCGGCGGCTGGGCTTTGCGCATAATCATCAGTTCCCTACCAACAAGCTACCGTATCCCCTCCTGCTAAACCCGGGGCATCGTCCATGCCATGGGGCCATGGGTGCGCCCCTCTGTGCGGCGCCCTGGGCCCCGGCGGCTGTAGTGCCCCGCCTGGTTGGCTTCAGGCTCAGTTTTTTTCCGGAGGTAGGGGCGAAATGCTTATGCATAATCTTTTCCTCCGCACGGTCGTGACCACGAAGAGGCCCTTGGGTGGCGGTAGACGTCACGGTTCGTAGCATGGAATGGACAAAGGAACGAGCCAAGTACCCTCACAGTTCATCGTGTGCAGATTAGACCCATCCTCGGCAAGCTTAAGAAGGGTGCTCGGGCCAGCGCCGGTTTTCTTTCCAAACCTGGACGCTGGCCGGGGGCCTCCATCTCAGATTTATTTCCAGCGCAAATTTCTGGGCCGGGGGCTAGCAGCGCTCCTGCCCCCGAGACTGTGCTCACGGAGCCACACCACCCTTTTCAACATCCAGATACGTAATCTTAGCCGACTTTAAACATTGCTCAATTTCTATTCTTTCCCTGTCTGTATGGCCATGTGTTTTGTTCTCCTCGGCCCCAGGGGCAAAGCGGAATTTGCCGGAGCCTGGCACGAGGGCCGCCGGGTTAGCGCTGCCCTGGTTGCCGAGGCCAGGTGGCCGAGTCGTGGACCGCGCCCCGGGCACTGTCGATGCCCCGAGGTCTCGGGCAGAGCCCCCCGTCGGGCCAGCCTAGATTCCCGGGGCGGGCAGCGGTGCTCGGCCTGGCTAGTTCCACCCCGACCACCGCTGAAGCGCCGGGTGCTTCGCTGTCTGGCCACCCCCGCGCACGGTCAAGGTCGGTTCCCGAGGGGCTCCCGGCGTGTCAAAAGGCATGAGCTCAGCACTTCGGCCATACCTAACCCACGCGAGGCTTTTTTCGTATTTTCTCTCTCCTAGCAGTCTTTCCCCACGGAGCCTGGCACGAGGGCCGCCGGATTAGCGCTGCCCCGGTTGCCAAGGCCAGGTAGCCGGGTCGTGGACCGCGCCCCGGGCACTGTCAATGCCCCGGGGTCTCGGGCAGAGCCCCCCGTCGGACCAGCATAGATTCCCGGGGCGGGCAGCGATGCTCGGCCTGGCCAGTTCCACCCCGACCACCGCCGAAGCGCCGGGTGCTTCGTTGTCTGGCGACCCCCGCACGATCAAGCAATCTCTTCCCGTGGCCAGCGCTCGGGGGCACGGAGCGCCCCCGGGCCCGGAAGACGGACTTAACCGTTTCCGCAACACTCACGCCCTGTTGCTCGTGGTCCCTTGGTACCGAGCTCCCGGGGTGCAAACATAAGCAACTTCTGGAACAACACAATAAGCAGAGGTACAAAAATGTAAACATGATTATATACATATACAAATGTCTCTCTTTGTACAAGATAGGTAAAATCAGAGCGCAAGCACGAGCGGAGGCCGGGATATGTCGTCGTCCAGGGAGAGGTCACTCGTCTTCCTCGGACCGGACCCCGGGCGGTGTCAGAAGGGGGCTGCCGTCTTCCTCGTCGGTCATCGGCTCCATGAGGCGCTCGCCGCGGTCGAAGAACCCTGCCACCATTGCAGCGGTCTCGGCCGCGGCTTTCCGTGCCTCCTCGTGAACCACCGCGGCTCCCTCGCGCGCGGTGATCTCACGTTCCCGGGCTGCGAGCCCGACCTCTTGGGCCCGGACGCGCTCCTCCCGGGAGGATATTTCCTTCTCCTGCGCCTCCACCTCTGACCGGGCGCGGGAGGCCTCGTCGGCGGTAGATTTGGCGGCGGCCTCCAATTTGGCGACGCGCCTCTCCGCCGCTTCGAATCCCCCACTGCGGCCCTTGATTTGCGGGCCATAAGTGGGAAGTCTCCTCCCATCTCGTCTTTTGTCAAACAAGGTGTGCCCTGCGCTTCCTTGTTTCCCCAAGACGTGGCCCTGTTCCTGCCCGGAGTGGGTCCCGGCCGAGCAACAGGGCCAGGGGCGACTGTCGGCGAAACGGGACTAGGGGCCCCACTTTTCCCGGGGACACGTGGATCTTCGGCCACGACAGCTCCTCCGGGGCCCACATTCTTCACAAGGGAAGGCCGGCTACGGCCGTTTTCTCGCTAAGTTCCCGGGGCCCAAGCACTGTCCGGGCCCAGGTGCACCTTTCTGGCGCGTCGCGACGACCGCTCACATCCACCTCGGGCCCCATGGCTCGGGGACATTCCCGGTCCCGGGTCTCGCCCCCGGTCCCGGGACCCAAACAGGCTCGGTCCCGGGGCGCATCCCCGGGGCACATTACTGGGGACATCTCGGCCCGAGTCTCGCCCCCGGTCCGGGACCATAGGCTCGGTTCCGGGGCACATTACTGGGGAACATCCCGGGCCCGGGTCTCGCCCCCGGTCCCGGTCCACAGGCTCGGTCCTAGGGCGCGCTCCCTGGGCACATTACTCACCGACTTTCCGGGCCCGGGTCTCGCCCCCCGGTCCCGGGACCCACAGGCACGTTTTATGGGGCCTTCCCGGGCCGGGGCGCGCTTCCCGAGCCTGGGTTCTAAGTAGCCTCCGGTTCCCGGGGAACTCGACGCCTTGTGCCGCGCGGAGGGCTTGATGAGCTCTTGCCCGGGCAGAGCAGATCAACTACCCCAACTACCCGCATTAAAATGACGAGACGACGGGGCGTATGCGCCTATCGTCCGCTTGGACGTGCGTGGACTCTCATGATGGGGCCCCGTGGGCCCACTCCCTGTCAGTCAGACATATTTGACTAAGAGGGATTTATTTTTCCACGCTTTGGCAGCGATGGCGTGCGCTGTCACATCTTCATGACCTAGCCGCCCGCAGCAGCCGAGCAACATGACGACCAGACGTGCCGAACCAACTCCAGCGTGGCATAGCGGGCAGACGTGTGCGACAAGACATATCGTACCTAGAAAAGCTTTCTCTTGGCATGTGTGCTAGGCACTGTGGACTCCCCTTGGACTATAAAAGGAGGATTCATGCCAGCAAAAAAAGGATTCCGGTTCCAGAGGCTTGAGTTCAGCTTCTAAAGAAACGGAGTTCCCAAGTTAGGGCTAGCTCCTGAGCACCCCTGAAGAACATCTTGTAAGAACAAACCACATTCATCTCCCACATAGCAGATACACACAAGAGTAGGGTATTACGCCTCCGCGCGGCCCGAACCTGTCTACTTCTTCTATCTCCCTCGCGTGCCTCCGACCAGACGCCGTAGCCATCCTGTAACAACTCCCTGGCTGAACTCAAAGGGGGTCCTCAGACTCCCGCGGTTGGGAGTTCTCCTCCGATAGAAATTTTCATAAAAAAGAGCCGACGTTTCATGAGGTTGAGGGTTATGTCCTAGAGAAACCAGTCAGACCGCTTTTCTCCCAACTGGTTTGACCAGATTGAAAACGGTCTGACTGTTTCTGAAACCGGTCTGACCGGTTTGTTTGCTGTAATGCTACTTCGGCCATTGAGCAATCAAAAATTGTTGAGAATGAAGTCGGTGATTGGAGGAAGCCTCTTATTGATTATTTACAGAATCCCAGCTCTAAAGTTGACAGAAAAATTCGACGATGGGCTTTCAAATTCACTTTGATTGATGGTGAGTTATATCGTCGGATTGCTGAGGATTTGCTTTTGAAGTGCTTAGGTTCTGATCAAGCTAGAGTGGCTATGGGAGAAGTTCATGAGGGAATTTGCGGTACACATCAATCGGCTCCTAAGATGAAGTGGCTCCTCAAGCGAGCTTGTTTTTATTGGCCTAACATGATAGCCGATTGCTTCCGGTATTATAAAGGATGTGAAGAGTGTCAGAAGTTTGGAGATATTCAGATGGTTCCCGCAGCGTTGATGCATCCTATTATCAAGCCTTGGCCTTTCCGAGGATGGGGTTTGGATTTCATTGGGCAGATTCGTCCTTCGTCATTAAAAGGGCATTGTTTTGTGTTGGTGGCTACAGATTACTTCACTAAGTGGACCAAAGCAGTTCCCCTCAAGAATATGACTCATCGGGAGGTAATTGAGTTCATTACTGAGCATATTATTCATAGATTTGGCATTCCACAAACTTTAACTATAGACCAAGGTACTTTATTTATATCTAAAGAGGTGCGTGAGTTTGCTGAATCTTATAAGATTAAATTGCTCAATTCATCTCCATATTATGCCCAAGCTAATGGTCAAGCTGAATCTATGTAACGCCTTCCTCCCCGACACCACCTACAGTGATATCAGAGAGAAAGCGCCACAGGAGATTGGCGTGAACCAACTCCCACGGAACCGCGGTGCCGGTACCAGTCCTAGGAATCCTTGCTGGTACCCGCGGTCAACGGAGATGTACCACATCAATTATCTAAATAAATAAATATATATTATACCTTTATAAGTTGTGACTTTGGGCAAGCCCTGAGCAGCAACCTGTAAACAGAACAGCAGCAGCGAAACGACAGTGCAGCGAGAACCCAATCCACAAGCAACGGTTTGGGACTAGGAAAGAAACCCTAATCTTCACTTCAACTTCACTCTTCCTGAAGGAGGGGAGAAAATGAATAGATTGAGTACTTACGTATTTAGCAAGTCACGGAAAATGTGAACATGCAGGCTATCAAAGATAGGCTGGGGTTTATTTCGCAAACTTTTTCCTTTAAAAACATTTTCAAAAACCTAAGTGTGGGTTGTCTCATTGTGACTGGAAGGAGGCTCTCGCCTCGATCCTGTCCGCGAATTGCTTTTCAACAACTCGAGCGGACGAACCAAATTTTAATTGATTTCAAATATTCCTATACCGCCTGTCGGATCGCGACAGCGGTTCAGTGGGTCTGCCCACAAGCAGCTTACCACTGTATTCTCAGTTATTACTTTATTTTCAATTTCGTCCACTCTAGGACGTAATCTCATTTTCCTCTATTTCGTCCTATCTAGGACTTCATCTCATATCATCTCAGCAGCTTCTCGAGCCATTCATAACTCATCTCATAACTCATCTCGATGGCTCCCCAAGCCATCCTTAAACTCAACTCAAACTGCTTCCACTCGGAAAGCCTAATCTATGGTGCCATATGACATCCCGGATCACACAGCCCCATTTCAGACCACTCAGGTCGTCCATCAGCCACTAAGGCCGATTCTGGTAATGGTTCCCATACTACAAATCACTTTCGCAAAATCTTGGCAAACAAATCTACGCTAGAAGAATCACCTCACATTGCCCGTAACCGTGGGCGCGGCTGTTCGAATAGTTCATAGACATTTGCAAAGGTTGTACGCTTTACCCACACGACACGAGCTTACTTCCCACACTCGTCAGTGGGGAAGGTTCGCGACAGGGCCTTTCCAAAGCCTTCCCAGGATAGCACGTTGCCCTATAAAAGGGTCCTCTCGACCAAGTACCAGGAACTCACTTCCTGTACTCAAGGACGGGGGTATATCTCCCTCTCGGCACCCAATCCGCTCCCACATTTATTAGCAACCGAAAACTATCCTGGGAACACTAATTACTCAGCCAGGGGTGTCCCATTCCACCCGTGTGGTCGCACTGTGAGATACTCGGATGGAATTCCCCAAGAAATCGGTCCTTATATGCGAATATGAAGTGCCACCACACAGGCGATCACTTTGCACCGCGGAATTTTCGCAAATAAATTTTGTTTCGCAAATCCGCCGACATCGCACTCGGGTTTTTAAATCTTTTTTGGAAAACCTATTTTTCCAATCGGCAAATAATTGTGCTGGAGGTGGAACCATCGGAATCCATGCTCGGAGAGCACGGTCTCCGAGGTACCATGGGTAGAGCGACAAGGGATAGGGTATCAAAGACCTACGGGGTTTATGCAACTACCGGGCAGGTCTGTCGGTTCGACACGCAAACCGAGGCTGATCAATTTATCGTGCACACTAGCAATGCAATTTTGCAAACAAAACATTTTTAAATTTAGGAGCAATATGGTCAAGGAATGACTTGCCTCAGACTTCGTCTTCAAACTTCACGAGAATCCGACGTCCGACGAATTTCTAAAACGTTGACTACACGCAAAACGAGAGAGAAACACACAAAACCCTAGAAATAATATACTATTATTAATAACTAATAGTGCCATGAGGTAGATCTCATTTTTAGAAAAATTTAGAGACTTGAACGGGGTCAATCGGAGTTACGGTTGAAAAGATGAGTTTTGGAAGTTTTGGGGATTTTTCTGGGAAAAGAAATAGATTAATTGGATTTTTGGAACAGGAATATTTCTTGGAATATTCTTGGGCTGATAGTGGGGCCCACTGTCAGTGACTAGGAGAGGGAGAACTAAGGGTGGCCCACTTGTCATTGGCACAGGAGAGAGAAAGAGACAATGGCCCACATGGAAGAGAGAGGTGGATGACATGATGGCCCCACATGTCATGGACTAGAGAAGAGAAAGGAATGGAAGGGGCCCACATGGAAGTGTCACAGAGAGGGATGGCAAGGGAGACTGTCATGGTGGTCCCACTTGTAAGGTATACAGGAGTTTAATAGGAGGGGGCCCACATGCAGTGGGAGAGAGGAGGAAGGTACTATGCATTACTGTTTATGGGCCCACATGTCATATATTTAACTGAGGGGGAATTTAAGTGGAGACCCACCTGTAAGTGGGGCCCCTAGGCAGAGAGATAGAAGGGAAGGGGCCACTGTCAGAGGGAGGCCGAGAAAGAGGAGTGCCAGATCAGGTACAGGAACCGGCTGATGATCAACGGCCCACGGTGGCCGAGGGGACACCGGTGGACGGCAGCGAGGGAGGAGGAGCGGGGCACAGGAATGGAACGAGGAGGAGATGGCGAGGATGTTGGTCGGCTCGGATTTCTTAGATGGAGGCCGACAGTGGCGGGCGCCGACAGACAGGGGGTGGCAGCAAGGTAGCACGGCGGACGGCCGTCGCCGGAGACCAAAAGGGCGGCAGAGGGGGTCGGGAGGGTTTGGCTTGGATGCGGTGTTTTGCGGGAAGGAGATAGGAGGGAGGAATCGAGCTCTTACCTCAAGCTCTGAAGCACGGCAATGGCGGGGCGGCGGTGGTCAAAATTGGGCATTTGCCCTAGGACGGCGCTCGGATGAAATTGAGGGCACGGGCGAAGCCGCAAGGTACTGGCGAGCTCGGCAATGGGGCTTAATTGGGTTAATGGAGCTCGGGCATGGTGATTCAGGGCGAGACCGAGTGGCTTTAATGGAGGCGGAGAGAGAAATTGGCGACGGCGAGGCCTGCTCGGAGTGGGAGGCGGCGGCGAGGTCCTTGGGCCTATTTATAGGCGGAGAAGCGGTGCAAGAAGACAAGGGAAAGAGGCGGTGGAGGCGAGATATTTCTTGCGCGGCCCGCGGCAAGCTGTGGCTAACGTCATCGAGCTTCCTCGGGCGGCCGCGAGAGATGAAGGAGGGAGACAGAGAGGATGGCGACGGGACCGAACGGGATGGCGACAGGACGAGTTGAGGATTTGCTCACGCGGCTTTGACCTTGAGAGCTCGCCGGTGAAAGGACCTCTCGAGCTCGGCCAGCCTTTGAATGGCGAAGCGCAAACCGCGCCGGGCTGCCGGGGCGGATGGGATTGGAGTGGGGTCACATGTGCTCAGGCAGACAGGGGGCATAGAGTTATGGGGCTCTGTTGCTCGCATTGGAGAGGAGGTGAGAAAGTTCGAGAGATGAGAAAGAAAAGAGAGAGGATGGAGGAAGAAGACAACAACGACCGCGGGCGGGCAGGCGTGCGCCGTGTGGCTGCCAGGCGGTCCCAGCCGTCAGCGGGCGCGGAGGGAGAGGCTGAGTGGGCATCTGACCGGTGGGACCCGGGGACTGCGTGCGGGGGTGCGGCTGCCTGGCAGGGCCCGGTTGCCAGTCGGTGAGGCGCGCGGGAACGGGCCGTGGGCCGGCCGAGGGAAGAAAGGGAGATGGAGAGGCCCAGAGGAACAGGAGTCCTTCATTTTTTTCTAAGGATTTATTTGAGTTGATTTTTGGAGGATTTCCAATGGGGATTAAATCCAAAATTTAATTTTTTGGACCACAAGATTCTGGAGACTTTATGGAGAGGACTTTTTGGGATATTTTGTCTGGATATATATATATATGGAAGGAATTTTGGGGTGGGGATTTTAGGAAAAAGACAAGGAATTCCAAGGGTTGGATTTTATTTGGAATTTGGTGTTTGATTTTTTTCTCGAGGATTAAATCAAAGGAATTTGAAGAGGGACTCTGATATATATATATATATATATATATATATATATATATATATATATATATATATATATATATATATATATGTGTGTGTGTGTGTGTATACATATACATATATATATTTGAAGGGAGGTCCAGAGAGAGAATTTTTGAAGGGATAAATTGGAGATTTAATTTCGGATTTGAGATATGGACTTCTAGGACTTTTGGGAATTTTGAGAGGAGTTTCGGTGGGTTGGATTTGAACATATATATATATATATATATATATATATATATATATATATATATATATATATATATATATATATATATATATATATATATATATATATATATATATATATATATATATATATATATTGATTTTTGGATGATATCTGGAAAAAGAAAGGAGGGGATTCAAAAGGGGACTGGGGTTGGATTTTGATTTAAAACGGGGACTTGATTCTCAGGGATATTTTGGGAATTTGGCAAAGGATTAGAATTTGAGGACCTCGAGGGAAGATTAGAATGTGAATTTAATTCTTGGGATTTGAGGGCTTTTGAAATATACAAATTTGGCAGATTTCGGAAAGGGAGTTTTCAATGGAAATCTGAATTTTCGGAAGGGCAAAAATAAAGAGATTTTGATGAAGGGCTTTGAATTGCAAAATTCAAACCCGAGTATAGAGAATTTTGGGAGGAGTGAAAGAAGGGTATTTTGATCAAAGGCTTCCAAAGAGATTCGAAGGGAGTTTGGATTTTGGATTTTTCCGAGGAAGTTTTGAGAGAGACAATCGAATTGCAAAATTCGAGTCTCGGAATTCAAGAGAGAGTTTGGGAATGAGGATTCAGGGTGTCAAAGGGTTTTGATCTGAGATCTACGACACTTAGTTTTTAAGCACACACAAAAATCCAAGATTTTTAAAATTAGGGTTTTTACCAAAATAGTTTTTAATGGCCCGAAAACCGGAGCGTTACAATCTAGTAACAAGATTTTGATTAAGCTCTTTAAAAAGAAAATAGAAGATAATCCTAGAAGGTGGCATGAGGTTTTATCTGAAGCTTTGTGGGCTCATCGCATATCTAGACATGGTGCTACTAAAGTTACTCCTTTTGAGCTTGTGTATGGTCAAGAGGCCATTGCCTGTTGAGGTGAATCTAGGCACATATAGAGGCTAAGCAAAATGATCTTAATGCTGTTGATTATCATAACTTGATGATGGATAATGTTGATGAGGTAACCGACAAGCGTTTGAAAGCTTTGGGGGAGATTAAGAAAGATAAAGCCCAAGTTGCTAGAGCTTATAATAAGAAAGTAAAGGAAAAGTCTTTTCAGGTTGGTGACATGGTTTGGAAGACAATTCTACCTATAGGGGCGAAGAGCAACAAATTTGGTAAATGGTCTCCAAGTTGGGAAGGATCGTATAAAATTATCAAAGTGATCTTCGGGAATTCTTATATGATGGAAACTCTATAAGGCCAGCAGCTGCCTAGAGCTCTTAATGGTAGATACTTGAAAAGGTATTATCCAAGTGTATGGGAAGATGCTTGATGTAATATGGCCGGTATCTTCAAATATCGCCCTTGGAACAAAAAGGCCGATGAATTATGTAACGAGCATCGCCCTTAGATTTATTTTTGTTTTAACATATTTTCTGGAACGCAAGCTTTACCAGAAAACAGGGGGGCATATGTTGGTGGCCAAAATTGGCACAAGGCCAATCTGACTGGGAAAACCGGTCTGACCGGTTTTCCAAACCGGCCTGACCGGTTTGGACCCAGTCCGAATAGGATCAAGAAATCCATGTAGATCACGACTTGTAATTGGAATTCCTTGCAGGGGTAAGACCTTCCCACCCTATAAATATAAAGGGCCACAGCCGATTGAGTATCTATCCAATCGATCAATCAAAATACCTTTATTTTTTATTTCCTCCAAACCCTAGCTTTTCCAACCCCCTTTCTTCTCCTTCTTCGTCTCCACGGCGATTTGGGACGTTCTGAGTGGCCTGCCGATCTCAGAACAACCCTAGGCGCATCATCCTTGACGGGGTCTCTCCCGGGGTGGTGGTTCTAGGCTTTCATGGCCAGCTTCAGGAAATCGGCCTGACCTGTTTCCCAAACCGGCCTGGCTGGTTTGCGCAATGGCTTCTCGTAAGATGATTTCGACGACCGCGCGTTCTAGCGCAAATCAGTGTGTTGGCCCTAAACTGCGTCAACAATAAGGTTGCCAGCCTGTGCCCTCCCTAGCTGGACAAGCTCGTCGTCACCGCCGCTGCGTAAGACACTGGCCAAATTTAGGCTTCTAGTTGGAAAGAAAAAGAGGGGACCGGAGGTAGTGGGAGTGGAGGTAAGAAAGGGGAAAGTTGACCAGTTGGTGAGCTCGCCACTCCTTGCACGTGGAACGTACTTCGGCCGAAGAATGGGCTTCCGGTAGAAAAGGGTGAAAGGGAGGTGGGGAGCGGAGAGGAGAGAGAAGGGGAAAGTTGGGCACTTGAGCTAAGGTAGAAGATTCGTGCTGTCATGTATTAGTAGTTAGGAAGCAATGTCTTTCTGGATGAGCGAAGGACCAAGGTCCTTTGTAATTTTCTTCCCAACCAAGTTTAGGGCCCGGTAACCTGACCAAGTTTTTAAAAAGTTTAAGCAAAAAAATTTTTTAAAAATTTTCTCTGGTTTTTTTTGGTTTAGCTCGTTGGCTCTATAATAACCGGGCTTAAAATTTTCTCTGGTTTTTCTTGGTTTAGCTCGTTGGCTCTATAATAACCGGGCTTATCCCCAAGGAGTAATCCCTTCTCAAGTGGTAAGGAAAACCCTGATATGTAATGTGGTTATGTAAGATTCATTACCCCTTAGTTTGACATTGAGATGTGGGCTACTCCCTATTTGGTACAATTGTTTTCGATATTTTTGGTGTTTAGTAAACTTTTTTCTTTCTAATCTAAGTGCAAGTTTGGATAATATTGCCGCAGGTTATGAAGTGTATTGCCGCAGGTTATGAAGTGCGGTGTCTGAGCCCTGCATTACCAAGCGTATTCTTGTTGTGCTTGGATAAGCCAGTCATGGCTGCAGTTGAGTAGCCACAGCTAGCTTATCAAGCACCTTGTAAGTTGCAGCAAATTAGGTGGCGTTTGTTTGACTTGTAGCTTGAGACTTGGTTTTTGTTAGCGTATTTTCCGAGACAAGACAGTGTATTTTTTAAAAAACTTTTTATATAAAATTATCTTAAAAAATCAAATAGATCTATGTTTCAAGTTTTTAATAGTTAATACTTAATTAATCATACGCTAATCACTCATCTTATTTTATCTACGGGCTTATAAGCCACACTAGCAAGCCCAAAAGAACACTACTTTAGGCTAAGTTCGAATGCGGGGAATGGCTGAGATTTTTGGTGGCACGTAAAACGAGACAAACCATTAGTGCATGATTAATTGAGTATTAATTATTTCAAACTTGAAAAATGAAACGTACCGTTTAGCAGTTCGAGAAGCGTGCTTACGAAGGACGAGGAAGTAGCCTAGCCGTTTTTCTCCTTCGAACGCACCCTTAGGGCCTGTTTATTTGTGCTTATGACTTGTGCTTATTATCTCATTTTCCGTAAGTACGCTTCCTAAATCGTTAAATGAGATGTTTCTTGCAAAAACTTTCTATATAAAAGTATCTCTAAAATATCAAATAAATTTATTTTCTAAGTTTTTAATACTTAATACTTAATTAATCACGCGTTAATGATGTTTCTCTTTTACGTGTGTCTTATAAGCCATACCAAAACTCACAAGTGAACAGGGCCTTAAGGGCAGTGTTTGGCACTGTTGATGAGGATGGTTTATTTCCTGATTTTTTCTGAGCACGCTTAATAAACTGCTAAACGGTGTGTTTTTTTTAAAATTTTCTATATGAAAGTATCTCTAAAAAAAATCAAATAAATCTAACTTTTAAATTTGAAATAATTAATACTTAATTAATTATATTAGTCACGAGAACTTTCAAACACTAGTCATTTTCTTGTAGCGTCAGGATTTTTTAAAGTCATCTACTAATTTAATCACATAGCACAGAAAGGGTTTTTATTCTGGCCGTCTCTATTATAAGTAACATGTTAGATTGATCCTCGCGCGTTGCCGTGGATGGAACGAAATCCAGCTCGAGCTGGAATTTTTCTTCACGGACTACAAATCAAAGCGCTCGCTACATAAAAAAAACCCCAAGATCGAAGGATCAAGCTATTGATTACTCGAGAATAAACCTGGACACATTTATCACACTAATTGGTTAATTGATGCGATCTTGTTGTTACTTGTAAGCATGGTTCATCTTATCACAGTAATCATACTTACCATCAGGATAGGTAGCAATAGTACCATGGTATCCCTATTAAATTTAAATAAAATTAAAATATAATCTAAATTTTTGATAAATTTTATATGGTTTTTCACGGTTTGCTCTGATTACAGCACGAAAAACACGCTTATCATCGGGGTACGGTAACCTCGCCCCAGCGGTACGAAAAACCTGATTGTGAGTCCATTCATAGCATTTGATCATATCGTGATACATTTAAATAACATTAACAAATCCTCTGTGCCAACTGGACAGATACATAAACCACCAGTTTATTTAATTTGAAAGATGTCTGAGAGGTTGTAACAATTTGACCAGAAATGCGTGTAAACATGTCGTTTGCCTCCAAATACTGGATCACTTCAGTACTTCACATTAACAGCCCCACACTAATATTCAGTTTCATCGGAATGAACAGAACTGGGGAAGGATCTTCAGTCATTCTGGTCTGTCCTTTCGCTATACAAACAAATATCAATATATGTGGAGTCAAAAAAGAAGGGATATATTTATTCTTTCTTTAACCGGTGAGGAACTCCAATTGGGTCAGAAACTAAAATTGGGCAGTAGCTAGTATATTTTGTTGGGTGAGAAACTGAGTGCAAAACATAAAATTGTTTACTGAATATCAAGTCATAAACCAGTCGATATGTAGTGCTTTTAAGATCAAAAGGTTCTACAACTTTCTTTGACCACAACCGAAGCCTACTTACCTGCAGAACAGGATGCCAAAATCGAGCTGCAGGTTAAGGGTGAGTTTAAAAGCGAGTGATGTGAAAAAAAAAAGATTATGCAAAATGAGATGAGTCATTAGCGTAGGATTAATTGAGTATTAGTTATTATAAACTTAAAAAATAGATTTATTTAATTTTTTTAAGCAACTTCTATATATAAATTTTAAAAAAAACGCACCGTTTAATAATTTAAAAAACGTACTTATAAAAAAAAAGGGGCTTTTTAACCTCGATATGTACCTCCGAACACTCTGTACAGAATGTGCAGAGTGGCAAACATGCTTGCAGATAAATCACTTCTTCACAAAGGAGTTGCAAATCACTTTTTTTTGGAATATGCAAAATACTTGCGTATTACTTTCTTGATCCTAAAATATAAACACTTATAAAATTTTCACAAAAATTTAAAAAATATAAAATTAAATAAGAGATAGCTGTGGTTGGTTGAGGAGATGGAGTGTAGTTACAATCCATGCCTTGCTGCTAGGTTGCTAGTAGCCGGCAAACAACCAGACGAAATTACACGGCTTGCATCTCGCAGTTGTTTGAGCGACCAAGGAAACTGCAAGGACAAATGAAGCTGCATATCACATTCACCTGCCAAGCTAGGAGACAGACAACACCACACGGAGAATCCAAATGCAAGATAGCGACAAATTAAAAACACAACGCAAGAGCTTAGTAGCTGTCGCATTAGTAGCTTCAAACCAAACACTGAAACTAATGCAAGATGGCGATCCGTTCAATGCCCCTGCGCCGAGGGGCTCGATTTTGCCGGACCTGGCTGGGACACACGCCCAATATTGCCATCTTGTTTGGAATTACGTGGACAGGTCCATCGAGCAAGAACGAAGGGAGGAGAGGAATCCTATGCTGTGTTTACGACTTGCGAACATTGATCAAGCCGGCTGGCTGTGCGAGCAAGAATGAGGGGAGGAATATGAAGCCAGCTGGGCAAGAATGATGGGAGAAGGAAAGGAAGTGTCGTCGATTAAAATATCTTGGCAATAATATTGTGTATAGTTGTTTGGTAGATCTTTATATACACGTGTAGAGACAGAGATATATGTTTTTTATATAGGCTTAGGTAGCGTTCGGCAGTGAGTGTGGGAGGGGGAGAAAATCTAAAAGTTACTTTAAAAATTAAATAAATCTATTTTTCAAGTTTGTAATAATTATAACTTAATTAATTATGCGCTAGTGGCTTATCTTGTTTTACGTGCGCTAAAAATTTCAGCCAAACATTTAGCTACGAACTCAGCCTCGTAGGACAATAATCCTATATATATATATATATATATATATATATATATATATATATGTGGAGGGAAAGCTCTAGACTAACCTAACCAACTCGTGATTCTCGTTGAGATCCTCTAACCAAGAATTTATAGTGAGTTGTGTCGTGGTTGTCAACTTGGTTTCTTAGCTTCGATTGCCTTGTTGCGACTTCTTCGGTCATTTCTTCCCCTCCTAGGAGATGTTGTATTTATACTTATGGGTTGCTTCCTTGTCTAAGAAGGATTTGAATGATAAATTAGGATATCAACCGAGCAGTTCTGGTCGGGCCCGATTAGATCTTTTATTCTTACCAGGAATTCTTTTCTTATCCGCTTTAGACTCTATTCTATTTTGTGGATTTGTTACTAGAACTTGATATACAATACTCCTACTGAGGTTTACGCACGGCTATATAGTATTCTGTATTTAGTATACTGACAGAAAGAAATGCAGCAACCCCCTAGTGTTGTGAGGCATGGTGGCGGAGTAGGGCGAAACTGTCCAGTTGGTGCCTCCCAATGGAACGAGAGGCTGTGTGTGTAGGGAGTTGGGGATTATGGCGAGGGGATGGAAAGCCTAGTGAGTGCTTGTGGAGCATGGACGGGCGGATCAAAGCATTGCGGGACATCCGATGGTGCATGCATTAGGAGGAACTATAGTGCTATAGCACGATTGGTGCCCCAAGGTTAAGGTGATTCGTAGTGGTTATGAAAACTAATGATTTAATTTAATATGATAAGATAATCTAAACTTATTTTAAGTTTTTAAAATTTTGGATCTTTGAGGTTAAAATTATTTTTGGATTTATCAAAAACTTTAGGTTGTAAATGAAATTTTTGAAAAAAAAGTAAACGTAAATTCAAAATCTATTTCTTCCTAATTGAATTTTGCCAATCTTATAGTGAGAAATGTTTCAAATACAATATTGAATTAGGGAGCATTGTAAACCGCTTCTAGCTTGAGCTTCTCCCTTATTTTTCGTTAGCACACTTTCCAAACTGCTAAACGTTGTATTTTTTATAAAAACTTTCTGTTATAATTAAGTTTCTTTAAAAATTAAATAAATTTATTTTTTAAGTTTATAATAGTTAATACTTGATTAATCATACAATAATAATCTTTCTCGTTTTACGTGCCAAAAAAACTTTAACTAGAAGCTGATTCAAACATGCCTTTAGTATATCAGCATATTCACATGAAATGTGTGAATATCAAAGTAGGGCACACGGCAAACCAACTTCAAGCTTGTTCTACCTGTTCTCCTTTATACTTCCAAGCAAACAAACTTAGCCACACCCGCATGTTCCCAAGACCCTCTTGGTTTTCAACAAACCATCACCAGAAACACATGAAGGAGCAAATGGATGCTCCTGTTATAGTAGACGTTGCTAACCTGCGACATTGAAATGAAAAGGAAAAATTTGAAGCAACCAAACAAAGTTCAAATTGGTAAAGTACACTTGTCTCCTCACTTCTGTTTTAGCAACTTGCTACGGAGACAGCGATCTGAGGTTTTTGGGGGTGAAACCTATTTACCCGGATTCAAATTCCAAACCTAACATGGCAACTTGCATTTTCTAATCTTGTTAGACTCATCGTGGGTCTGTCCAACCTGTACTCGAAAAACAATTTTAAATGGACACCATGATTTTCTAACCTCTTCATGCAAAGAATACGATAATACTGCCACATTGCGTCCTTCAGATTTCACTGCCTCTCAATAAAATGTGTTACAAATAGATTTGAGAGAGTTGTACATCATATAAAAAAAGAAGTGTCCAATATAAAGTCAAGAAAAAATGTTCAAAATGAAGTGGAAAAAACATGTTCAAAATTAAATAAAGTTTGTGAAATGAGCATACTTCATTTGGTTAGGTTTTGTCTCATATTCATGACTAATTATTTTTTCAGCTGTGAACAATATACCCATCCATATAAAATATTTATGATGACTTTGTTAATTTGCGATAGGCCGACCCAGTTTGTTGGAGGTGATCATTGGCGTGAGGTGAATTGTGCTTGCGTCTGTATGGAAACTGCATTTGTAGGTGTGTTTCGTAAAAAAATAATTAAAGTTTGATTAAAAAATGTGTAAACCCCAGTCACCCACAAAGAAAAGGAGGACCCTCTTCCCCCATCCGATCCACCACAGGAAATCCATCCCACCGCTGCGTGCGCCACCGCCACCGCCACCCTCGCCGCGGCGCCGCCTCTCCACCAGCCAGCTCCCACCATGCAGGCGCAGGCGCAGGCGCACGCCCACACGCTCGGGCTCCGCGTGGCCCCTCCGCAGCCGTTCCCCCCACGGCGGCGCCCTCACCCGCGCCAGCGCGCCGTCCGTCCCCTCGCCGCGGCGGCCAAGTCGTCGGCGCCGCGGCGGGAGACGGATCCCAAGAAGCGGGTGGTCATCACCGGAATGGGGCTGGTGTCCGTGTTCGGGAACGAGGTGGACGCTTTCTACGACCAGCTCCTGGCCGGGCAGAGCGGAATCGGGCCCATCGACCGCTTCGACGCCGGCAGCTTCCCCACCAGATTCGCCGGGCAGATACGCGGGTTCTCCTCTGAGGGGTACATCGACGGCAAGAACGACCGGAGGCTCGACGATTGCCTCCGCTACTGCATCGTCAGCGGCAAGAAGGCGCTCGAGAACGCCGGCCTCGGCAAAGGCTCCGATGCGCACAGCAAGGTGAGTGAGAATGCCAGATGGAGCGGGGAAGCTACAGCTTTTCCTTGGTGCTCGTTCTGGTTGCTGTTTTGTTCTGTGAAAAGTTCGCTTTTTGATGCATTGCATGTCAGTACGGCAACAACATAGCTCATTCACCTGTTTTATCATTCACTTCACTCCGAGGGACGATTGGATTTTCATAACTGAATGAATTTCTTCGGGGATATTTTGCAATTCATTTTGTCTGGTGATAAGAACTTGGACAGGTTTGTGTATGATAGAAAGTAAGACCAACTAGAAATGGTAACCCATATTTTTCCCAAAAAAGAAAAAACTGGGAATAGGCATCGACTGTGTAGTAAACTACTAATTGATGATTTTAGTCCAAATCTTTTGAGATGTATATATGATTCGAAAATTTTATACAGTCATACCATATGTAAGAATAAGCAGATTATTTTATTGGTTGTGATATTGTCACAGTGTGTTAAGAACAGCCTGAGTTCAGTTCGGTTAGCAAAGGGAAATCAAGGGCAGTTATTTTTCTTGTATGACTCCGAAGAAAAACAAGAAGTATATATTTGATTTGGTTTTTCTGTAAGTTCCTGTAACCTATGATGTCACAGGAATTACCTTTTGTTGTATGGATTCGATTTGCTTGAGCTGCTAGATCACTGCAGATGAACATTGAACAGCCTCAAAATTCACTCCATTTATCTGGTCTTACTGGTAGACCTCATAGGCTCATAGCTTAGCAGTTGGCTGGAATCGTTAAAAGGTTGCTAAGTCAAGCAACAGAGTAACATGCCATCAATTTGTCTGACAGATGTGATAGGTTGAGCATGTTATATGCTCTTGCTGTCTGTCTTGTTTTAATGGGTAGAACCACCAGTTTCTTATATTATTGCAGAATATTCTACATGTCATCAACTCATCATTAATTCATTATGCATGCAACGGCATAATTTCTCATGTTCTTTTTCTTCTCCTCCTTTGAAAGTCTTAATTCCCTAATTGCTTCATTTTTAATAGCTTGACACAGTCCGGGCTGGTGTTCTGGTGGGAACCGGCATGGGTGGCCTCACTGTGTTTTCTGATGGTGTTCAAAACCTTATTGAGAAGGGATACAGGAAAATTTCGCCTTTCTTTATCCCATACGCTATAACTAACATGGGCTCAGCATTGCTTGCAATGGATGTTGGTTTCATGGGTCCAAATTACTCAATTTCAACAGCATGTGCAACCTCCAACTACTGCTTCTATGCTGCTGCCAATCATATACGTCGGGGTGAGGCTGATGTGATCATTGCTGGTGGTACTGAAGCTGCAATTATTCCAATTGGCCTCGGAGGTTTTGTGGCCTGTAGAGCACTATCCCAGAGGAACGATGACCCAGGAACTGCATCTAGGCCATGGGACAAAGAACGAGATGGCTTTGTTATGGGTGAAGGTGCTGGTGTACTGGTATGCTTTTTCGATATAACTATGTTAGATTCATGCTTTGTAATTCTCAAATATGTAGCAGGGTGATCGCCCTTTCATACTACTTTAGTCATTTTCATTCCATCTTTACAGTTTTTTGCTCGTAAAGTGCTTCTCTTCAGGCTATTATGTTATTACCCATTTAAGACATCAGCTATCATACCGATAAAGAGTTTCTACTTAGTCACGTAAGCAACTTAGTCTTTCGTAGATGTGCTAAATCACTGATGGCCTGGTTGAATAATAGGTCATGGAGAGCCTGGAGCATGCAATGAAGCGGGATGCACCAATAATTGCTGAATATTTGGGAGGTGCAGTGAACTGTGATGCTTACCATATGACCGATCCTAGGTCAGATGGACTGGGTGTATCGTCCTGTATTACCAAGAGCCTTGAAGATGCAGGTGTTGCACCAGAGGAGGTAACATTATTGAAACAAAGGCTCCAACAGCTTTAGCTCAAAGGTCCTCAAAAGTAAATTACAGTCTAAAAATCAAAACACTGGCTGAACTGAAAGATAGACCAAAATGTCTACTACATTATGAGTGGTTCCTGGGGAAGATAACTTATTCACTCTGTTTAATGCCGTTGGTGAAACTTTTTAAGTTATTTTTCTATTCTTGATGCAAATTAACCATTTGTACATTTAAATTTCGCTGTTCTTTTTTAGGTGAATTACATCAATGCACATGCAACTTCAACTCTTGCTGGTGACTTGGCTGAAGTAAGAGCCATTAAGCAAGTCTTCAAGAATCCATCTGATATTAAAATAAATTCAACAAAGGTTTGCACATTTGCATTTACAACATGCCATTTCATAAATGCTTTTGAATGAAAAGTGCCATTTTTGTATTTGTTTTCCTCTGATGGCTTGTTTCTTCCTTGTCTGCCAGTCTATGATAGGCCATTGCCTGGGTGCAGCTGGTGGATTAGAAGCTATTGCCACTGTCAAAGCCATAACTACTGGATGGGTGCATCCTACAATTAATCAGTTTGTAAGTTATCGTTAGCCTATCTGAATCTCATTTGTCTTCTGATGGTTCATGCAAATCGATGAAGTTTAAGGCAATCGGTACTTTGACCATTTTTTATGATACTAGCATATTGCTCATGCGTTGCAACGGGATTTTAATTAAAGAAAATTATCATTAACCAGTTATTACCATCATCTTCCGTATATATCATCTCTTAATTGCTGCATATATTTGTTACTGACTTGTGGTCCCTTTAGCCCCACACTGTCCTTTTTTCTTCCTACAAAAAGTAGAGAGTTGGTGGTGGTTGACATGTGGGTCCTCTAGGCCCACACTGTCATTTTTCCTTTTAAAAAAAAGTAGGGAGTTGGTGGTGGGTGGTGGCAGATTCACCACTCACCACCACCACTACTCCCTTTTAAAGGAGTACAGAAAAAGGGTTTTGAGTTTTTGATATATTGTCAGATTTAGCAATCCATGTTTATCACAAGTTGTGTGCGACACAGATATCAAGAAAAAGAGGTTCACTGTTACTATATTGCTATGAGCTTCCATGGAATACAAACTGAATTTATTTTTGCAAACTTAACTGATTTGCTGTCAAAATTTCAGTATCAATTTTTGGTCTTACTCCTTTTGCAGAACCCTGAGCCTGAAGTTGATTTTGACACGGTGCCCAATGAAAAGAAGCAACATGAAGTGAATGTTGGTGAGTTTCTTTATCCGAAATATTGCCCTAGCACCCTTATCTTCGGTTCATCTGCAGTAGTCCGTAGGGCAATGCCACTTATGATTGCCACTCTGAAAAGATTGATACTTTAAGGCTCAGTCTGAGAAAGAAAATAAATTAGGCTGTGCTCGGCTGTGCTTCCTGCCGCAGCCGCTGCAACTGCGGCAGCCAGCGCATCTGATCGGGCCCTTAGATTTTTACCATGAGAAGTTTCTGATCCTGATCTCCTTGTCAATTGTTTGATTGAATCCCATACGTGAACTTACTTAGGTGCAGACCGCCCTCTTCCCTTGTCTGTCTTATGAATGTTTGCTGTCTTTTCAATGCAGCCATCTCTAATTCATTCGGATTTGGAGGACACAACTCAGTGGTAGTATTTGCACCATTCAAGCCATGATTCAAATTTTCCTTCAGAACTGCAGCATTTTCTGGCAGTAAATTATTAGCGAGGAATTGCTAGATGTAGCATATTTGATTTTACCGGCCTCCGTCTTCAACAGAGAAATTTTGAATGAGTGGTGCTTTCATAACTGGATTATGATTGTTAGATACCCGTTCTTTTCATGTGCTCCCCGTTTATGTTTTGTTGGGACAGATCTGAAATAATGTAAACGCGAACAATCCAGTTTGTCATGTGTAATTTGTCCTAGCGTGCTTTCGCTTAACTCTCCAAAAAAAATCATCGTGCAATTTTTTATCTGTTTGATCAAGGTTATTCCATGTTGCATCTCAAGAACTGAGATATGCTGCCCTAGATAAAAGGGTTGAAATTTAGTGACATAGCCTGTTTTATACCCTATCGGTCCACAAATATAAGCATTTTTATGTGTCATTCGAAACGGTTGCTGGCTTATGGCTTTTTTCTCGTTTTTCTCCGTTAGCATGTTTTCTAAAACATAAAACGGTATGTTTTTTTCAAACAAACTTTATATATGAAAGTATCTCTAAAAAATTAAATATATTTATTTTTTAAGATTCTAATAGTTAGTATTTAATTAATTATATGTTAATAACTTTCTTATCTGATTCGAACACCCTTAGAGAGCAGATGCTTTAGCGGAAATTAAGGTGAAGTGCTTTCATGCCTCCTGCGAGTGTACTCGACTGAGAAAGATCATGCCCAACCATGCAAACCGCTAGTGAGCAATAAATACAGGGGACTTATCATACATTGATCCAATAGGTTGGAAAAGTATAGCAGTTATATTTGTAGACGAATTGCAGACGCTACAAATATTTATATTTGTGGACGAATGGAGTATTTCTAAGATTTGCAAGCGGATTGGAAAAAATATCACGAACAGTGGAGCTACCCCACAGAATTTTGCAAAGCACCTCGTACTGTATTCAAACATGCGTAACGCTCCAAGAGCGGGACAGCAGGAATAGCAACTCTGCTGCTGCCAATGATACAGAAATTCCATCTCAAAAAAAACAGGAATTTCTCTTCCCACAATAAATAACCGACATATTCAGAACCTGCAGTCTGCAAAAAGAGCTAGAGATTCGTCAGTAACATCAGGCTCTTCTTTTCCTGCCCTTTTGTGATTGATTGCACCACTGCTTTACATAACACGTGTCTTTCTGCCTGTCCACTACACACGACTACACCATCCAGATTCTGCACATAGCCAGCATCAATGCACAAAAACAACATACTCCAGCATCACCTGAAACTCAAAGACCAAGCCTGTATTTCAATGTCAGTCCACAAAAAGCAAAGCATGACACCATCTGTGTTCATGACGTTACAAACATGAATCACTTGAATCAATTCTTGTGAGCATTTCACATGTAGTTAAAGCTACACAGGTACAAGCTGCTCAACACAGCCTCCTAAAATGAAGAAACACCCCAGCAATTTGCAATGATCTCTCACCATTCTTGGCACAAATGAGATCACATTGGATGTTCTTGTAATGTAGAGAAACAAACAACAATGTGACTGACGAATGGTACAGGGAGGATAACTTATCATAGCTATCTATTAGTAATAATGCTTAATTAGACAATCAATTTATCACTACTCCCTAGCCAACATTTCTTCTTGCATCCAATATAAGCTAAGCTGCAGCAATGCAATGCAACTTTTTTTTTCTTCTAAGGCAAAATGACAACACAAATTTGGAGTGACATCACTGGCTCTCTTCTTCTTCGTCCTCGTCCTCCTCGTCATCGCTCTGTTCGCCCTTGCTGGCGGCCGCGGCGGCGATGTTATTCTCATGGTATTGATAGTGCGGGCGTGGCGGCGGGTGGCGGTGCCTGCCACTGTCGCTGACGCGATATCGGCGGTGGTAATTGCCGCTGGCGCCGGCATCGTTAATCGATGCCATCCTTCTAGAGGTGCCACCGGCTGCGGTGGCGCCAGGCGGCACGGCGGCGTTGGCGGGAGAGGAGTGATTCTTCACCTGCGAGAGCTCCATCTGCGTGTTGAGGAAGAACTGCACGCGCTGCGACTCCAGCTCGCTGGCAAAGTCGAGTCGCCGGCGCTCCATCTCAGCGGCTTGCTCCAGCTTCGCCGTCTCCACGCGCTCGTACGCCTCGCCGAAGCGCCGTATCGCCTGCGCGAGCTCCCGTATCCCCTGCGCGCGGTCGCCGCCGCCGCCGCCATCCCCGCGCACCTCGTCCGCTCTGCTCCTCTTACCGTTCGGCGGCGGCGGGAGCGCCGGCTCTCGCTCCGGAGGGAACCCGTCGGACGAATCGGACGACAGCGACGGCTCCGGGGACGGCGCCCTCCGCTTGGCCGCGGCCGCCGCCGGGGCGGGCATCAGCGGCGTGCGGCTGCGCTGGGGGAAGCCCACGCGCAGCGCCGTCGGCACCGGGTTGCGGCCGTTCAGGTTGGCTCCACCGCCGCCGCCATTGCCGCCGGGCTTCTGGTTGAACGTGGGGGCGAGGAGCTCGTCGAGGCGGTCGAAGAACTGCCACGACGAGACCGGCTTGGCCCTCTCGATCTTGTACTTCTTCTTGAGCGTGTCGATGCGGTTCTTGCACTGGACGTCGGACTTGGGCGCCTTGGAGTAGCCCTCGCGGGAGGAGACGGCGTCAGCGACCTCCTGCCACTGCGGGTGGCGGAGGCTGCCGCGACCGAGGGCCACGAACCGCTCCCCCCAGGCGTCGATGAGCGCGGTCGTGGCGCCGTTGCTCCACGCGTCCTCCCTCCCCCCTCCGCCGCCGGGGTTGGGGGAGGCCGCGTGCTTCTGGATCGGGAGCGCCAGCGCGAGGAGCCCCGAAGGCGGGCCCGCGGCGACCGTGACGGGGTCGGCGACGGGGAGCGCGGACGCGACCGGGAGCGGCGAGGAGGACGGCGACGGGAACGGCGAGGAGGCGTCGTCGTCGTCCATCGCAGCGGGTCGTAGAGGGCTCTCGTGGCCTCACCTCACCTCGCCGGCGGAATTGGGGATCTTATCGGCGAGGAGGGGAAAGAGGGATCGGGAGGGGCTAGTCCGATCTGGATTGGGGGTTCGGTGGTGGTGCGTGCGGCGGTGCCGGCGGTGTGGGGGTGTCGTGGTTTGAGGCGATCCGGTCGCGACCCGGCGGGGGTGGGGGCGGGTTGACTTGGGCCAGGCCGGTGGGATGGATGGGCCGGCGCCGAGGTGGGTGGGTTAGGTCAGGTCGGCATCGGGATCGGGATCGGATCGGAGGAAACGGCCGGCCGGCCGGCCGGCAGCCAGGAAGACCGGTTTCAACCTTGCAAGTCCCAACCATGGTCACACCCTTCATACATACAGCAGAGCAAGGACATAACTACATTATGGTTTCTCATAACAGGGTTACTCAAAAGCGCTACTGATTCATTTAGAAGCACTAAATCATTAATTATCCATCACATGAGAGTAGTTTAGCACATCTAATCTAATTAATGGGTAGGTTGATATTGTACAAAAATGGTTGGGACCGTCTATTGATCAAACGTTTGAAAAAAATAAATCTATCAAATGATTTTTTCTGTATCAAAAGGCCAAGATGCAATTACAGATATTTATAACTAAGCTGCATAAATTTATAATTAAAGTTACATAAATTTATAATGGTAACTATAATAAGTTAAAATTACAACTACAATAAGTTAAAAATATAACTTAGAACTCGCTTCTCCTGTCTAGAATCTCAAAATTATATCAACGGCTAGCATTGTTGTTTGACAAAATCTAAAAAATAAAACGTTTAATTAATAGTAAATCTGAAAATGGTTTTGATCATGAAGGGATTTTCCTTGTTGAGGAAAAAAATCTACATGGATTAAGCTTTCATATATATAAGGTTGTTCCTAATAGTGTCAATTCCATTCCGGTGTACTATCATATCATATTATATCATAGTGCTTAATAAAGTAACATAAATTTATTATTATATGGTATTTTACATTTATTTTTCTTTTTGATCGGGGTTCTAGTTTCTACTATTTCTCTCTCCTAGATGTAGTTTTAAATTTGTAGCTTTGGCCGGACATCTAGGATGATATTGCAGAAAGGTAACTCATAGTCGGGATGGTATAAAACGAGTAGTGTGGCAAATCTTGCCTGGAGCACTATACCCTAGTGTTCAATGTCCATGAATTAAGTTTGCAGCACCAAGGGTTGTTCCTCTTTGTCCAACATTTAGGTGGATATGGGCAAAGGATTGATGTATCCTCAGGCCAACGAAAACAAATGTCGCCATGGTCATAGCCGCATCATGATTATAATGAAATGAATGTGGGTTCAACAATAAAACCTTCTTAGTTTAAAATATATTGGGGGATGTCAAGGCGCAGATACACCAGCGGTGAGAGGTAGGACATGTTGCTTATAATAGCTGCCGAGATGATTAATGAATGGGGTAAGTTGTAAGAGTACATGGGAAGGAAGAGTCTTTGAGTTCTTGTTTCCATTATCATGGATGTGGTTTGGCGTAGACGCCCTTTATTCTTTTTGTCATGAAATGACATGAAAATCGTTTTAGTATCATAAAAAAATAGTACTCTCTTGTTGGTGGCTCAAATATAGCAAAGTAGGAGAGGATCCTACTTATAATTTTAGGCAGTAAGATACCAGGTGTGCTTGCCTTTATTTGTTCAATCAAGTTATTTTCCTTCTTCAGGCTGCCACCTTTGATACCAACCAAGAACCAAACTTACCTGTAGGTGCCATTTGGCTGAAAAATTCCCTTATTTTTCATGAGCACGTTTCTCGAACTACGAAACGGTGTATTTTTTAAAAAAAATTTCTATCTAAGAGTTACTTTAAAAATCAAATAAATCTATTTTTTAAATTTATAATAATTAATCATACGTTAATAACTTGTCTCGTTTTACAAGCGCTGAAAATTTCAGCTCAACACGCGCATACGAACGATGCCTTAGAGCTCTTGCAACAACAATACACTAAGCTAATGAGAAGGAAAAGGGAACGAAGAAAAAGATAGCACACCAGAGAAAAGATATTTATCAAGAATGCCAAACGAAGCTTAGGGTTCATCGCCAAATAAAATTATATCATCCCCCAATTCTCATCTTTGCTTCCACAAGTATGTGTGGAATGGTTGGACAGAGAGACCTATTTTTAGGGCTTCTCTGAAACACATGAATTTTATAAAATTTTCAAATAAATCAATTCAATGTTTGTTTTAAACGAGACATCATGTGATACACATCGCTCCTCTCATATTAGTCTCCAAAAACTCACATGACTCACTTTTGGGGAAAATAAACTCATAGACTCGCATGTTTAGTTCCTTCCAAAAATTGAAATGGAGACGCGGGGAATCGAACCCCGTGCCTCTCGCATGCGAAGCGAGCGCTCCCCCATTATGTTCAGACCGAAAAGGAAATCGTGCTTAACAGGTATGTAATGGTGTGCCGACCGGTAACACGAAGTGCAACTTCGAAGCACAGTGGTACTTGCATCATGCATCACTCAGAAAACAGCATAAACAGTGAACCCGGATGTCATTTGTGCTGGCCTTGAAAGTAAACGATTCAATGCTATAGAAACAATTTTGCCTTCTTTTTTAGTCGCATCACATTTTCCACACTTCCACTACGAGAAACAGGAAAGGTGGTGGAGAGAACAAAAGCAGGACACGTTCCCAGAAAATGTGCATTCGCCGCATAGGATTACCATGGAAATCGATTGTAAATCATTACACTTGCAATCCTGGACATTGCTCATGATTTCAGCTTCCATAATAACATAGTAGATGGAATAGCCTGTCAAATATTTTACAAACTTATACAGCCTAAAAGGAACAGGCAACCCGACTAGCTAAAGGGATCTTGACCTTCTCAATCTACAGACAGATATAGACCTGTACCTCTGTAGATTTCCGCATAAAACACAAATTCGGCGCATCTGGTCCTTTGCAAGGATACAACGGTGATTACAAAAAATAGGATGTTGATCGGAGGTCCATCGTCCACAACTGTCAACTCCATGCAACATGATGATCTGCACATCTAAACCATCTTCCAAAGCTTGTTGCAGATATCAACAGGGGGGGTCGTCTTCTCAAACTCGAACCTCTGTAGTTTTTTCATGTTTTTATCAACAATATCTGAATGAAATTAAGGACTTTCAAAAGTTTTTGATGGCTGAAAGGCAAAGCTGATGGTGAAGCAAAAATAAAGAGAAAGCACTAACCAAATAACTGCTAGCTTTAGTAGATTATTAAGATGGGTTCATACAGTTTTGTTTGAATAGAAAGCATAGTAACAAATTGAAAGGATACAGCCAGAGACCTTGTCCTTGTCTTCAAAATTTGGCATGATGTTTGTCACTGACACACACATAGAAAGCATATTTCTGCATGAAAGTGTGGTCAGTTCATTGCTCTGAGAATCAGGAGAACCAATAAAGGCAATGCTACAAAAGTCAATACATATTAATTCAAATTCTCCGCAATGTTTGCCACAATGATACTAAAGACTCAAGAACCTTCAAAGTTGAGGAATGCAAATACAATCACAATATACTGCAAAATCCAAATTCGACCAAGAAACTCCAATCGTCCATTTAACATGAATCTTGCATTATGAATATAAACATACCATTTTTGCCGTTGCACTGAACAAACAGTGTTAGGCATGCTAATAATTAAGATACCTATTCTGCTTTGTAATCTGAATAGTTTTCACATATTTGATTAGTGAAGTTATGAAAGTTGACTGTTCTAAGATTTAACCAACAGTGATAGAACTAGTCTCCACTTACTGTGCTTTCATCATGTCTTTTTCCTTCTTCCTTACAGCATCCTTCCTTTGTTCTATAGAAGCACTTTGGCTGTCTAGGCTATCAAGTTCATCACGTACTGCCGTGTTGACAGAAAGCAATATTAGAAATTCAACTTCTTCATTACCACAATGCAACTGTTCAGATGATACAATTATGAAGCAAGAACTTATCTTAAATCCTGGCGAAGGCGTTGCTCATCTTGGAGTTTCTCTTCCATCTCTCTTTGCAGAGCATTCAGTTCGTCATCAGCAATTGTTTCAGCTTTTGTTTTTTCTATCTTTTCTTTGCAGGATTTTATTTTTTCCTGACACTCTGTTTTGCAAAAAAAAATGCATTTAGATGGCAATTCTGTTCTCCACTGTTCAAAAACGAGAACTCCCTAGAGTTCATTATTCCAACTTCCACATCAGGTTTCAAGCACCATCGAACATCATTTTTTCCATATTAGTGATGTTATGTGAGCATGCTTTTCAACTCATAGCAGAATAATAGTTTATTTGCCTTCTAGACTCTACAATTGCAGCAAAACAATGACATATAATACACTTCCCATGAAATTTTTAAGTTTGGATGATTCAATAGTGGATTGATAGAAGATAACTGTTTACTAAAAGACAGGCATATATTCAGAAGTGGCAACCTAATTGGAAATAGAAAGCTCTATCCCGCTGTTATATGGTTAGGAAATTCTTCAATTGAAGCTTGCTTTGACTAATACTCATTCACACTACTCTATGCCTATTCCTAGAGTAGCACAGACTTCCCAAGTAATTCATTTAGAACTGCATCTCTAGTTAATTGTAGTAGCAGCTGATACCTTCAAAGATGTTCATTAAATCATTTTTGGTGTGCAAAATTTCAGTATCACTTATGACTAACTTTAATTTTTTGAAGTAAGTAAATGAAACTGGTGATGAGTTTTATTTGTGCGAAAAGACCTTATGGTAGACTAGACGCGAATTGCCTTGATTACAGTGATTTTTTTGCGAGGTGATTAACAGTGAGATTTTCCCCCCGCAAGAGAAAAAAACAGTGAGATTAACTACATTTCCCTAATCATTTTTGCACCGAACAAGAGCATAAAATAGTTTTAACCATAGTAGAGTCGCAGAACACGAAAACGAAATGAAATGTCACGAGGCTCGGGGAAACCGGACCTTTCAATTGGACCTCGAGGTCGCCGGACTCCGAGCGGCAGGCGGACCGCAGCATCCGCGCGCCGGCGCAGGCCTGCGCAAGGGCCTCGCCGTCCTTGCTCTCGCCGAGCAGTCCCACGGTGTCGTCCCCGAGGGCGAGGAGTTTCACCACGTCCACGCGCATGCCCACCTCCGCCGCCATCGGTCGCCGGCCAGAACCCTAAAACCCGCTCCCGCTCCCGCCGCGCCGCCGCAGGCTAGTGGAGAGAAAGACACACACACAGGGAGGGTTTAGGAGGCCGAGGTGGTGGGAGGGAGGGGGCGGTTGGTGGTCACCGGCGGCTTCCGTTCCTTCGCCGTCAGCTCGCAGGCGTTTAGGTCCCCGCCGAGAGCGCACGAGATTTGAATCTGCTCGACTCGAGTCCACGCTTCACACTCCGCTCCCGTCTGGATCCAGTCTCCACTGCCTTACTAGTTATCGCGTTGGATGGGCCCACCTGTCAGTGACTAAAAATTCGTGGACCTGATTAACCCACTAACCTCCGTCGATGAACGGATATTCAATATTGGCCGCCCATGTTACATTGGACGGAGGAAGGAGGACCACTACACAAGATCAATCCCGGTGCCACATTTGTAATGGATTTTGTCTCCGGCGATATGCCTGGAGCCAACGTCTAAAGGAAACAAGCTTTCCAAGATTAGAAAAAAAAAAATCCCGGTGCTACATTTTCTTTATCTCGACCGTTTAATTCTGATCCAACGGTAGACGGAGACCGAGGGCAAGATCGCCAAATTCTTGGTCTCTAGGAGGGGCCTAAACGGTACGGATTACTTAAAAATGTGTAAGTTTTTTTAAAAAAAACTTTTAAATATAATTATAATTATAGTATACTTTAATATAATTGCACAGCAACTATACTAACTACATTGTACCTTTGGATTTTGAGAGGTCAGATTGCATATATTTGCGTGGGAAAAAGGAAAAAAAATTCAGATTGCATCGAGATTTGTGCAGAAAGAAAAGAAAAAGATCGCACAGCGCAAGAGTTATATAGAAGTTTTCAATATGATTATATATATAGTTATAATATAATTGCACTATAATTATAGCATATTATAGCTGTAGTTAAAAGTTTTTCACCGAAAAACTTGTGAAAGTTATCTGGTATTGTAACACAAAGGAAGGGCTCCTGTGCTACTGACCAAAAGGGCCCACTTGTCGGCGTGATTGCAAGAAACGGCCCTCCTGCTACAGCCGCCTTCGTCTCGGCAGCCGCCCGCCGGCGCTCCGCCATTGTTCCGCCATCACCCGACTACTCGCGGTCACCGTGGTTCGTCGACTCTACGCCTCAGAGTAGAACAAGGGAGATGCACCACCGGCGCCCGACTGCCCGCCCGTGAGCTGCCTGCCAAAAGCTTCCTCTCCTGTAAGCGAAGCGGCTGCAAGATGGCGAGGACAAATTGCCGGCAGAAGATGACAAGATCTCCGCATAAATGCAGCACTCGATTGATCCCAGTTGCTTGTGTTGCGTGCACTTATTAATGACACCACGCGCGTTACATCTCATCAAGCAGGTACGCGATTCGTTCGTCAGGTTTCAGCAACAGCAAGATCATATCAATCGCCTGATTCGCACGCTGAATTTTGATCAACTTTTATTCCTTCTTGAGTCTGAACGCTGCGCCAAGATCCACGAATTTACAACGAATTGATTACAGGATGAGGACGATCAGCATGGCGACGATGGTCAGGTTGATGGCGTCGTCGTCCACCTTCTGCAGCGGCGATTGGGCGGTGGCTGACCGGTTGCCGTTGCCGCCGCCGTCGCTGCTGAACGCGTCCTCGCAGCCGGTGGCGGCCCGCTGGACGACGCCCATGTCCGCGACGTACGCCTGCGTCTGCCCGGTGTTCAGCGCGTGGATGGCGCTGTGCACGACGTTGAGCGCCTCGATGTACAGCTGCCGGCACGTGGCCAGCGCGGCCTGCTCGCGCTCCGACCAGCCGCCGCGCTGCTGCAGCGCCTTGATGGTCCCGTACGCCGCCGTGTAGTTGGCCAGCGTCAGGTTGGTGGCGATCACGGCCAGCCCGCGCGCGTCGGCGCCGTCGCTCCCCGGCGCGGCCTGCAGGGTCGCCACGCAGAAGGGCGCCAGGTCCGTGCGGCTGCCGGTCGCCGTCGCCTTCGCGCAGGTGTCCTCCACGGAGGAGGACGAGGCGAGCGCCGCGTGGGAGCACGCCACGGCGAGGAGGAGGGAGAAGACAAACCTCGCTGCCATTGCTTGAGCTATTGCTTGGATTGGCCAATGCAAGCCGCTTATGGGTTTATGTAGTTGTTCTTGTAGGCTAGGGAGGGCGATTTATCGCCCTAATAAATGTGCAAATAGTTTTCTCCTCATTTTAGTTGCCTTTATTAATTCGTTCGTTCACACAGCCTGTGCTTTGGAAATGGATCACATTCCCACTATATTCTATATCATTATCATATCATCAGTTATCTATTGCATTAATAGCTTGCTACATCTGATAAAATCAACAACGCTGCTATACGTCCCACGCACTCGTTCGACTTGCGTACGACTGGAAGGACAGAACTGACGACATGAGGCAGCATGACTTATATGCTGTTCGGCGCAGCTTATATAAGCTGCTTATTTTTTTTCGTATCCCATGCGCACGTTTTCCAAAACGATAAACGTTGTGTTTTTTTTAAAAAAATTTATATAAAAGTATTTAAAAAAAATAAATAGATCTATTTTTTAGGTTTTTAATAGTAAATACTTAATTAATTACGCGCTAATAATATTTCTCGTTTTACGTACGACTTATAAGCCAGAAAAATAAGAGAACACCACCTTAATCCTAAGGCATGCCTCTCCCACGTCATATGCAAATCCATCTCAAAGCCCATATACAAGTCCAAGCCCAAACACAGGAAGACAACATCAGCATGTCTCTTGGAGACGCATGCCGTTTTTGCTAGAGATTTCTTCGATCTGAATCTTTTGACTGACAAATTATTAAAATGCCTCACAATTGGTGTATCAACCTGATCATCATAGGAGCATTTAATAAATGTGTGTTTGCGCTTGAAATCATTTCTCCATCATTGCAGTATATAGTTTGAAGGGACTTTTTCTACCACCACAACAGGGAGTATGGAAAGGATATGTCTGCACAAGATCCCTCGGAATTCAAAATGCCAGCATTCGCAATATAAGTCACAATCCTCTTGGTTGAATAAAACAATTAACTCTGAAACAATCCTTTGCTCTCCAATCTCTTACACTGAAAGTATGAACCAACCCCTCTTTCTTCCGAAGAGTTAGATACAGTAGATTTTGCCTCTCACCTCATCCTGAAACTCTTTAAACTTCTCATTGGTATATGCTACCTGAAATTGCCCCCTCAAATTCATAGTGAGTAATGCAAGGAATTGCCTCTTGGAATGATTTACAATCAGACTTGTTTTCTTTCTCTACTTTGTCTCTTAGTGCATTGTCATATTGCTCCACAAATTGCTTAAGTGTCGTTTTAGCATTAACATAGCAATCAAAGAAAGCGTTTACACTCTCACTTCTTTGTGTCGAAGACATTCTAGCCCAAAATGTATCTTTCACATAAGCTAGGACCCATAGATGTCTATTGTCATATAATCCAGCAAACCATTCATTATCCTATAGGTTAAATTCGATGATCATCTTCATCCATCCCTTATCAAAATCATCTTTGTGTTAAGGAATCATACACCACATTGGATAATGTAGAGCTAATATCTTCATAATCCAAGTACCCACCAAGCTTTTTAGGAATCTTCTTCGTGATATGCCACAAACACCATCTGTGTCGAGCTTCAGGGAATACCTCGTTAATAGCATTCTGCATTGCTTTGCACTGGTCAGTAATTATGGCATTTGATGCTTTATTTGACATACAAGATAACCACGATCTGAATAACCAGACCAAAGTCTTTGTTTCTTCATTGGAGAGCAGACCACATCCTAATAGAATTGATTCCCCATGATGATTTACACCGACAAAAGGAGCAAATGGCATGTGGTACTTGTTAGTCAAGTATGTAGTGTCAAATGTCACACATCTGAAAAAGATTCATATGTAGCCCTAATTCTTGCATCCATCCATAAAACATTTCTTAGTCGGGAGTCCTCGTCCACGTCCATGAATAGAAAAAGTTTGGATCTTTGGACTGCATACGGAGAAAATATTGACAAATAACATGTGCATCTCCAATACCAAGCTTGAGCTTTCGTACACATCTTGCAAATAATTCCTGCACTCCTTTTCACCAAACGGAAGATTTTCATAGCCTCCGGCTTGCATAAACAAGAGAACTAAAATTCTTATTTATACGAATTCCCGCTTGGTCATTCCACTCTTAGCTTGCAAATTATTACATCCGAGGTGTCTTGCTTTGCTAGGACTTACATCATGATTATGGTCAAGTGTAAGTGTGCTAATGCAAAATTTTTCACCGTGAAGATAAAAGTTAACTTTAGCTGGGCACTGCTGCCTTGTTGAGGGGTTAGGTTTAAATTTATTCTTTGATGTATATTGAGCCTTGACTTGTCTACTGCAAGCAAGTTTGAAATATCTCACCTTGCCATCATCAGTTTTTTATATCTTCTTTTTATCACACCAAATCCTATCTTTCGAGCATAGATTTTGTAGAAGCAAGTAGCACTGTCCTCACTATCAAATAGCATACCTTTCGTTGGCTCCAATAGTCTAGTTTTATCTGCTATTTGGCCACTTGAATCACTCTGAACCTCCTCAACCACGAAGTCATCTTCATCTGATACCACATGATCGGGTTGCTCTTCATCAAAACATAGGTTGGTGTCCATTACCTAAATATGGCAGGGAAAAAATGATTTTAAAATAAAAAATTGTTGATCTCGATGTTTGTAAGCATGCAAAAACAAGAGATCTTGTTTTTTTTTTGGGGGGGGGGGGGGGGGGGGTGGGAGATTTTGGGCACAAATAAATCTGCAACTTTCACATACCTTGTATTGCGCGATCAACGTGAATACTCCATCGTGTTTACTGCAAAGTATATCTGATTGAACACGAGTGATTGTTTTGGGATAGAGGGCAAAGGATAGAATGAGGGTTTAGGGTAAGAAAGCACACGCGATGAAAAGTCATGTTGGGGTAACAGTATCGAGAACACGAAGCGACGTGGGCATGCGGCTAGAACAATGGCATTGTGCTTAGTCACCGAGTTAAGCTTTTGGAAGGCCCAACGAGTTGGAGGTTCACACTGCAACCCATAAAGAACGACATCGCATATGGCGCAGACGGCACATACGTCGTGGCCGTCCAAGAGTCGAACATTTT
This sequence comes from Oryza meyeriana var. granulata, assembly GCA_003991445.1. Taxonomy (NCBI): domain Eukaryota; kingdom Viridiplantae; phylum Streptophyta; class Magnoliopsida; order Poales; family Poaceae; genus Oryza; species Oryza meyeriana. The sequence continues at coordinate 44,008 of RYFJ01000026.1, read as the reverse complement.
GGTTGTGTGTATAGCAATTTTGTAAAATCAAATATGGCAGTAGAGCCTTTGCACTCTTTTGCTGCAATCGTCTGCCGTGCTCATCGGCCCTTCGCCGCTGCCCACCACACTCCTAGTCGATCACTTTCAATGCCCTGCGGCTATTTGCCCTGCCTCTCTTTGTCTGCAATCAGCGGCCCGTGTGTAGAGAAGAGTACTTGAGCGGAGAAAAACTAGAGAAAGGGATAACTTTTTTAGAGGAAGAAAAGGAAGAATTAATTGGGTGAATTTAATAGTACCAACTATATATTGGAGTAATCATATCTATTTATTTCTATGTGACATGGCAATCTATATATATCGCATATTGACACTAGCATTGGCTATCCTCTCAGAGACAGAAACTTACAGGATTTTCAAATGTTTCCAAAAAATAATGACTCTCTAAGTCAAACTCTTTTAAGTTTGACCAAGTTTTTAGAAAAATATAGTAATATTTTAAACACAAGGAAAATATGCTATAAAAATATATTCAGTTTTGGATTTAATGAAACTAATTTATTATTGTAAATATGAGTATATTTTTCTATATATTTGGTCAAACTTAGAGTAGTTTGACTTTGACCAAAGTCAAAACGACTTATAATGTGAAACGGAGGGAGTACTTTACTCCATAATGTTCACCATTGCCCATTCCTTTTAAATCCACTAGAAAATAGCGCACGCTATGTGGCACGCCCACCTCGGCGGGAGCCTACCATGTGCATACAGTACCCGATCCCTGGATCAGTAGTCGGATATACACATAGTCATCGGTGATATAAACTTAGAGTACACTAAATACATAACAGAGTACATATAATATATATTGAGAAGATACATAAAAAGATTACCATCTAGGACAGGCCCCAGATGGACAACGGTAAGAACAGGGTAAACTAGCGAGATACAGCACAGACAGGGCGGAAGCAGGGGAGAAAAACTACTAGGCGATGGAACACGACAATACCACAGGCTTGGTTGGGAGCTAGGCCCGAAACCTCAGAAGTCCTCGTAGTCGGCTTGGTCCTCGAAGAACTCGGCAACGGTCGGGTCTTCGTCTTCTTCTCCAAAACCTAATATAACATATATATATATATATATATATATATATATATATATATATATATATATATATATATATATATATATATATATAGGAACAAGGGTGAGTACTTTCGTACTCAGCAAGCCGGGGAAAGATGTCATGTTGGTTAGACAAGGGGGAGATATGAGTCTTATTTGCGAAAACAGCCTTTAGAAACATTTTGCTTGATAAATACTAGTGTGTCCAATTTTTAATTGTCGGAAAGAGGCTCATGCCTCGATCCAATCCGTAAGTTGCTTTTCAACAACTCGCCACTTATAGTTACTGAATCATATATTTTTATTTTCATCTTCCGGTAATTAACCGAGTGACCTCATAACTCGGCTACCACCCGAGTGGCTTCGACCACTCCTTAGGTTTGTTGTTTTTCCGAGTGGCTCCGACCACCCGTTGATCCTAAGACTCGGCTACAACTGGTTCCCAGCTTCCTTTAGAAATTCCGGCTACAACCGGTTACCAGCTCATTCGCTTCACTAGCTACAACCAGTTAGCACAATTTCGCTGCCCTGACTACAACCAGGTAGTCTGCTCTTTATCGTCTTCTAGCTACAACCCGAAGACTTTACTCCTGTTAAATTTTCACACACTTGCTTATGGTGCTTCAATACCCCGGGTCACACAGTCCTGTTTCTGGCCACACAGGCCTTCCGTTCGCCACTCGACAAACCCTGGTCACGGTTTCCTTCCCATCAAAAAAATTTCACAGATCACTGGCAACCAAATCTACGCTATGGGAATCACTTTACACCGCCCTTAACCATGGGCACGGTTGTTTGAATAGCTCAGCTAGACTCTGTAGAGGGTGCACGCTTTACCCATACGACATGAAACTTACACCGAGTACTGATCGGTACCGGAAGTTCGTGACAAGGCCATTTCCAAAACCAGTCTAGGGTTATCCATTGCCAGCAGAAGGATCCACACAGGATCAATGCTTCAGGTCGGCTCCAACCACCGTCAGCACCAGGGCTCACGAGCCACAACTCAGATGAGTCCACTCCAGTCGGCACCAGACTTCCCTAAACCTACAATTTACTCGGCCAGGTGCATCCCATTCTACCCGTATGGTCGCACTGTAAAATGCTCGGATACAAATTCCCAAAGGAAACGGTCCTTATCATTAATACATAGCCAGGCCACACAGGCACTGTCTCTGTACAACAAGGTTTTCACAAACTTTCATTTATTTCCCAACACGCCGATACGCAAGGTACCGGGTTTTCAAACAGTTGAGCAAAAACTATTGTTTCCCAAACGACAATACAATCGCTGCCGGGCTAAGCCATTCTACTCGGCAATCGCACCCAAAGGATATCCTGCCAACGTGCCATTTGTGGCGCTATCAAGGGAGAAATACATCAATATCCTACCAAAATAAGTATGACTACTGAGTAGGTCCGTCGGTTGCGCTTGCAAACCGAGGCCAATTAAATTAAAGTGTAAACTAAGCATGCATGTTTTACAAACAATATAATTTGCACATATAGAAGACAATATGGTCAAAGGAGCTTGCCTTGTTCCTGCGGAAGCTCTTCCTCGATGAAGACGACTTTTGGATCGTCCGCCGGTTTAGGATCTGAACACGCAGAAGAGATAATTACTGATACGCTAAAAAGAGGTAAAACACTAGGAAAAGAACATCGCGGTAGTCGGATGAAGATTTATCGTAGACGGCTGAGGTAAGCTTGCGGACTGGGCAACAAGGCTCACCGGTTAGGAACTCCGGATGGTAGACTAGCTCGGTCTTCCTTCACTCCGCTCTTCTTCTTCTTCGCGTTCCAAACAGAAGAACACAGGGGCGATGCGACGAGCGGCGGCGATGGAGCTCGGGGTCTGGGGAGGAGGAAGATGATGGTTTAGCGGTGAAGCTGGTGATGGCTGTTCGGCAAAGATGGCTGGGTTGCAAAACAGGGAAAAGAAGAGGCATGGATGGCCTTTTATAGCCGGCGCGCGAGGCAGGGACACGGCGGCGCAGGGTGATAGATAGAGAAAAGGAGTCACGATAAGCTGGCAAGTCTACAGCTAGCTGGCTGAGGCGACGTGACGTCAAGGTAAAGATTGACTTAGGAATTGGGCGTGGCCGGTGGAGTTGGTAGATGCTATAGCAGCGATGAGACACTCAGGTCGTGACAAGGACGGGTTGGTGGGACTTCGCAGACAGAGCCTCTGACTAACCATGGGTCCAAACGGGTTCTTGCGGTGCGGCGGGTTATTGTCTGCTGGTCCAAGCGGGGCTGTGGGCAGATCAGGGAAAAGATGACGGTAAGGCCGTCGCCAGAGGTTAGACACCGGGAGGTTTTTCCACCAATCCGGCGCTGCTGCGAAACAGACTGGGTGGACAGGGCAGTCGGGGTGGCAAAACAGAACGGGTTAACAAGGTAATCAGCGATTGCAAGGGCTTACTCGGCGGCAAAGATAGCCGAGTGGACAAAGGGTAAAATTTAGGAACTGAGTAGGAATTTACTTGACACAAGGGGAAAAGACAGTCGGCTGGCCAGGGAGAGAAAAATTGGGCACAGTTGAACGGAATAGGAGAGGAGTTTGAATTCAGAAAAACGAATTCCAACAGGTGAAATGAAAAACGGGTCGTTACACGCTAGTTGGCGCGCCAGCTAGTTTGTGTATCTTTTAGTAAAGAATGTAGACATCTTGCAATTATTTCTTATAAAAAATAGTTTAATTCTTGTAATTTTTTTAGAAACCATACATTCAAAGGGATTTTCTTTTAAGGGTTTTTAATTTTATTTTTGTAAAAGGTCATGGAACGGATCAAGGTAGAATAGCAAAATTATCCTGATTCGTGGGCTGCGCGTACTGTTTAATTCTTAAAATTCAGCACAATTTTTGTATACATGTAAGTCATAGAGTTTATATAATTAGTGCAAATACACATCGAAAAGAACTTTGTCCTGATTACCGATTTCTTTCTACTGTCTCATTTTCTAGAAATATAAAGGTCATCAACATGGTAAAGATACTTGTCTTGATTCATATATAGCAAAATTCTTGATGCTACTTACTTCTGTACATCTAATTTGACTATTTATTGTTTTCATTTTATAGAAGTTTAGACATTTTCCTCGATTTTCATGCAAACATGTAGTAGATTGTATTTATCCGAAGATTTTCGATTGTCCTAAAGTAATCCTTGCTACTACTTCTTTTTGTGCATTTAATTTAATTTTATTGTTTTATTTTCTTGAAACATAATATGTTAACATGATGAAGTTACTTGCCCTCATTTCGAGTTAACCGGTACTCCTCCCATTCCAAAATAACTTTATGTTTGTTCATCCTATTTTTTTCGCAAAGACTTTATTATTTAAATTGGTGTTTGTAAAAATAGGGAACAAATACGTTAGAGTTTGTTAAACTGAGCGAAAAATGCATTTAAGTTTGCTAAATAAAGGGTATTCTAGTCTTTTAGCTTTATATCGTTATGGGTGAAATGTCTTAAAAATGAAGTTTTTTTTTAAACGAGGGAGTAGTAAATTCCATTTGTTGAAAAAAAGTTATCATGAAAAGCTAGAAATCCTATTATTTTTCCTTTTCTCTCTCCTTCTTTTATTTATTTTATTTTCTTGTACTTTTTTCTCTTCTGTACTGGATCTGTACGTGCTTCACGCTGCGTTTTTGGGGAACGTGCCTCACGTTTCTAGATGCGAGGAGGCCAGTGCGCAGCGCAGGGGCGTGCATGTAGCGGAAAGGCCGTATGGGCCGGGGCGCTAGGCTTAGGTGCCCAGCTGCCAGGCCCACCCCCGTGCGCGTACATAGGCATGTAGCGTTCTATTTTTTTTTTTCTCTTCTCTTACCGATCTCTCGCGACGTTGGATTCTTTGCCGGTTACTTCGCACCACGTGTCCAAAAAAAAATAAAGGACAATCAGTTGGACCAATCACTTAGGGCTCTCTGAGCATATCTTAAACAGAGGTTCAAAGAGATTTTCAAAAATTATATTTTAGGATTTAAATTAAAAACAGATCTTCAACAGCTAACCAAACATATCTCTAAAAATTTCCCATGTCCAATCCTATCTCAAAAGTGAGCCAGATTTAGAGAAACTATTGGCGTCCCCGATTACTGCTCTAGCGGGAAAATTTCATCGCTCACGTGCCAGTAATTCTCTGCCCTTGCCTTTTCTTCCTCCGAACGCCTTCCGCACGCGCCGATTTTTTTATGCCACCTGTTACAATCGCTTGATCCGCATAACGCCGCAAGCCGTTATTGATTTGCCTCCCCACTGACCACGATTGATGACACGTTCAGCTAGGGGATCGATAGGATCTTCTGTTTCTCCATAGATTGATGACAAAGTCTTTTGCCGGAAACATTATGGCGGGCGACATATTCTCTAGCATCAAGGAGCGGCGGTGTCAACGAGGATCCTCTCAATCGGGGGCACGGTATCGTCAAAAGAAAATGATCGCATACAAACACTGGACCCATCTATCCTACGTAGACAACAAACTAATTTTTGGGATCCAATTTTTGAGCCTCTTAGAGATGCTCTTAGAACACATAAATTTTACAGGATTCTCACATCGAAAAGGCTATTTCGCAAACGTTCGCACGTAGGGCGTCCGCGTGAACGCCTCTCCAATCTTCTGTTTTTGTACTACCTTCCTTTTATAAAAACTTTATACACGTAAACTTTATACATAGAAAATTTATACATGGAAAGTTTATACGTCCGATTCGAATTCGGAATTAGAGTTCCAGCATAAAAATTTTATAAAATAAACTTTTTCCATTTTTACATACAATGTTTTCTATGTATAAATTTTTTTATATATAGTTTATATGTCCGATTTTGGATTCTAATTTGATTTGGAATCAAAGTCTTTTACGTAAAATGTCTACGTATTAAAAGTTTGTATATGTAAAGTTTATATGTATAAAGTTTTTATGTATAAATGTTTTTTTACCGTAAGTAGACCGGGCCGAAGCGTTCACGCGTGACCTAAACGCGCGAACACTCGTCCATTGGACCTCCCCTTCTCACATCCTGCAAAAATTTCTTTGTTTGAAAAGAAACCTACACTTGATTTCCAACACTATCATTTTCATTTCTGCATGTAGCTCCTCCACACGCAGATTGAGCCTCCCCGCGAGGCTGCGACGCCCCACACGGACCGAACTTCTATTAGTTGGGCTGGGCCTAGTATCAAATACACAACAGAACCTGAAAGAACATGATTAAGCAAAGACTAAATTTCACATAACATTAGATATTATGGTACTAGTTGTATAACCATAAGGATTTTAATATGTGGCACCTTATTATGGTCATAGATTTGTTAAAAAACCACACTGCTAATCTATTTTTCTTTGATTCATCATACTTATAAGTTCTAAAATCAAATCTTTAATTTATAAATTCTTTAATCCCATAGTATAATAGTCTTAACCATCCAAGTTAAGTATTTTTTTTATTTTTTACAATAGCGAGTCACCGATGCAGTTTTGTAAAATTATAAAAACATAATACCTAGAGTTATATGTAACATGATAAAACTCCTATATTTTTGTGAAAGTTAGACCATAATACTCATGGTTTTCTAAAATTAACTCTTGAACAAGGATTTTAGCATAGTAAACGGACGGTCCGCACAAGGATTGGACCGTCCGAATCCAGGGGACCGCCTGCAAAATATTTTTTTTTCTTTTTTTTGATATTTTTTTTCTCAACTAGCAACACGAGAATAGCAAAATTTCGTGAAGGTGCAGCTCAAACCGATGTAAGATGTGGCCTGTAGAAAATTGTGAGTGTGCTTTAAAAACCGTGCTGAAACTTCGGACCTCAAAAACTCAATCTTCCCGGCCGAATTTCGCAAAATTTTTTTAGACAAACCCAACAAAGTGGGGGGAAGCAGATGTAAAATTTTCTGTAGATGTCCGTAGAGTACTTATTTGCCCGATTCCGAGACCGTATGCGAAAGTTATGACTGTTTTAAGGTAGGTAGCGTGCGTTACAACAATTTGCTATGTATTCGTCGCGCTGGCCGTGGATTCGGACGGTCCGATCCTTGTGCGGACCGTTCGTTCACTACGCTAAAAACCGTCGTGGGGGACGGCGGCGAATGTATTTTTACATTCGGCCCCCTGGAGGCATTCGCCGCCGTCCCCTAGGGCGGCAAGGCCCCCTGACGGGGAGGCCATTCGCCGCCCTGGGCCAGGGCGGTATTTAAATATCGCCCTGGCCCACGGCGGTAAGAGACTACTTCTGTAAAAACTCGAAATTAAAAATTAGTTTTGTAAATTAAAAAAAATTAAATTAGTAACAGTAAAAATTCGGCATGTAGCATTCTATTTTTTTTTCTCTTCTCTTACCGATCTCTCGCGACGTTGGATACTTTACCGGTTACTTCGCACCACGTGTCCAAAAAAAAATAAAGGACAATCAGTTGGACCAATCACTTAGGGCTCTCTGAGCATATCTTCAACAGAGATTTAAAAAGATTTTCAAAAATTACATTTTAGGATTTAAATTAAAAACAGACCTTTAACAGCTAATCAAACATATCTCTAAAAATTTTCCATGCCTAATCATATCTCAAAAGTGGGCTAGATTTAGAGAAACTATTGGCGTCCCCGATCACTGCTCCAACGGAAAAATTTTATCGCTCACGTGCCAGGAATTCTCTGCCCTTGTCTTTTCTTCCTCCGAATGCCTTCCACACGCGCCGATTTTTTTATGCCGCCTATTACAGTCGCTTGATCCGCATAACGCCGCAAGCCGTTATCGATTTGCCTCCCTACTGACCACGATTGATGACACGTTCGGCTAGGAGATCGATAAGATCTTCTGTTTCTCCATAGATTGATGGCAAAGTCTTCCGCCGGAAACATTATGGCGGGCGACGTATTCTCTAGCATCAAGGAGCGGCGATGTCAACGAGGATCCTCTCAATCGGGGGCACGGTATCGTCAAAAGAAAATGATCGCAAACAAACACTGAGCCCATCTATCCTACGTGGACAACAAACTAATTTTTGGATCCAATTTTTGAGCCTCTTAGAGATGCTCTTAGAACACATAAATTTTACAGGATTCTCACATCGAAAAGGCTATTTCGCAAACGTTCGCACGTAGGGCGTCCGCGTGAACGCCTCTCCAATCTTCTGTTTTTGTACCACCTTCCTTTTATAAAAACTTTATACACGTAAACTTTATACATAGAAAATTTATACATGGAAAGTTTATACGTCCGATTCGAATTCGGAATTAGAGTTCCAGCATAAAAATTTTATACAAATAAACATTTTCCATTTTTACATACAATATTTTCTATGTATAAATTTTTTTATATATAGTTTATATGTCCGATTTTGGATTCTAATTTGATTTGGAATCAAAGTCTTTTACGTAGAATATCTACGTATTAAAAGTTTGTATGTGTAAAGTTTATATGTATAAAGTTTTTATGTATAAAGGTTTTTTTACCGTAAGTGGACTAGGCCGAAGCGTTCACGCGTGTCCTAGACGCGCAAACGCTCGTCCATTGGACCTCCCCTTCTCACATACTGCAAAATTTCTTTGTTTGAAAAGAAACCTACATCTGATTTCCAACATTATCATTTTCATTTCTGCATGTGGCTCCTCCACACGCGGATTGAGCCTCCCCGCGAGGCTGCGATGCCCCACACGGACCGAACTTCTGTTAGTTGGGCTGGGCCTAGTATCAAATACATAACAGAACTTGAAAGAACATGATTAAGCAAAGACTAAATTTCACATAATATCAGATATTATGATACTAGTTGTATAACCATAAGGATTTTAATATATGGCTTCTTATTATGGTCATAGATTTGTTAAAAAACCACACTGCTAATCTATTTTTCTTTGATTCATCGTACTTATAAGTTCTAAAATCAAATCTTTAATTTATAAATTCTTTAATCCCATAGTATAATAGTCTTAACCATCCAAGTTAAGTATTTTTTTTTATTTTTTACAATAGCGAGTCACCGATGCAGTTTTGTAAAATTATAAAAACATAATACCTAGAGTTATATATAACATGATAAAATTCCTATATTTTTGTGAAAGTTAGACCATAATACTCATGGTTTTCTAAAATTAACTCTTGAACAAACGAACAACACTGTGCGCAACCACCTCCACCTCTCATCTTTGGAGATGGGTGGCGCAGCGCGCGGGCGGAGAGGATAAGAAACAAGCGGGCCTCAATATTTCTTCCACTTTTCGCTTTTCTGGCCCCCTTTCCCCTCGGCGCACAAATCTAGGCCACGAATCTGAGGCGTTCGAGACGCTTCCTTCGCCATCGGTGAGGCCCAAATAACAGCAGAGGATTGCCACGACCACCCAGGAGGGACAAGGATGGCGAGCCCAATGGTGGGAGTGGCTACCTCGGTGCATCTCCACACCAGCGGCCGCATCAGCCTCTCTTGCGCACCGAGGGCGAGGGGAAGAGGGCGGTTCGCGTTGGCGGTGGTGCGGGCGTCGGCGTCGGAGGCGATGGCGACGGAGAAGCTCGGCATCCGGGTGGAGCGCAACCCGCCCGAGTCCCGCCTCTCCGAGCTCGGCGTCCGCCAGTGGCCCAAGTAAGCGAACAAAGCGGCGTCTCTCTCTTCTCGTGCTCGATCCCTTCTCGTTCGCCCGCGCTGATTTGCTTGGCGGTGTGTGCTGGGGTCAGGTGGGGGTGCGAGAAGAGCAAGTTCCCGTGGACGTACTCCGCCAAGGAGACGTGCTACCTGCTGCAGGGGAAGGTGAAGGTCTACCCCGACGGCGCCGGCGGCGGAGAGGAGGATTTCGTGGAGATCGCTGCGGGGGACCTGGTGGTGTTCCCTAAGGGCATGAGCTGCACCTGGGACGTCGCCGAGGCCGTCGACAAGCACTACAAGTTCGAGTAGACTCAGATTGTCAGTCCGATTGCAGCCGTGTGACGACGATGGTTTGTGCTTCTAGCTAGCTCCTGCTCTTATGTGTTACTCCTGCCGTTGTTGTGTGGATCATATCCTGCAGTGAAATAAAACTCTTGATTAGTGGATTAAAAATGATGGGCTTAACGAGTGTGGATCATCTCCTGCAGTGAAATAGAACTTTTGGTTAGTGGATTGAAAATGGTTGGGGTTAGTGATTCTGTGCCTCTTTCTTGTTCTGGCTAATCTCTTGCCAGGCATGGTTACATTTATGAGATCCATCTAATCACATAAACTCGGTAGCATTTTCTTAGCTTGTTGAGGAACCATCTTAGCTCACAACATTATTTTGGCACCGTTTGAGGTTGGGAGCTTTGAGCATATTATCTTGTTGACCATTTTATGTCACAAGTCATAATTGGTATCTACACATTGTCCATACCCCATATACATATCATATAGACATCTTTAAGAAATGAAGAGCCATAGAAACCGAAATGCTTGCTTTGCAGCAGGCTCCAAAGTGTTGCTTGGCGACGGAGAAGAGACATCCTTTTGGAAGGACAACTGGCTGCTTGATGGTGGCTCAATTGAGAACCGCGCACCAATTCTCTCCTCCTTTGTCAGGAACAAGAACCGGTCCGTGGCGGTGGCATTGCAAAGCAACTCCTGGGTGGCTGATATCAGAGGGGGCTCTCCATCCAAGGAATTGGGGAATACCTCAAGATTTGGGATTTGGTCTCCGTGGTTGATCTGGACTCAGGATGAAGGGACTCTTGGTCTGGACTCAGGATGAAGGGACTCTGTTCTTTGGACAGCAGCGGCAAATGGCGATTTTTCAGTCAAATCGGCATACTCCTTGCTCTGTGCTGGCAGAACGAAGTGCCTTTTGGGGAAGATTATTTGGAGATCCAGAGCGCCGGTGAGGTGCAAATTCTTCATGTATCTTGCTATGCGTGGAGCCTGCCTTACCGCCGGCAACCTGCAACGCCATGGTTGGCATTTGGCAGGCATCTGCCACCTCTGTTGCAGGAACTTGGAAACCTGTGTGCACATCTTTCACGGATGCCACTACACAGAGCTGGTGCGCAGCCGCCTGGAACTCAGCTGCTCATCACCAGCGTCAGAACCTGATCTGCCTTCGTGTAATCCTTGTCACCTGGCTCATTTGGAAGGAGCGGGAGGGCTGCTTCTGCACCTGTCCTGTGCGCCACCATCGCTGATGAATGGAGTACGTGGGAAGCGGCAGGCCGCCTCTCACCTGGCAGCGAAAATAGAAAACGAAATGCAGTGCTCATACAGGCCAGATACGATAGTATGGGGTCTAGGATTGCAATGCATTGCAACTTACTTTTTCTCCGCAAAGTTGTGAGTTGCAACGATAGTATGGGGTCTAGGATTTTTTGGAGTAAATATTTAGAGTTCTTGCATGTGGAAAGCTAAATCACATGCCCATGGCACTTGATAAGAATACTTGTGCCCTGCTCTCTCTCTCATCTCCTGCCAAGTTTTCCAAGAGAAGGCCTCTGCGACGTAAGATTTCAGATAGCAAACTGTACTAAGGTCTGAGCATAAGGATCAGCAGCCTGAAGCCCTGTACCTACCTGTTGATTGACAGTAAAATTAGGGGCATTGCAGCAGCTTTGCTCCTATCTTATTGAGTGGCTGGAAAGCAACGAGATATTATCTATCATTAGCTATACTTGTGATGTGTTTTCTGCTGAAGACAATTGTAAATTAACCTTCGGTTAAACTTCATTTATGGCTGTACATCGACATTCAACAATATGCAGCTATCTGCTTTACATGTTTGCCTGCTGCATGCCTAATTGCCTACTGACGGATGGTCTCATACTTTCTCCCTCATTTGGGGACATTTGGGATGTTTGTAGCCAAGTAGCTAAATAAGGCTTATTTTGTATTTCGTGAAACTGGGGGTGTTTGGGGCCTTATAACAGCAGCTAGGCTGCCCAGAATTTATTACTAGTTCTTCCCCTTTTTGGTGACTTGGTTCTACCACATTGAGAACAAGGGTCGGAGTGAGTGATTTCCACCAAATCCACAAACTAGTCAGTACTTTTGTGTAAGATCTGAGAGTATTGTGCCCCTCTTTAATTTGTTGGTTCCCCTGTGTATTTTCTTCTCCATAGCGTATATATACTCTGTGTGTGTGTGTGTGTTTTGATCGTAGACTTGTTGAAGTAGTTCAACATATTATTGATGTTTTTGGCAAGTAGATGTTGTTAATTTTTGCAAGTTACTACTAGTTCACTTGCCATGTGTGTAATTGCTAAGGATTTTTTTTTGTTTGACGAAACCATGAAATTCTTGAAGATTTACTCCTTGGTATCATGCAGAATCTAGGGCATCTAGAGTAAATAAAGACCACAGAGAGATAAATATACACACACATCCAAAGATGGCGTGGCGAACTGAAGCTTATTATTCCTCAGGTAACATCTGCACATTGATCGAAGTGTGATACATCATCCCATTTCTCTCCACGAGCTACCGAAACATGCGACACTCGCAACTGCAACTTTCACAATTTCACAGTTCAGAGCTCCACCTTCTTGGCCTGCTGCTGCTGCTGCTCGCCGGCGCCGGCGCCAATGCTCTTCTTGTCACTGCCGTCGCCCCCGGCGATGCCGACGACGCGCGGGCCCTTGATCTGGTCGGGCGCCAGCTTCCGGAAGCGCACGGTGAGCACGCCGTTGTCGAGGGTGGCGGCGATGGAGTCGAGGTCCGCGTTGTCGGGGAGGCGGAGCTGGCGCCAGAACCGGCCGTAGGAGCGCTCCTCCCGGTGCCAGTGGTCGCCCTTCCGCTCCTCCTCCCGCCGCCGCTCGCCGCTGACCCGCAGCACCCGGTTCTCCTCCACCTCCACCCGCAGGTCCTCCTTCCTCATCCCCGGCACGTCGACGACGATCTCGTGCGCGTCGCCGGTCTCGCGCCAGTCGACGCGGGCCATGGACAGCATCGCCACGTCGTCGCGGTCGAACCCGAACGGCACGTGCTCCAGGATCCGGAACGGGTCGGCCAGGAGCCCCACCTCCGACAGCGCCGCCGCCGTCGGCACCGCCTCGTCCCCCGCGCCGCCGCCGCCACGTCCGCCGCCTCCGAACCACGGGAGCAGCGCGCCGTCCGCCGTGCCCGCCAGAACGGCGACGCAGGCCAGCATTGCCGCCGCCACCGCCACCGCCACCATCGCCGAAGCTCTCCTCGACGCCATCACGGACAGTTCAGACGCAGTAGTGAATCTAGCGTGTGTTCGTTCTCGTCGTGTGCTTCTTTCTCCGATTTTTTTGCTGGGCGAGACGTGACGGTGAGGCGCGGGGACGATTTATAGGGTGTCTCAGCGCGCGGCGAGAAGGTTCGGCCGACGAGCGCGGTCGAGAGGATTCGGGCGTCTTCGCGGCCGTCGAGGATTCGACGGCGAGAGAGATTTCTCGAAGAAATCCAGGCCAGGCCGGGCCGGCTTCATGGGCCACCTTTCTAATGGGCCGGTGCCCTCGCTTCGCGGCTTGATTGTTTTTCTGGGCTTACTTCTTTGCCGGAGGAATGCTCGGATAGGCCTAAACAGGCCCAATATATTTGGACATGTTGATTCCTGTCTTTATGAAAGACATTTGATTATCACTGTTCCAGCTGATAAATGATACTACCCGTCCACAAATATTTGCGCATTTCTAGAATCCTTTATATTGGTAGACGGTCCAGGTGCATAGTTAGGATCTTTTATATTTGTGGACAAGATAGTTGGTCATTCGGCAGGTGCATATATTTTGGATGCCTTGTATTTGTAGATGGAGGTAGTTGGTCTTTCGATTGCTGTTTAGATTAGATTACACGTACGATTACACTTAATGTCAAACTGTGTAAGTTGCCTCTAGCATAGCCCAAGACTATTTGGTATGTTTGCTAGCACGTCTTGAGTTCTCCATGCATTGAAGCTTCTTTTTTTCTTCAAACCAAATTGCAATGGAGCTATGGATTATATAGGTAAAGACCATGATGGTGCGTTCGAACTAGCTGTTCCGCTGAGTTACTTCCTCGGCCTCCATGAGCACACTTTTCGAATTGTTAAACGGTATGTATTTTGTAAAAAATTTCTATAACAAAGTTTCTTTAAAATCATATTAATCTATTTTTTAAGTTTAAAATAATTAATACTCAATTAATCATGCGCTAATAGTTTATCTCTTTTTACGTGTCGTCGAAAATCTCAGCTCAACCCAGATTTGAAGGAAGCTTTTAAGTCCGAATCGCAAGAATAAACCTGCCAACGTGGGAAAGAAATTCTATGCTTTCTCAAGTGCGCTCTGCGTACAAGGAGAGGAGCAAACAAAAAAGAGAAGGGCAAAAATAACATAATGCATGGCCATATCTTGAGTTAAGAAATACGAAAACGTATAGTGGCCCATAATTAAGTTAATGATAATCAGATTAGTGTTGATTGTGTGGGTGACGTGTCTTGAACATCTAAACGCATTCGATATTCCAGGTCATAACAGATGAGAAATGCTAAAAAAAACTTCAGGATTTGAGGACCGGAGTGGCCGCCTCTTTTAGGGGAAAAAGAGGGATATCTTTTTTCTTTCTTTCTTTCTTTTTTTTTGTGGATGATGCTTTTATGTTTGTCCCATTCATTCCATTTTCGTTTTATTATGATTCGTGTGCGTGTGTTCCTCTCTATGCTGATCTGGGTAGTTTCTCACATAATGGCATATAGCATTATTAATCTGGTCTTGTATCTCTTCCAATCACTGAGCTAATTCATCTACAGCACCAAACATATGCACTGCAGTGAAGGGCTGAAGTCATTAGAAAGCTACTAATAAATCTGCTTTGCATGGAACAGAGTAGCATTTTAGATTTAGCAAAACCTACTTGTATGAAGTTTTCAAAAAAAAAATCACTATGGAACGCCGACACTTGAATTAATCACAATGCCAAACTCTCATCAACTAATTAATTACATGAGAATAATACGGTACGAACTACGATGGGACACAAATAGTAGAATGTTGCAGCGGGAATACATGTACAGAGCACTAATCAAAATAGAGGTTCAGAACCCTCCATTTTGGAGCTTAAGCATCATGCACTAGTTTATTTAGCACATAAGTTTGAGTTAGTGCAAGCAAAACATTAGCATATTATACTCCTACATGATAAGAGGAAAAAGAACAAATTAAAGCAGCTTAAGTGAGTGTCAGATGCACTAGCTACTACTGCACCTTCGTCCTAATCCAAACACTTAACCTGCTCAAAACCACAACTTAATAAAGCTAAACCTCCATGAAACCCCTCTTAACTATGCATGTGTTATTTGTCTAATCCAATTGGCACTCATTAGTGGAACAATCGGCCATGGCCATCCATTTCCCTCCACTAGTCCTACTGACTTTTTCCTCCCAGTGTTCTTCCTTTGTCCGGCTCTCCAACATAATGCAGCTAGTTTAAGCGACCACATTTAAAAGAACACACCAAATGGTACTAGATTAGTTTGCATTTCAGACTTTCAGTCGGTGCAGACCTTTGATCAAAAGGTTCAGAGATCACCAGCTAAATTCAGCACTGTTCTGCCTGGTAAAGTTGCCCCATGTTATCGTTATGCATTAGAAGATTGATCTCAACTGTGTAGACCTGCACTTCTTGGCATATTTCTGAATTTTATACACAGATCAAATCACCAAAATAAAGGTCGAATTGTAATATACGCAATCCACTCGTATAGTAATACTCAGTAAGCACCAATCAGCTGTTCATTAGCTAAAGTCTGAACCAACCCCTTTACAGTGAAAGTTTCAGTCAGCTTCTATTTTTTTTAGCCTAGTCAACGCAAAAGCTAATCCAAGTGAAAGGCTAGGCTAATCGGCTCATTTAGCTGACCCCTTTGTTGATCTTCTGTGGCCAGAGGCTCTGAACTCTGAAGATGACACGCACCTGCGCACTAGCAAGATACCTGACAGGTCACAAGCCTGAATGGACAGTTCTGGGCCAAGCTTTGATCTGCTTTTGGGTTTTGACCGATTTTTTACTTGCAATTCTCTGGCACTTGAATCTGCTGGACAAAATTTTGCTGGATTTTGGAGAGCCTTTTAATATGGTTGGCCGAATTCCATAATCTAACCGCACTCAGTTAAGGTTAAATCTTAGGTAGCCAAAACTATCCAAGGTTCCACTGCAGCCAAATTATAGTCATGGAAATTTGGTCAATATAAGCCAAACAAGCTTTAGCAACTCAAAACTAGAAAGCTTGGCTCCTACTTAGAAGCATGGTCATGCATGATCGACTTTTACCTTTCACCTCTCTTTGGTTGTTTGCTACAATCCTTAGTTGACACAGTGTCCAGAAGTTTCACTTCCACTGTCTAAGAAAACCTTTATGCAACTGTTAAGAGTTCTACTTGATGTAACAGTGCCCAAAGCTTCTGGGGAAGCATTCATGCAGTAACAACCCAAATCTGATCAGACAGGATTCAGTCGATCCCTTGAGGATCTTTGACCAGTACAAGTGAGTATAAGTGGCTGGTCCTTGCAGCTATGATGCCTTGACTACTGCATGATATGTAGAACCAATACAGCTTGGCTGCACTGCATAATTGCTTTGTATGCAGTACACAGCATGTGATGGCACGAAGAAGGCAGTTGCAAGCTTGCAATGCTGCAGTAAATTTTTCAGCTCTGGTCAGAGAGGCAGCACAGGTAACATAGATAGCTAGCCAGTGATATGATGCATGGAGAGGTCACTGCATTTCACAACCGAATTTGATGTTTTCTGCATTGCAACTTGCCTACTTGCAAACCCCCCATTCAGAAAAAGGTGTCAATTTTAAACGGCCATCCATGTCATGTAGCCGTAGACGCAAACAAGGTCCAAAACTGCATGGAGGAGAAAAGGCAGTTGCTGGTTTGCTCCAATGGGCAGAAAAGGAGCACCAGACCGGGCACCAGATGATTTCTTTAGCTACAGTAGCAAGCTAGCAGTGCACCATGCTGCGACCATCACCATGCCAATATGAGACATGCACTGCAAGTAGTTTTTTAAGCATTTCAATGTGGAGATGAGGTGATGAGTGATGACACTATTTGTAACTATAACTCACCTCATCCCCAGTTGAGCCTCAATGCTAGCTAGTGCCTAGTGGTGCCATTTGTGCAGTGCTCAATTGCTCTCTCTTGCTCTTCTGCAACAGAAAGTGGCAGGCCACATGCTAAGGCAGGCATATATATATGTACCATCCTGTGCTTTGCATTGCATTGTTTGCAAATTGCAATGCATATATAGAGGAATTGACACTGGCAAAGGAGAGAGCTGGCAGAAAGAGTTAGGAGTTGGGAGGCACCATGGACAGGGAGATGGCTGAAGAGTATGAGCTGAATGAGATAGATGACACCTTGCATGGCTCTGTCGGGAGCAGGCTCTCACTGTTTGCAAGGGAGCTCAAGTCAAGGAGAAGCAGCAGCTGGCACGGCAGCAGCGCCTTGAGGCTCCCAAAGAATCTCTATGACAACCTTGTCATACATCCCAATGGCAGGTAAGAGAAAGATTTTGATCTCTCATCATCCGTTCAGAGCTTAATTAACCTCTTAAGCTGAACATCAAACTGTCTGTCTAGTATTATTGGAGCAAATTGAAGTTAGCTTGCTACCATAGTACCATTGCATGCAAAAGCAGTGGTTTTTCACGTGAAACATCCATGAGTAGCCAATTAGAGAACTCTCCTGCATGGAAAAGAGACGATTCTGATTGAGACAGGATGCTGAACTTGTTAATTAAAGCTGATATCTGCAGTGATCATGCAGTGCAGATTAATATGCGATGGATGCAGTGTTTGTTGATCAGTTTGTGCCTGCTTTCTTGGTGATTGCTGCATCCATGCAGATGGTACAGGATCTGGGCGAACATGATGTTCCTGTGGTCCATCTACTCCACCTTCTTCACCCCCTTCGAGTTCAGCTTCTTCCGTGGCCTCCCCAAGCAGCTGCTGGACCTCGAGTGCGTCCAGCTCGTCTTCCTCACCGACGTCGCCGTCCAGTTCTTCCTCGCCTACCGCGACGCCCACACCTACAGGATGGTCTACGACAAGCGCCGCATCGCGCTCCGGTGAGGAGAACGGCTCATTAGCTCAGCTCAAACACCAAAACCAAGTGATCAAGAACTGATCAAGATTTAGTAGATGGTGATCATCTGATCAGGTGTCACAACTCACATCTGAATGTTGCTTGTGTTTTTCTCAGCTACATCAAAGGCAGCTTCGCTCTCGACGTGCTCGGCTGCTTCCCCTGGGACGCCATCTACAAGGTAGCATTGCAACAGATATATGAGAACCTGTGATGATTAGACATGGCTGAGAGCTTCGTCGTGGTGTCAATGCAACAGGTGACGGGGAGGATGGAGGTGGTGAGGTACCTGGTGTGGCTGAGGCTGTACAGGGCGAGGAAGATCATGGCCTTCTTCAAGAAGATGGAGAAGGACATCCGGGTCAGCTACCTCCTCACCAGGATCGTGAAGCTCATCACCGTCGAGCTCTACTGCACCCACACCGCCGCCTGCGTCTTCTACTACCTCGCCACCACGCTGCCGCCGGCGCGCGAGTCCGGCACCTGGATCGGCAGCCTCACCCTCGGCGACGCCAGGTACATCAACTTCAGGGAGATCGACCTGCTCACCCGCTACATCACCTCGCTCTACCTCGCCATCGTCACCATGGCCACAGTCGGTATGATCAGACAGCTCGATCATCGTCAGCTTATTAGCTTATCGGCCGCAACCAAAATTTAAATTTTAAAATTTAATTTTAGAGTCATTTCATCATAGTCTAATTTCTAGCATCGGCCTTTAAGCAACTAATAACACACATATAAAAGTTTTACCCATACATCACTATTGTCACGATCGAATCAAAATGAGGTTTTTTTTCCGCATGACCAGCAAGATTCCAGCTCTCCATCACCCTGCAATGAATCAAAAATGAGACTTTTTTTTCTTGTTTTGCAGGCTATGGTGACATCCATGCGGTGAACACGAGGGAGATGGTGTTCACCGTGGTGTACATCTCGTTCAGCATCCTCCTCAGCGCGTACCTGATCGGCAACATGACGGCGCTCATCGTCAAGGGATCCAAGACCGAGCGGTTCAGGGACAAGATGACTGACCTGATCAGGTACATGAACAGGAACAGGCTGGGCAGCGGCATCAGGTCCCAGGTGAAGGCTCACCTGATGCTGCAGTACGAGAGCAGTTACACGAGAGATCGAGTCGTCGACGACATCCCGGTCGCAGTTCGATCCAAGGTGACACTTTCTTTCAGATCAGAAGCATATAGAGAGTGATCAATCCATGCTGAATTTCTTCTGTTTATGACTTCTGTTTCTGCAGATGTCACAGACACTGTACTTGGACATGGTTTCAAGAGTGGGCCTGTTCAGAGGATGCTCAGATGACTTCCTAAGCCAGATTGTGAGAAGAACTTTATGGATTCATGTTTCTGCAACTACTGTTAGTGCAAGTAGAGCATCCATTTAACTACTGTATTGACTATATAATGCAGGTAGTGAAACTGCATGAAGAATTCTTCCTCCCAGGGGAAGTTATCTTAGAGCAAGGCACGGTGGTTGATCAAATCTATATTGTCGCACATGGATGTCTGGTACTATTTTTCACCTGAAATTAGACATTTATAGCTAAGGTTATGTATATGATCTGTTTGTAAAATAAACCTACAAAAATCAAGAGATAACACGACTACACTGTTATAGGCATGACTAAGCTTCACCATATCCTGTTCTTTTTCTTCCTGTCACAGGAAGAGGTGGCCACTGGGAAAGATGGATCTGAAGAGATCATCTCAGAACTGCGGCCTTACGACATAGTTGGTGATGTCGCTGTGATTTGCAACATTCCACAACCATATACTGTCAGAGTCTGTGAGCTTTGCAGCCTTCTGAGAATTGACAGGCAGTCTCTGACTAGTATCTTACAAATATACATCAAGGATAATGGTCAGATACTGAGCAATCTACTAAAGGTACATTTCTTATTTTTTTTGGAGAAATGATGGAAGTACATTAGTACATTGTCATATTTCACAAATTTGACAAAAGATGTAGTAATAAGCATTTTATTCTGCAGGGGAAAGAAGCTGAGTCAAAGGGGAAGCAATTGGAATCGGATCTCACATATCTGCTAGCAAAGCAAGAATCAGAACTAGTCCTTGGAGTAAACAATGCTGCATATCATGGAGATCTATTTCGTTTGAAAAGCTTAATCAGTGCAGGAGCAGATCCGAGTAAATCAGATTACGATGGTAGGACTGCATTGGTATGTGAGTACTTTTTACTAACCATCAGTCAAATTGCAGGAGTTCACTTTAACTGCAAGATCCCATTCAAATGCAATATGGAGCATTTTCTACTAACAAATATATAATATGATAATATCATAAATTTATCTTTTTTGGCAACAGCTAACTGAAGAAAAAACTGGAATTAGCTCTAAGTACTTAACTGTTCAACCTTTTCCCTTTACCTTTGTCTTCCCAGCATATTGCTGCACTGCGAGGATATGAAGATATAGTCAGGTTTCTTATTCAACGAGGAGTAAATGTCAACAGCATAGGTATGATACCAACACTTCAAAGGAAAATAGAACAAAATA
Organism: Oryza meyeriana var. granulata; assembly: GCA_003991445.1. Taxonomy (NCBI): domain Eukaryota; kingdom Viridiplantae; phylum Streptophyta; class Magnoliopsida; order Poales; family Poaceae; genus Oryza; species Oryza meyeriana. The sequence continues at coordinate 23,334 of RYFJ01000026.1, read as the reverse complement.
AAACAAAAGCAGTTTCATCTGTACCTCTTACGATGAATCAACACATCCCAAAATGCAGACAGGTTTGGAAACTCACCACTGCTGCAAGCAGTAAAATCAGGCCATGACAAGATCTCGACGCTTCTCCTGGAGCACGGCGCGATCCTGAACCTGGAGGACGCTGGGGGTTACCTTTGCAGAGTAGTCAGAGATGGAAGGATCGACCTGCTGAAGAAGCTACTCAAATTCGGGATCAGCCCAAACTGCAGGAACTATGATCAGAGGACGCCGCTTCACATCGCTGCTGCTGAGGGCCTGCACCTTGTAGCCAGCACCTTGATAGAATCTGGAGCAGACATACAGGCCAAAGATAGGTAAGACATTATTCACAAAGTTTCAGATGATATTACCATTACCTGTTGGCATTCACTACTATAGTATAGAAGCAGAATGCAATGGCATTGATACTGCTTTTCTTGATGCAACAAAATGTGGTGCAGGTGGGGAAACACACCACTTGACGAAGGGCGAAGGTGTAGCAGCAGACCATTGGTCAGGATTCTGGAACAAGCTAGAATTGTTGCAACCAATTGATGAAAAAAAAAAAGTGTATTCATGTGGAAACTGCTTGCAATGAAATATTCTTTCTGAGGCGACGAGAACTTAAAGCAAGGTTTTCTGGAAAAGTTTTCATCTTCAGTAGCAATGTAGCATGATTGTTCAGTCTGCTTGAAAATAAGCTGGTTATTCTCGGTGAGATTGCAGTGGCCGGCCGCTCTGGCAGCTAAGAACTTTAGCAAAACACAATATGTATCTCTTCTGACCACATGCATCGCGCCAACAATCTAAATACAACGAAAGGCAAAAATGGAGGCATTACAGCACATTGCATAGACTAACAAGCCACTTCATTAATCAGAGAGTTTAGACACTTAACCAATCCATCCAACTAAGGAGGCAGAATATGGCCTACTAAATTACAAATACTACAATGGCACTACCAACTATGTCAAGATGTACCGCAGCTAATACAACTACGGGGCAACCAGGGCTGCCGCAAGGACGGTAACCCAGTAGGAATCGAGGCTCCCCCCGTTCAGACTTTATCACTAATAACCCTTTTTCCGGGCAATTACTACTACTATCACGATTACATTAGAAAGAAGCATTGCACGCTCATTCTCTGCCCCTCTTGTTGCTGCAGCCAGGGCACTTGTAATGCTTGATGTGCTCCGCCTTGGCAGGAGTGATTCGGACACATTTGCCATGGAACCAGGTCTCACAAATGTCACAGCAAATCCAGAACTCGCCGTTTGTGTATGCCTCACGACAGGTGCCACAAATGGTTACAGTTTGGTCTTCATCACCTCCATTTCCTCTACCGCTTTTGTCTTCTGCGTACCTTGGCTGGACCTGCTTTTGTGGCTTGCTGTCAGAATTGGGCTGCTTTGGTGGCTGAAACAGAAAGGACAATGAATAATCATAAGCATTTTTTAACATGCGGACAGGGAAAAAGGCATGCAATGTTCGACATATGTACTAACCTTAGAGCCTGACTTGTTTTTGCTACTGTCGTTGGCGGTTTTTGATTGCTTCTTCACAGCTCCTGACACAACTTCAAAGACAGTGGGGAGACCACTGATCATCATGAAGAGCCGTTTCCTGCATCCAAATTCAAATGCCGCTTAACACCACGATCGAGTTTCTCAATAACTGACATATATTAGAGAACTAAATGAACCCTGGATGCTCCTATCTAGGTTGCAGTGTAAAAAAGGCAAAACATAGAGCAAGTTTTGTTTAGAAGGCGTGGATAGTCAGAAGGTCGTACAATTACTTTGGAAGTTACAGATAAAACACAGTATAGGTTGTTGATATAAATAAGTGAAGCGGTGTAGCAATAGTTAATACATCGTTGCACATAGAGCAAAGTGAGAATTCTTTAATACAGTGATAGAACAGATAGAATTAAAATGGCCAACTTGAGAAAATGTGATGCAAAGCAACAGGAAAAAAGTAATAGAATTAGGAGCAAACCTGGAATCTTTATCAAATCCAAAACGAGCCCCAAAGTAAAATGCCACAGATAGTAACCATGAATCACTATGGGCAGCTACCAGGGACAACCAATCTTTCTCGTGCATTCCATCACGAGCAAAGTTTATCCCCAGTGCTGGCTGTGGTAGTTCAGGAGGAATTTCCTCAGCTGGCAGAGTCACATCCCAGGTTTCATTAGGCAGTCCATAGAGGCACAAGTTCTCCTTCTCTGAAAAAATAAGGGAACATTTTACATCAGCATTATCAGGTATGAAACCATCCCTGGGCTAAGGCCCAGGCTGCCCTGGCCTGTTTCGTTCCATAAAAAATTTAGTATGGTGAAAATTGATTGAGGCCCATAGGCTTTTAGTCCCAGCCCAGGCCCTGGGTCTGCCCCCAAGCACTGTGGTTACTACAGAAAAAGACAACCAGACCCACTCAGCAAACTACCAAGGACTTGCCATAACACGAACAATGCATAAGCTAGGACTTGAAGGTTCTTTCTTCTTCATCTTTTTTTTTTTGCACAAGGCATTTGAATGTTCATTAATTAAAGAAAACCAACAGGCACTAAAAGGTGGATGCTGACAAGGAACACAACGTTACTATATGCACTTTGCCAGAAATCCCAGGGTAGCAATTCAAGGCAAACCGCCTTTGCGGCTGCTATCTCCAGCTATTGACTAATGCTCCAGACCTCATTCCCTTTTACCACACCTTGTCACCACCCACCATATTTTCTATAGCTTGCAGCAAGGTCAAACATAAGCACAACCATAAGTCAAAATTGCTTCCTGAACTTCTGTACCATCCTAATGCCTCCAAACATGAAGCTCTTCCCACTTATCAATTCAATTTCATGACGTAAAACTGACCTAATGGGTGGAAAAATTTTGATTCCAGACAAGGCATCTAGAGTTGTATAGCAACAATTTACTAACGACGCGTTCAATCAGCCAATACTAAAACAGCAGGATCGCTAGCAAGTAGCAACTACATGAACAGTATGAGAGCAATCAATGAATTCAAATACCGTAGGAAAACGAGATTACAGATAAGGTGGCAGAAGACCACGGCCTCGCACCGATACTACCATCTAGCCAGCCCCCCCCCCCACCCCCCAAAAAAAAAAATCAACATCAGAAGGAAGAACCAACTGAGGAGACTTACCAGGGTCGCACAGCTTGTAGAACTTCTCCACATCTGCACAAGGAAACCAACCAACCAAGGAACAAACACAACCATCAGTCAGCGACGAACCCCACACCAACGAATCCGAATCCAGAGACATAGATAGGTACATTGATAGAGAGAGGAGAGAGGGGTAGATAGATACCAGAGGTGAGGGCCTTGACGATGCCGGCGCGGCGGCCGCGGAATTCCTGGAAAACGTCCTCGGGCGAGCGCGCGTTGTGGACGATTGTGACCGAGCCGTAGTCGTCGTCCATCTTTCACCAGCAAGTGGCGGGAACTCCCGGGGGGAGCGGAAACGGAGGGTCTCCGGGCAGATAGGGTTTGGCCGACCCAGGAGGAGGAAGTCGAAGTCGGCGGCGGCGGCGGCGGTGGGAGGAGTCAGGAGAGTGGCGCCGCCGCCCGCCGCGGAGAAGAGATTAGTAGAGGAAGTTGGAGGAGGAAAAAAAGCGGAGGGGCTTTCGCGTAAATATTACGCAGTAGTACTCGGCTTCCGAGTTTTTGAAGCTTGCGTGAGGTGTGGGGCCGGTAGGCATAGGGACATTGTTTCGGGTCCCACCTGTCAGAGGCTCTGGAAGTGCAAACGGACGGCCCGGTAGTTGTAACGGGCCTAGTTTTTATCTGGCCACGTGGGCTCGTTGTCTATTTTTGGGCGGAATCGGAATAACCCGTTGCTAAATTCGGCCCATTTGAAGTTTCGCGTACTTGGCAATTACTTGTACTGATTTTTTTACATTGTGGCCCTTTTTAAAAAGTTATTTTACAAATAGACGCCTAAACACTTATTGCAGGAATGGATCCCTTTCTCAGCGCCAAAGACAAGTGCCGAGGTCCAATGTCTTGGCGCCAAAGATCCTCTGACATGCGTGCCATCGAGTTCGCGCCACTAGATGTCGGCACCAAAACGTTTGGCACCGAGCTCATATCACATAAAATATAGACACACCTATCCAAATCAATCGTGGCTACCAAGGAACCGAACTCGAGATGGGAGAGAAGCAAGTGTAGGTGTTAACCACTACTCTCGATGATATAGGAACCGGGGTTCCCTGCATTGTGAGTGCAGGACAGTCAGGTGCCATGTCACCTATTCCTTGAGCACAGGGGATGGCATGTGCCTATCTCGGGGGCCGTGCACCTCCCTTGTGCTTAGGAAGAAGTTAGAGAATGAGAAGAGCATGGAGTTATGACGACGTTCGAATGACCATTGATTATAGGAGGTGGCTCCTAGCGATCAAACCAGCCGTTGATTGTGACATTGGGATAAGTGCAAGTAGTTAGGGCATTTTGGCCGCTCCCGAGCTCGAGCCAAGCCCTTACTAGGACCGCTCCTAGCGAGTGGCCCCAAGAAGGACGTCCTTGAGCACCCGCGGCCCTTGTGGGCTTGCATGCCAGTGCTCGGGGGCCGAACGGCGCCCTTGAGTGCCCGTGGCCCACTTGGGACCGCATGGCAGTGCTCAGGGGTTGAACGGTGTCCCCAAGTGCCCACAGCCCATAGGACAGTGCTCGGGGGCTGAATAGCTACCAATGCATTTAATATGCCGAGGCGAGGCATGCAACCACGCTTTATCCATCACGCACCTTCCCAAGGAGGGGTGATGTGGCAGATATCTATCCGCTAGGGCGTGCGGTGTGGTAGATAGGTTAAGCCATGTTGCTTGTCACCTGTCAATCGAACCCCTTTGCAGGTTGTCAGGAGGTGTGAGCTGTCAGGCGGCCCACTTGACTCCTAACGGTCTGTCGGCTATCCCCACTTTCTGTCTACTCCACCTAGGCACCGACAGGTGGGACCGTGGAACAGCAATAATGGCCAAAGATTTCTCCACCAGAGCGCCCTCATGTGAGATTGGGTGGCGTCCTGGGCACGTGTCAAGCGGTCAGGGAACATTGCAGGCGCCACGGACTCCCCTTGGATCTGCTTCGTGGAGGCCCGAACCTGTCTAAGTCCCCTGTCTCTATTTTTTCCACCTCCTGTGCAAGCTCAGAAACTGCGCCTCCCTCCCCAGCAGAACCTCAAAGGAGGTTTGTTCGGATCCCTGCTTTCGGTGTCCATCAACCGACAACTACACCACACATACCTCAATGAATGGAAAGATGTTAGCTAATTTAAGAGTCCTATGAGCTCGGCGGATTGGCGTCGACCATCTTTTGATGCCACGCGTGCCAGGATCTTTGGCACCGAGAAAGGGGTCTATTTTCTAAATAAGTTTTTTAAGTAGTCTATTTGTAAAATTAGTTTTCCAAAAGGGGCAAAATATAAAAAAATTTGTGTACTTGTATTTGCCTCCTTGACAATTACCATACACTCGAAACTTCTTATGACGTATGTGGATACGTAATGCCTTTACACATGTTTACGTGTTTCTTATCATGCAGAATACATGCACGCCAACGACGACGAGTCGGCGGCCGGCTACCAGTGGTCGTCTATGCAAACAGTATATACACACACACACCGTATACGCATCTCATGCGGCATGCAGGATGGTTACAGATTTACAGTTCGTGCAGTGTGTTTGTATGTGTTGTGTACAGATTTACAGTAACGTGCTCGTCAGCAGCAGCTAGCGGCTAAGCTTAGAGCTAGCTGCGTCTACAGGTCGAAGCTGTGGCTGTTGAAATGGAAGACTGCGCCGGCGCGGCGGCGCCTCCCACCACGGCGGCCGAGGTTCTGCGACCTGCACTCCCTTGCCACGCTCGCCTGCAGCCCCGGCGGCCCGCACACCAGCACGCCCACGTCAGCCGCGCCGCCGCCCTGGCCGGAGACCTTCTCCGCGAAAGCCGCGAACTCCGCTGTCAACAACATAACCGCAGGTTTAGCACGTCGGCCGGTCGCGCGCGTGCGTACTGGTGGTGTAATGTAGCTGTGTGGGTGCGTACCTTCGAACTGTGGCCGGCACCCGTACCGCGTCGTCTTCATCGCGGCGAGGCTGACGCCTGGGGCGGCGTCGCCGTCGGCCGCGTCGTTCGTTGTCTGCTCGGCTTCCTCGCCCTCCCGCGCCGCAGCCGCCACGGCCATGCCAGCGGAGGCGTCCCACCTGTCGTTCTCCGCCTTCCGCTTCTCGGACAGGTGCCACAGGAGGACGACGAGGCCGCCGGGGAGCGCGACGCCGGCGGCCATGCACAGCATGAACACGAGGCCCAGGTTCCACCACGCGACCACGTTGTAGCGTGGCACGTAGTACGCCTGCGCCAGCGCGTACGCCAAGACGAAGCCCAGCGTGGACGCAGCGAAGTATATGGCCGCCCACAGGTTGTCCCCCGTGCCGACCAGCCCGGACATGGTCGTCCCGTTCTTGACGAACATGCCGGTCGCCTTCTGGTCGTCCCCAACGATGCCGTCTTCCTGCAATGCCAATGCCATGGAATCACTGAACCGAATCTCATTTCTCAAATCAGAGAAACCACTGATAATGGAGTATGCTCTTACCAATGGAGGTTGGGATTCTTGAGTCACAAAGGCCTGGATGTCGAGATGTAACTTGTCAGAGACAGACGAGCTGATGAACTGCGCGTCGACGGCGGAAAGGAGGGAGAGCTCCTTGGACTTCTTCACCGACCACAGCACCAGCACATTCTTGGGCATGCATGGCTTCCCTTCCTCTATCCTATGGATTATGTCGCTCAGGATCGCTAGGAATGGCGATATGCCGATGCCTCCTGCCACCAGGATGAGATTCTCGTACCTGAACAGAACAAAGATCTTGAGCTAAAATACACCCACCATGGGTACCAAATTGCCAATGCTAGGAGATGAACTGAAAGCTCACATCAGGTGGTACGGTGATTCATGCCCGTACGGCCCTTCCACACATGCCGTTATGCGGCCGGATTCTGACTCGGAGCCATTCATGGTCTGCTCGTGGGCATCAGTGATGATGCCCCTCAGTTTTTCAGTCCATGATCCAAGCACCTTGATCAGGATCGACATGTGGTATCTCCCATCCATGGGGCTTGAAGACACACTGAACGGGTGCCACTGCAAGAACGACAGCTCGCGCACCTGAACGAAGATGAAGCTGAGAGCATTGTACCTTAGACCTGCAGAGCAGAGGAACAAATGTGTTCAAGCAACTGTGGCAACATCAATGGAGCAGTGACCAACAAAATGCAAGATGAGAAGTTCTTTACTTGCTGGCTTTGTGAAGACTAGCTCCACGGTTCCGCATGGGCGGCATGCAGCTGAGATGATGTCCACTTTGGCCCTGGATTGCCAGAACCTCAGGAAGCGGTCGAGCATGAAGAGGAAGATAGGACCAGCCGAGATGCTGAAGATGAAGTCGCCGACGTGGAAGGCCAGGAACACGACGAAGACCACGTAGAGCTGGTGTGTGTAGAAGAAGAGCTCAAAGAACCTCTTCCTCACAGGGTGGAGTGATGTCACCCACATAAGCAGGCCGGCTGCCAAGCTGATCACACCAGGTAAGTTTGCCACCCCGATTTCTTTCCATTCAGCCATCTAACAAGAAAAAGAAAAACAATTAGAAAGTTCCACCGGATTTCTAACCTATGAGAGAGTAGATGACACTTATAAGTTGTAATAACAGGTTGTAACAACAGATTTTTTTTACATCTTGTTAAGTGAACAAGCAACCGATAAATCAGACTCTGCTGAGTACACTGATGGATAAAAACACACAGGACATTGGCCATAGCAAATCATTCACCTGAATGATTCAAAATCATTCTATACTTACTTCTTCAAGTAGTTTCCCCTCGAGAGACCATGCGATCACATAGCACAGGCCATGTAATGTAAAGAGAGCCATTGTAAGATGGCCTAGCCAGACGTGGTATCTAGTAGCATGCTCGAATGGAATATCAATAAACCGGAGAAGAACTGAACCCCTTGAGACAGGGAGGAACAGGAAAGCCATGCAAAACAACCCAACCGATCCGAAACGGAGGCCAATAATATACAAAAGCAACTCGCTGCAAAAAAGCTTACAATATGTTAGAACTGTGTGGACTGTGGAGAATATGTAAAATTGATCTGTGTTACGAGTATATATTTCAGCACTACCATCAACAGTAGCCAAAACTGCACATTCTAAATCAGTATGGTACATGTGGCATTTTTTAACATCATAACCTGAGTTAAATTCAACTACATAATAATACTTCAGCCTCTAGTTTCCAGCTTTCATAAGAAAAAAAATCTCAGCCTTTACGGGGATTAGTCACATATTGGCACAAAAATATATATGTAGTACAACTCTTATCACTGAAATACTCAATAATTGTGTTAGCATTACATAGTTCTTCAGTTTCAGTAATGGTAGATGGCAGCAAGGACTGGCATGTGTGTCACATTCTTTGCTGTAACTGTCTAACAGAGAGGCTACTCTTTCCCAAAAGGAATATAATTCATATTCAGTATTTACAGCATACCTATCAGTAAACGAAGTCTTGTCAAATTTTGAGATGAGGCTCACGCTCTCCACAGCGTAATAGGTCATTGAGTAGACAACATAGACGATAAATAGGACAATTCCGATGAATTCTACCGCTGAAACAACCCCGAAAGGGCCATCCACAAGGACAGGGAAAGTCCAGAGACGGAAACACAGTGACTTCAGCTTGTTCTTCCTGATATCAAGAGGCAAGTAACAGTGAGCTGTAGGCATGAGTCAGGTCACTCTCAAATATAAGAAGTGTGCCGTGCTAAGTTCTGAACTTTCACGGTTTCAAAGTTAGAATTGAATCGACAATGATGGTTTTCATATCAAATAGGAACACTTGTGCGGCTATATCCTGCAAGCTTGCAAGTTGCATGGAAACCTAGGGAATTGGACTCTGCATCTGTTAAGGCTATTCAGAGAATTATGTGTGCTTAAAACTCTCTGAATGTTCAGAACTCCATCCCAGTGAATTTTGTACTAACACTCCCCATCCCCCACAATTCAGAAATAATAAAAAAAGGACTTTTGTTCTGAACATTGAATACACAAAATTCATTCAAAGAACTACTCGTACATAATAAGTGGATTAGAAACACCAGATCCCCCATGGAATTCTTAACATACATGAAGATTAAAAAAAGACTTACTCCACATGGACATAGTCACTCGGGAAGGCGGAGATGTAGACATATGCCAGAGCGGCGACGATCAGAATCGGCGCGCTGAAGGCAAGAAAAATACTCCCTGCAAGAACCAAGAAAAAGCTAGGTTCTTTCACTTACTTTCCCTTTCTTGATTGCTTCCGTAGAAAAAAAAAATGGGGAAAGGAGAGCGAGGAGGAGAGAAGGGGATGAAGAATCTGAAATTCTTCAGAACCGTGTAGTGTTAGTGTGTACCGGTGATGCCGAACAAGGACTGCTTGGTGGCCGCCACCCAACTCTGGAACGCCGCCTGCGCGGGCTTGGTCGGGTAGAAGAAGATCGCGGCGGCCCAGGTGAGGAACACCGCCCACATGAGGACCTTGAGAACAGTCTTGGACAGGGACGGCAGCGGCGCCGGCGACCCCTTGCCTCGCCCACCGCCGCCATTGCCGCTCTGCAGGAGCGGCTCCCGTTCTTGCGCCATGGATGGCGAGGGGGGACGAGGGAGGTGTGAGCGGCAGTAGAGCAGCAGTGGCGGCGGAATCTATGGAATGCGCGTCTCCTCAGCCAGCCGGGGGTGCTGCCGCTTTATGCGGCCCAGGTACGAGGCCCGCGCGGGCACCGGAGGCCGGTCGCTGGCAACGACGACGGCGACGGGTGATGGGGGAGGGGAGAGTGCACGGGAGGCGTCATCCCCAGGTGGTTGCCGCCGCGGCCTCTGATGAGTAGGCCACTGGACAGTGGCCGTGCTTCGCGAGAGCCACACAACCAACGTGTGCTCGTGAAGGCCCCAGCAATCAGAAGGGCTCACGTACCACCACCGCCATCTCCGTGTGTCTCCATTGATTTTTCAGCGGGTAAATTTTTCCATCAGATCATGGTTTGCTCCTCCTCGCACATCTTTTACAGAATTACAGTTCGTGAAAACCGGCGAAGAAATTGGAAATCTGGCATGGAGATCGCCTGACCTGAATTACCAGCAAAAAGTCGGTATGTAAAGGGGAAAAAGGAGAAAATTTTGCTGCACGAACGGTGAAAAATTCGAAATTCACGGCGTGGCCGACGACGAATGGCTGCGGTTTCACCTCGGCTAAGGATCAAACGCCATGCAAATTCTCCAATAACCGCAGCTGATGCACGGAGATTTTTCCCCAGCCAAGGGAATTTCCGGTGGCTGGCCGGGGGGACAGCACGGCGGCGGGCTGGCGGCCCCTTATCCCTTCATCCCAGGGCTGCCGGTTCTTCGTGTGCTCGTGGTCCTCGGCGATCGACGGGGACGGAACCACCCCGACGTCTCCGACGGGAGCAGCAGCGACAGCGAGCCAGGTGGAGTGGAGGTTACCCGCCGCGAAGAGGGAGACGAGGGCGGTGGGCCCGGCGCGTAGCCCTCGCGCGTCGGGTGGGGCCCATGGCAGAGTGCGCGGCCCATCACCTGCCTCTCGCCGACTTTTCTTAAACCGTACGAGATTAATCCCTCCCTCTGACGTAGGTATAAGTATTTTTAGAACAATACTAAGTCAAATATTTTTAATTTTAATTGTCAATAGAAAAAATGGTATAAAAAATTATTTTATTAGATTTATTATTAAACAAATTATTATAATATATAACTCTTTTTATTTAAAATAATTTATTTAAAATGATGTAGGTACTCCCGGCCTTGTTTGAAAAGGCCCATATAATAACGGCCCATGAAATTCGTAAGCCTCCATGGGATCTGAGAAATTGGGCCTGACCTTAGGCCCACGAAGCCCACGGTGGGTCCTCTCGCTGACTTCTCTGGGTCGTAGAGCAGCAGCCAGAAGAAGCAGAGGCGAAGCCTATGCTGCCTTGCACAGCAAATCTTCTCTTTTCTCCTCTCAAAGCAAGCGCTAGAATCTAGATCGATCGCATGTGGAAGCAAAACCCAAAGTCAAAAGAGCCACACACCTGAAAACTTCACCTCTAATTTAATTCTCCAAGCTGATAAAAGCATGGATTACGATCGATTTTTCCCTCAAAATTAAAACCAAATCGCACAAATAATGGAACAAATATTACTGCTTCGTCTAAAAGATTGTAAATTTTCACCTAATTCGAGAAGAGATTACTAGCGACTAGCGAGCATCTTCCATCCGCGGGAAGCCGGGACAGCGTAACGTAGCGAGGGGAGCAGCGGGAGCGCGCCAATCTCGAGGTGCCGCCACTGGTTTCATGGCCATCTTGCCGAACACCAGCGAATGCAGCGGGTGGTGGTGGCCATGCACACGACCAAGCTCCGAGTCTCCACGTCGCAGCAGCAGCAGCAGCTCGACGCGGCGATGGACGGCGCACACCGTCCGGCGGCGCGGAGGTCCAAGATGAGGATCCTCCTCGTCGTCATCGCCACCAACCTCGTGTCCGTGTACCTCTTCTCCGGCGCATCGCTGTCGCTCCGCCTGCCGGCGTCGGCGCCGAGCATCCACCTGTGGGACTCCTCGGCGCTGCTGCGCGACCTGAACGCCACGCGCGCGGCGCTCGCGACGGCGCGCGCGGAGATCGCGGGGCTCCGGGCGCAGTGCAACACGTCGTCGCTCCTCCTCGAGTCCGTTCTCGCCGGGCTCGGCGCCGTCCACGGGGACAAGCCGGCGGCGGAGGACTTCAACGGGTGGCCGGAGGAGCCCACGGGGGAGCTCAGGTTCGCCATCGAGCCGCACAGGCTGCCGCTCGGGTTCTCTGCCAAGTTCGGCACCGACGAGCTGTACCCGGGGCTCGGCTTCGCGTGCCGCAACTTCCAGGAGGAGCTCGCCCAGTACATGACGTACAACGCCAGCGGTGAGTGCCCCGACGACGACGCCTTCGCGCTGCAGCTCATGCTCAAGGGGTGCGAGCCGCTGCCTCGCCGGCGGTGCAGGCCGAGGTCTCCGGCGAGGTACGTCGAGCCGGCCCCGCTCCCGGGGAGCCTCTGGACCATCCCGCCGGACGCCACGGTGAACTGGTCCCCCTACACGTGCAAGAACTACACCTGCCTCGTGAACCGCGCCCGCGCCAGGGGCGGGTCGTACGAGTGCAAGGACTGCTTCGACCTCGCTGGCAAGGAGCGGCGGCGGTGGCTGACCGACAACGGCGGGCCCGGATTCAGCATTGACGGCGTGCTGGCGTCCCGCAGGCCGGGCACGGTGCGCGTCGGGCTCGACATCGGCGGCGGCACGGGCACGTTCGCTGCGCGGATGCGGGAGCGCAACGTCACCGTGGTGACCACGACGCTGGACATGGACGCGCCCTTCAGCCGGTTCGTGGCGTCGCGCGGGCTCGTGCCGCTGCACCTCACCCTGACGCAGCGGCTGCCGTTCGCCGACGGCGTGCTGGACATCGTGCACACGATGCAGCTCAGCAACTGGGTCCCCGGCGGCGTGCTCGAGTTCGCGCTCTTCGACGTCTACCGGGTGCTCCGGCCCGGCGGCGTCTTTTGGCTGGACCACTTCTTCTGCCTCGGCCCGCAGCTCAACGGCACATACGTGCCAATCTTGGACCGCGTCGGCTTCCGCCGCCTCCGGTGGAAGGCCAGCCGCAAGCTCGACCTCGGCGCCGAGAGGAACGAGTGGTACGTCTCGGCGCTGCTCGAGAAGCCCATGACATGATCGCTGGCGTCGATCAGCGACGACGGTGATGCGTTTGCTTCTTGCCTACTTTGCTGTTCTGCTTACTGTTGAAGTGTTGAGTGCGTATAACAGCGATGAACGTAAAGAAGTGTAGCCTCGTAGGGCAGGTGAGATCATACTGAGATTGTGGCAAGGATTATTCAGATTGTTTTCAGAAATATTTTACAACAAATAATTCAGTACATTTGTTACGGATCACTAAATGCCTCCTTGCATTAGATGAAACTACAGGTCCATTCTTACAAATTCAGTTTACTATGAATTCCAGTTGAAGAGTTTTATGTCTGTGGTCCACTGGCTTGGAGCATCTTCAGTAGGGCTTCCAAACAAATTTTAAGTGCTTGATATAAAAAAAAAATCCAGCAGGGTTCTATTAGGGCCCCCAAAATAGAGAGGTCCCTAAATCACCCCCGTAGCCCTTAGTCCTAGAGGCTCTACTGCACAACCCCCATCCACGGTTGGGAGGCGTGGGAGAAATTTTCCACAACGCGCCTTCTTTTTTTTACCCGCAAGGCACCGTCTTTCTCCCTGGTAGCCCTCCTCGGTGGTCCTCCTCCCTAGTGGCTCTCTCCGGTGCCCCCCTCCCCGACACCCCTCCTCCCAGGCACCCCCTCCTCCTCCTCCAGGTGGCCTTCTCCAGCTGGTGCTCCTCCCTAGCCGATAATCTCTTCACACATCAAGGTAAAATGTTTTTTTCTTATTTCAATTGATTTGTGGAATTTATAGAAAAATGGATGCAAGTGGATGCATTTTGTGAATTAGTTGTAGAATTATGAAACTATCTATTAAATCACATAATGCAATTTTTTCTTTTGTCTGTAAGTACTATTGAACAATTCCTATGAACTATTTGGTGTATTGAACATTTGCGTGTAGGATATATCATTTTCATGTTTGAAAATTTTGAATTTAAAATTTAAATTGTGGTGTTCCAAATTATGAATCTGTATATGAATAAATTTTATGCATTAGAAATATTTATGTTCAATTATTATGGTGTTAAACTAACATAAATATAGAATATATGGTGAAATAGAAGAGCAAAAAAATAGGGGCTAAAAAATGGGGTTGTTAGAGTTGAAAGCATTTTTAGGGTTCTATACAAATGGCAACCTCTAATTAGCCTTTAGGGGTTTTAAAATAGAAACTATTGCTGAAGATGCTCATCACCATGGTTAGCTAATTTGGAAGCTTTTGATGAGAATTACCATTGCCAACCTATAGGAAATACTTTTATCTTCTGTTCATATTGTTCGACAGCTTAAACTGAGTAAATGTTTTATAGCTTTTGGCAACTAGCTGAATAATCTGCTAAAATTTTGCTGCTAGTCACGCTCTCTCTTGCTGTTACTCACGCTATCTCGTCACATACATGATACATTTAGAAAGAAGAAAACTTCTGTCGATCAGTGCTTAACTTTTTCCATGCTATTCTTGATGTGTGACAACTCGCTTTGCTGAGTAATCGAGATTTAGTGTGTCAAACTAACCTAAGTTTATCGATAGGTTATTATACAAGGAAACTAAGCTCCAGATCATCACCAAGACAACGACAAATCATTCATAAAAACAGAACATAAAACTTCACCGTAGGAATCAGCAGAAGAGAACCAGACAGTTTAGAAAGAAAAGTTGGATAATAAAACCTGAACCTGGTTTGCATGTTCTTGTTCAGCATGCACAAAACCGGAACCCAAAACCCGAAGAGTAATTGAACATTGACTAAGAATAATTACAGTATGTTCAAATACAGTAATTTTAGACAAAACCCCAAGAGTACTTTGTTCAAATACAGTATTTTCAGATGAAAGCTAGCACCGATCTGAAATAATCCTAAGATGAAAGCTAGTACTGATCAAATTTTAGATGAAATTTTCAGAGTAAATGTTCTTAGGCCCTGTTCGGCACCACTGAAAACCCAGCAGCTTCTTCTCTCACGAGCGTTTCCTAAAACGATAAACATACGTTTTTTGTAAAAATTTTCTATATGAAAATAGCTTAAAAAAGTAAATAGATCCATTTTTTAACTTTTTAATAATAAATACTTAATTAATTACGCACTAATGATGTTTCTTGTTTTGCATGCCACTTATTTAAGCTGCTTAAGTGAACTGCCGAACAGGGCCTTAGTGGGAATGCCCCTAAGAAGAGGTCATCTAGTCGCTCCTCTGAATTTGACCAAATGTCAAGCATTCATCATCTACTCAGCAAAGATCAGGCAACCTCAGGAACACCACCACCTTAGCATTCATCATGTACCAAGATTGAAAATTCACATAGAGCAACATTCAGCATTCATGTCGACTAGCAATGTAGAAGTGGGCAGCATACGCAAAGAGAAAAAAAAACAGCACACACATTTCTGCCTCATCTAATGGCTACTTTATTTTTCAGAGTAGCAAAGTTGTGTGCTCCTTCAAGCTGAACACTTCGCTGCATGCTGAATGCTAAACACAGACCAAGATTCATTCATTATTCACTGATTACTCGGCAAAGATCACAACATCTCAGTAGAAAATTGATCTCAGCCTGAGCCTGTCCCTGAGAGGTCTCAAGATTCGCATACCAAGATTCAGTCTGAGCTCAATTTTGTACCGATTCACTGATTATTCTCAGGAACATCTCAGACCAAGATTCAAAATGCACACACAGCAAGTCACATTTCTACCGAGGCTCATGCAGGAAGACAAACCTCGGGGATAAAGAATATGAAGACAAAGCCCAGCTGTGTAGGAGAGGCGTGCAAGGCGGTCCTCGACGGATCAAGAGCAGGGCTCGCCACTGGTAATTTCACATTTGGTTTGTCCCATTACCACACCACTGGTACTGGGACACAGATGACAAGAAGGCCCTATTGACCTTAAAAAGGTTGTAGAAGTTGGAAAATTGATGAAAATCACATAAACCAAGTAAATATCAGCAAAAAATGAAGACACCAAAACCATTAAAAAAACACATTGATGCATCCGGTGATTTTTTGTAATTCAATGAAGTAATCAACAGGGATGTTGCATGGCACATTTTTGTAGGGAAATGAGTAGATATAGTGGTTGTCAGTTTCAACAAGTTTGTGCTTCCTGATAAGGTGATGAAAATCAGGATGATGGTAGTGGCTATTTATGGTCCTCACCGTCACACCAGTGGGCGATCTTTTCCAACTGAAGATACAGTCAAACTAACAATGTGATATCTCTAACCCTTTCTAAACCATCTGTAGCTTTCAAATAGTATACTGTGCAAAAACAATTTTTTTTAATAACACTTGTAATGATAGTCTAGCAAACATGTACTGCACATTATGCATACGAACACTTTTAAGAGGCTTTATTAGAACTACTCAGAAATTGAGGGACTCACATGACCAGTTAAAATGACCGAAACCTTACTAGAGAACATGATCAATGGACAGAAAGTCAAAAACAACTCACTGTCAAGCACTGGTCTGAAGGATACATTCATATATTTCAAGACCATACCATGAATGAAACACAGGCATGAATAGTTCAACACATTTTTCATGCACAACCTAAACATGTTAATCTCTCTTCCAGAGAATTGACAGCCAGCCATAGGCATGAATTGCAACATATAAGATCATAAAGCCAACCCAACATTCATGAGATGTTAACATAACACGGTTATAAGCTAGGCAGCAGCATGTGTTTATGGTACTAGCACAGTTGCACCATAGAAAGTAAGCAGCAGTAAATTGTATTTGTTTGCGTTCAAGACAAGGTACCTTTTTTAGCTACGAGAGACCAACATGCAGAATAAAATGTCAATATGCAGGATTAAATGTCTGCAGAGACCAACAGAACTGAAGCAAGATGAAATAAACTAGAACATGACTGTAAAGACATTTTGGCGTTCAAGCCATGATCTTGGCAGACCTCATGTAAAGACTGTCCACGACCTTCCCAACATTCGAAATAGTTTCAAGTGTTGCTGGGAAGATTGCGTTCAAGCCATGATCTTGGCAGACCTCATGTAAAGACTGTCCACGACCTTCCCAACATTCGAAATAGTTTCAAGTGTTGCTGGGAAGATTGCCTCAGTCTTGGGGTCCTCAAAGATAATGAGGCAGCCAGCACCTTGATCCAGAGTTCCTGCAAACTTCTTGTCAAGGATCATCTGCGACAGCTTCTTCTCAACATGATCAACTGGCAACTCAATCATCTCTGCAATATGTGCAATTTCCACCCTTGAGTAGGGCTCAATCAGCCTGCAGAGGTTCTGCTCCAGGAGGGTATCATACAGAGATGAAAGATGCCTGTGCACAATAGGGTCCTCCTCCAGCTGAGACTTGTAATCACGAAGGGCAGTCTCAAAGTACTTGAGAGATCTTTTTGAGTAGGCATCAGCTACAGCTTTCATAGCATCAACATCAGGACCCAGATACTTCAAACCAGCCTTAGATGAGATTATTCCTGCAACATCATCAGCTTGGTTAACCATTATCTTGCACAGGAGCATGTACTTCAAGCTGAAGATGGCCTTTGGGTCCTCCAGGGCACTGAATGCTTCAAATGCTTCGAAAAAGTAGCTGTAAGCAGTCTTATAGTCCTTTTCTTCAGCATGAAGGATTCCACTCTGCAGATCAATAGTACCCTGTTGTGCTGGTGGAACATAAATGGCATTTGCTGCTGTTCTAGCAGCAGTCAATGAAGCTTTGGCCTTTGGCAGGTTTCTCAGAGAAAAGTGGAGTTTACTCTCCAGAAGGTCAATGTCCACAAGAAGCAACTTGTCATCAAGCCTCCTGACTTCCTTGATAAGACCAGTAAGGAGGGTAAGGGCTTCAGTGTACTCCTGATTCTCTAACAGAAGGGCTGCTAACCTTGCCTCCACACGCTGCCTGAGGAATGTGCGCTTCTCTGCACGGGTCCATTCAACCATCTCCTTGCAGAGTGAGATCTGAAGATCAGATGTTCCAGGTATCTTGGCAACAGCATCGATGATTCCACGGACAATTTTTGCAGTCTTTGCCTTGGGAATCAGCGAGAAAAAAGGCCTGAGCTGGGTTAGAAGATTTCGCAGCTCCTCAGCCCGGTTTTCTTTAGTGAGGTAGTTTGTAAGATTTGTAATTGCAAGTTCTTTGGTCCTCAGCGCCTCTGCAGAAGAAGACGGGTCTTGTAGCACACGGTAAAGGATTGAAATGGAATCTGAAGCATCTTTAGCTTCCTGAGCCTTTGCTATCGACTCAGTGGTTGCAGGAAGGTATGATGATTCCATTGAAGACATGATCACTCTGTCAGTAAAATAAAAACAAGTTACAACCAGAGTTACAAAACGAATCAGAAATAGCCAGAAGAAAGGTGAGAACAATCCAAAGTAACACAGGACTAAATAATGCAAAATCTAGAAACTGTGTGCATGAATTTCCTTAGTCGTGACTCAAATCTTTGCATGTTATACAGAAATTAGATGTACATGCATGAATAACTCTACAGAGGAAGAAACTTGTGATCCAGTCAATCTATATGGCTTCTTTGGACTCCTACAAAATATATGCAGGTGTAATAGCGAAGTCAGATCATACGAAAGTATAATCACCCACGACCTTTTCAAAGGCCCATATGCCCCAGGATATTTTATCAGATAATGGATAAACCGGCTGCTCATGTAAGATGCACAAAGCCACAATCCTCAGGGTACTAATTCGCATAAAAGAGAAATAGCTCACAAAGCCAAAATCCTCGGTATCAATTCGCATAAAAGAAATAGCTCACAAAGCCAAAATCCTCGGTATCAATTCGCATAAAAGAGAAATAGCTAAGTACCCTTGTTCAGCTAGATGCATCGGAAACAAATACTGCCCTAACCTAACTCTCGGGTTTGACGATGAACCCTAGGTTGCAACCAAAATTCCTCGGAACTCTCTGGGCGAACCTAACAACGGGCACCGGAGCTCTAGATTAGGGCAAAGAGAAAAAAAAAAGCTTCCAGATCTAGAAGAGAAGCCAGAGTTAAGGCAAGGAGGGACGACGGCGTGGGGAGGGAGGGAGGGAGGGAACCGGAAAAGAAAGAGGACGTGCGTACTGGTGCTCACCGGGGCGAGGATGCCAGCCGAAGCAGCGGCAGGGCGAACGCCGGCCCAGCTGCTCTCCGGGCGGAGGAGAGATCGGTGCAGCGGCAGGCGAACTCGCGAGGCGTCGAGCGGGGGATCAATTTATTAGGGCAGGGAGCGAGCAGGAGGTGAGGAAGAAGAGATCTGGACGATTACTACAGTCTATGATTGGGCTTCGCAAAGGTCGTAGAGGAGGGAGAGGGAGAGGGAGAGGAAGGGCGAGGCTTACTTACCAGCCTGGGGGAAGATGGACGCCGACGCCGACGGGGGAGAGTTGCGGCGGCGGCGACGCGGGCTTCGGTGGAGAGCTTTGTGAGGGATCGGGGCTTTGCGGATTTCGGCGGCGTGGACGAAGCGAGCGGCGAGATACTTGGGGGAGGGGACGAGGCGAAGTGTAGCGGGCTGGTGGGTGGGACCCAACGAATTTTTACTGTTACTAATTTAATTTTTTTTTAATTTACAAAACTAATTTTCGATTTGGAAGATTTGCAAATCTACCCTCTTGCCGCCCTGGGCCACGGCGGTATTTAAAAACCGCCGTGGCCCAGGGCGGCGAATGGCATCCCCGTCACCCGCGGCTAACGACATCGACCGCCGTTAGCCCGGGGAGCCACGTGGATTAGCCGCCCTCGGGGACGGCGGCGAATGGCCCCAGGGGTCCGAATGCAAAATTGCATTCGCCGCCCTCCCCCAGAGCGGAGAATGTAATTTTGCATTCGGCCCCCTGGGGCCATTCGCCGCCGTCCCCCAGGGCGGAAAATGTACTGGACCGTCCGCACGGCGAACGGACGGTCCGAATTCTCGGATTGGACCGTCCGCACAGCGATCGGACGGTCCGATCCTGGGATTGTCAAAATTAAATTCTTAAATTCTATTTATTGTGCCATTGCATTTATTGGATCGATGTTTAAGAAAACCAAATATCATAGATTGTTCACGTCGTGAAAAGAACTTGTCAAATTGAGGGTATTTTCGGATCGCCACTCGCATTTCACTCATCGTATGTCTGGATCGGCACTCGCAATCCACTCCTCCCCGTCTTTCGCCAACACGCTTAGCGAAATTTAGTTTTAATTGTGGTTTAGGGTATGTTTTTGAAAGTTTTTTTTATAATCCGACGATGGTGGGCGTTGGTATGTAAAATTGTGCTGATCATTTTTTCAAGTTTATTTTCGGTAAAACTTAAGTAATGACATGGTAATAGGCCGGTCCGTTTTACGTGAGGGGCTTAGGACCCCAGGCGAACAGAATGTTATGGCCTATGATTTTTTTTCCAAATTTTTGCGCAATGTACGTACTGAATGATTTTTAATTCGACATTGGAAGACGATATATTCTATTATTCGTCATCCACTCGATCGATACTTAACGCAGTGCACGTACAATAGCATAGTGATATTAGGTAGATGCGAGCCGTTCGCATTGCGGCATGATGAATGCGACACCTATAGTACGAAATATAACAAGGGAGACTACATTGTTAGCAGTACAATGTATCTGAAGGATGGGATCGAGTCTACAGGGGGTGAATATGGACATGACAAAATTAAACAAGTAATGCGAGACCTATAAATAAATAAATACAACAATAGCCCCTAGGTCATACGCCTCCTCGTCCTCCTAGGCTGCGCTCGCACGTGCCCGCGCGAGTACGTGAGGCGGTCCGCCGATACCCCACGGGTGGCTCGGACCGCCTGAGCAGCAGGGGAAGCACCGGCGTCGTGCGGCTGTGTGTGCGGTGCACCTCCGAGCTGTGACGATCCGATCACGTCCTGCTCCGGAAGGAGGTCGTCCTCGGTAGAGATCCAAGCAGAGGTGCTCGGGGCAGATCCTCGCCCAGTGTCCCCCAGGTGGTGGTGAGATCCGCCGCGTGGGTCTGGTAAAGAAAAGCTCGTGTCAGCCGCATAAAAAGTGCAGTTAGTTATGGAGAATAGGTTCAGTCCTGACGTACCTGACAATCCTCGCCCGATCGTGGAGGCTGCCGGCCTCGATCCTCCGGCGGTACCAGAAGGACCTGCTCCCCACGACGTACTGGCCCCTGGCCGTTTCTATATTTTACAAACTGACCCAGCGGCGCTAATAAAGTTATACGCTAGGTTTATCTAACGTGTCAAAATGACGTATACCAACGATGGCCATGGCGGAGCATATTTATTTTTAAAATATCTACAATTTACTACCTCTCCGCTATGTTCTTCTAGTACGGCCAAATAAATTTAACACTAACGATGGTTATGCCAAACCGTTAATATTTTCATACTATATCGGATATTACACTACAAGTCTACTACTAATTAACATTTGTCTAAAAAATTGACTACATAACAGAGAGAGAGCAAAAATATACCTGAATTCGGCTAAAAAATCTGTCAGGGCTTCGCCGCTGTACTTCTCCTCCTTTCCCTCAGCTCTATTGGACGAACGCTGGAGGCGGAAGGGAGAAATGACACGCAGCGACTGCAGGAAGGGATTTTATAGGGGGGGCAAAAAACCGCCCTCCGCCAGGGCGGCGAATGGCTATAACCCGCCCTGGGGGAGGGCGGCTAATGCAATTTTGCATTCGGCCCCCTGGGGGCATTCGCCGCCATTTCCCAGGGCGGCGAATGGCTATAACCCGCCCTGGGGGAGGGCGGCGAATGCAATTTTGCATTCGGCCCCCTGGGGCCATTCGCCGCCGTCCCCCAGGGCGGCTAATCCACGTGGCCTCCCCCCGGGCTAACGGCGGTCGGCGTCGTTAGCCGCGGGTGACGGGGATGCATTCGCCGCCCTGGGCCACGGCGGTTTTTAAATACCGCCGTGGCCCAGGGCGGCAAGAGGGTAGATTTGCAAATCTTCCAAATCAAAAATTAGTTTTGTAAATTAAAAAAAAAATTAAATTAGTAACAGTAAAAATTCGGGACCCAACACCCTCTCCCGATAAGGCCCATCCAGGTAGACTGGACTAACGGGCTTTCCTAAATCCAACACTATAATCTTTCCAAGCATTAAAAAACAACAATATAAACATTTATTACTTGTCCCATCAATCATCTATATTTAAATTTTTTTTACATTCTATCCTCGACCATCTTTCTACCCCTAACCATCGCTCATTTAATAAGAGTATAGTCTTTTTTTAAACTTAATCTCTACTAAACAACCTAGAAATGCTTATATCGCTGTTTGATGAGAGTATAAATTTAGGCATGTTTAGTTTTTAGAAAAAAAATCAAAATATTTGAAATGTAGGTTAGGATAAGATTATATCAAATCGCACCATTACTCTATATTTAGCAAAATTGTCTATCAAAAACATTGCGTGAAGAGACTCTCTATTCCACCCCTTAAATTTGAGATGCTCTTAATATCCAGAGACATTATGAAACAATATTTTTTTAACAAGAAATTCATTGTATTGCTGATTTTTTTTTAGATAGAGAAGATAAATTATTCCCTCTAGTCATAAATATTTCACGCTTAGGATAAGATTCGGTCAAACTTATAGAATTCTAACCATTGATAATTTCTTAAAACTTAGCTTAGAAAAGAAATGGTAATGCATGATTTATGGAAAAAACTTATTCTAACATAAAATTGAATCCTCTCGGTGTTCAGAGAATTTTAAAAGTTTGACAAATCTTTGTCATAAACATCAATATATATGACTAGAGAGAGTAACATACCGTATAAAAGTGTATTTAGTTTTTTCATGGGCCTTCTAACATTTATTCAATATGCGGAACCATAAGAGGAATCAACGAAACCTCTCTGTTACGGTAAAAAAAATTATGATAATGTGTATATTGCGAACATGGCCAAACCCGCGAAGCCATTTGCAAAACATCAAACTCTACATCGGCAAGGCTCATAATGTACCTTATATACAATAATATTTTTGGCATTTTATAGGACCTGCGGCACCATAGACCTCTTTTTTTTTTCAGTGAGTTTTTTTCCATTTTAGGATGCTCAGAGTATGTGAGGAGCGCCGATGTCCACACAACTTTCAATAAGTAGGATGCCGCCCCCGTTTTAATAATGGAGAATGTCTACTTCAAAATTTGCATGGTCACGCAAATCTGAAGCTCCGCTCAACATCTGACATCTTGAAAAAACACTTATTTACATAAGTCTGATGTCTCTTAAGAAAAACCAGCATATAAAAATTCATGTGATTTTACCCGAGCCCCCCTTTGTAAAAATTGATTTTTGTGGTGAGGTGTTTTCTGAAAGAAAACCGCTATGGTATATATATATTGAGGAAACAGACAGCGCCTACTATTTTAATAAGCAGAAACTAATCACAACTTTGTGTATATTGTATACATCCAGGGATGAGAAACAAACTTTATATTGAAAATTATAGCTCTTGACAGAGCAATTTACAACTTTTAATAAAATGCTTTTTTATTGGATCGTTT
>RYFJ01004587.1:0-38857 GCA_003991445.1 Oryza meyeriana var. granulata | reverse complement strand
GGTAATTCGTGTCGCAGCACGTATGTAAACTTAATTAGCAAGAATATGGTTGGCGAATGGAGTTCATGAATTGGTATCACAAGATTAAGCTTTAATAACATATGGACAGCACTGGCAATTTTTTCCTAAGAACCAAGATTTGTGCTACTAATCAATTCAATTTGGTTTTATATGAATTTGCTATTTTGTAAGAGAAATATACACTGATCGGTTACATGTTCTTATTTAGATTTTTTCGCTGTCCATTTCATTTTACATTGTTCTCTCCTCTATGATTTACGCGGCCGTTGGTTAGAATTCTATTAAAAAAAAACTCTTCGATTTTAGGATCGTTTTTCAGAGAGTAACACTAAAATTCTAAAGATATACAGCTTTATGATATAATTGGAATAATTTTATTTGTCCTTAAAACTTTACATGTCGACTCAACAAAATCAATGATTTGCGTGTAGCACTATTTAAAATATTTCCAGTGTAATGGTTTGTTGTTTCATTCGACATAATTAAATATGTAATCAATTAATCACTATTTTGCCGTACTAGTAAAAAGTAAAATAAACAGTGAAGGGTATTTAGTTATATAGGTCCAGTATGCACCAGCCTAGGTACCTTAAGTATCAATCTGTTTTAACAGCATGAAGTAAATATAATTAGTAAAATAAAGAGTAACGCTACTTAGTTATATAGGCCCAGTATGTGCCAGCTGGAGCTGCAACTGACATAGCTAATCGATCTCTAGACCCTAATTAACCATAGTACACTTGTAGCATGACTTATAATCAAAACCAGAAACATGTTTATAAATTAACGATGGTTACTTGTAGCTAGTAGTTTACTACTACAGTTGGACTACTCTTCAAAACATAGAATTCGCAAGGTGCTGGGAATACATATACAAGTCTTAAACGGAGTAACAAACACCTGTATAGCGGTACTTTGGTAAATATTTTTATTTAATGGGGCATAGAATAAGAAAAAATTTTAGTGGTGAAACTGGAAAACTACATGAGGTGAAGCTGGAATTGGAAGTAGAAAAGTTGGGATATACGGTTCGGTGGTATAGTTATATTGTAAGTAAGCCTTCCTGCCCCTTCATGTTTGAGGCAGTAGAACTAGAATCAACAATGCAGTAGCAATAATTGTGAGAATATTGACTTCCATAACCTCTTTTTTTTCGCAATAACTCGGGATGTAATCCCATGGAGAGGAAAAGAGGTATCCTGTAAATTCAAGGAGAGAACTTGCATTCTGATAATATGGAATGAATTCAATATTATGAATATTGGATCTAGCAAATCAATTCATGGTTGAGAGTGGAATAGTATAACATAGGAAAATCCCTTAGACAAGGAAGGCCCTCTCTAGAACATTCCTTGGAATGGAATTATTCATTCGGTTCGACATGTTGTTTGAAAAAAATCAAAAGCTGTCTCTCGTAAGTTATTGTAAGGTGATTCATTCATAATACTTTTTATGTGTGGTTTGAAGATGCTCAAAAGTAGATTTTGTAATCATCAACATATATCAACACAAATATGGAGATTGTACCTTTCTTGTAAAAGAAGAGCGAAGCATCTGCTTTTTTGATGATTGAAGTCCAAGATTCTGCAATTTCATGCTTAGTCTGGAAAACCATGAACTTGGTGCCTGCTTGAGCTCCTAGAGATCAAATTTGCACACATAATCCAACTTTGACTTGTCTTCATAACCAGGTGGTTGATGCATATAAACATCTTCTTCAAGAACTCCATGAAGAAAAGAATTTGAACATCTAGCTGTCGCAAGGACCATCCATTAGGAATGGCCTGAATGGAATGAATATTAAGATAAATAAAAGAAAGAAAATAAACCATTTCCTTCTAGGTATGAACACGGGTATAAAAAGATACCGGTTCTACTCCCTCCTAGCACAATGGAGGTTGTGTTGTATATATTGCCTTCTAGGTCAGTTACAAGTGAAGCCATCTGCTACTTGATCACCTGAAGGAACAAACCAAATACCTAGCAACACTTGAGACACTAGTTCACGTACAAAGTGGTAATCCACTTCCCTCAAGTACCAGTCTCGCAATAGTATTGGTGTTAAAGGATCGGCCCTTCACTTGCGGGTTGTTCGTGAGTCGAACTCGCCCTCTTGGCATGCCTTTGACTCATGAACTCGAGTCGGACACATTTACTTATGACCGAGGATCGTTCATTCTTCACTTTCTTGCTATTTCCCGCAGGGAGCGCAGCAATCGACGGTGCATATTATCATATAGAAAGAAGTGAAGTATAGCGATTTGTACTACCGGAAAAGTGTCACTAACCGCTAGGCAATATAGTCAGCTTACGGGGTGGGGTGCAAGCAAGCATAGCGAATCACATAGAATTGCCCCTACCTGCTAGCAAAAGTTCCCACCTAAGTTCGGCATCCTGGCTAAGTTCAGAGTAGAGAGAATCGGTGTCATAGCCCGATTTTTTGGAAATTAAATAATTAATTAATAATGGATTTTTATAATTTAAATTAAATTGTAAAGTAAATTAATTAAGTAAAGTAAAAATGGAAATATAAATTTCTTTAATAAATCATTGTTGAACTCATTTTTAATAAATTCTTTGTGTGTAAATAATCTCTCTAAAATTTTTTCGGATTTTTTCAGAGCTCCAGAATTAATTTTAATATCACAAATATCATTTTCAGTAATTATTTAAACAGATTCCAAATTCGTTTTCTTGGGTCGTTCCTGGTCCAATCCCTTTGAACCTTTCTTTAAGACCTAGACTCGGGCTATCATTCCCGAATCCCTAATTCCCTGAAAGTCCGATTCCATAAAATGTTCTCGAAATCCAAAATCTGGATTGTCGGATATATCCAATTTGTGAGGACACCCCGAGGCTTGTACCGTTAATTGCAGCTCGCCACGTCAATGCTAACTATTAGAGTGGTGGGGTCTCAAATAAAACCAAATAAACATTGTAACCACCATGCCTGAAAGCAGACTTGACGTCACGAATTACAATTACGTTACAAACTCACGGTGCCAAACCTGAAATAAATGAGATACTCAACAGAATAGCCTCCACCAGTCCTCCCCGAGATATGCCCGTCAGACCACACGATGGTGGCGACGAAGATACTACATATCATAGAGGACTCGATCTACATCGGCTATTAAGCGAATATCTCAATTATTTCAAGCTCATACTTGTGCTCGACTAGCTCCCAGGAAAAGTGCTAGTCTCACACGTTCATCTCAAGCAATGGTATTCAATAATAAGGTGTACAAGTAAATAAGTAAATTTACAAATCAGAGTTTACATAGGCTGTTCGGCCAAATATTACGGTTCAGTGGAAGCTTATCTACCTATACCCACAAGCAACCGACTAGGGGTTGGCCCCTAATAGAACCATTCCTGAAGAAGCAACGGTTCCCACGGCACTCCACCTATCAACTCATCACCTGCAACAAGTCTAAAGCAATGATATAGAAGTAAAGCAAGAGTTAGTACATTATTGAGATAATGTACTAGCAAGGCAAACCTACAACACTACATGCAAGTTTAAGTCAAAGGAAAGGCTGTTTGTGGTTTCATTTTCAGCACAAAACAGATTTTATTTCACAATCATTTTACAATGGTAATTTAAAAGACATTTAAACAAGTACATAAATAAATCATGGTCTTATATTTTATCAATTACATATCATCCGGCTTGCTACCCTACGGCATCAAGCCACCATTTCCATATCCATAATCTCATCATTCCACAAATCATCTCAAAAATCACCCATACCAAGTCCCAAGTTCACAAACACATTTATAAAGCAAAGAACTATACTCATGATATTTCACTATGCCGCTCATGACCCGCGAGCATGGCTAATCGATTAGGTTTGACTCTGCAGAATTTGTATAGTTTTACCCACATGATGTGAATTCTCTAGTTTGTCTTGTGCTGGCTAGAGCACTACCACTCTCTACACGTTGAGTGTGGTCTAGAGGTCACAACATAGCCTTTACATTGCTCAATGCCTAGCCTTGCACCAGCGACAAAAAGCGGGAATCCACCCTGGGTTGCACTCCTAGAGTCGCTAGATGGCGGGCCCACACCTTAACCTAGCGCCGTGGTGGCAAACAAAGTACACCCTCTGTTTCCGCACGAGGCACTATACCGTTGTATTGGACAAACTTAGATGCCTAACGCCATTACGGGCCGTTAGGTAGTTCCTATGAGCTAAGAGCACTTCTTAACCTATACTACTTCGGCCTACCATATGCAAGGCTAGACACTGAGCAACTTAATGAGCTAAGGCCATCCCATACTAGCACATGTGGTTGCACGATATACATAAGTTGATGACATAGAGTTCGGTCCTTAATCGACTTAGGCGAACACTCGCCTATCGGTGTGCAACTACTCCATATGCACACCACTTACTGCCCAAGTCTAAAATCAGGGTTTTCACCATTTTAGTTCGCAAATACCTAGAGGCTTCACCTCTGTCTAGAAATTGTAAAATTTCCATTTTAACAAGTATAAGGTGACCATTATATTTATTAGCATGTTTATTGTGGGTGCCATGGGCCCCGGGTACCTCATGACAAGCATATGGGCCACTTGGATAGAGGATGGGCCTGGCCTTGTAATTAGAGATATAGCTAGATTCGGCAGACTTTGTCTTGTATAGAAAGGAATATACAGTCCTAGTCGGGTGCGTTATATCTCTAAGAGGAGATCCCTTGGCCGTATCCGGTTGGGACTCCTACCTTGTAACCCTGTCCCCCAGTATATAAGGGGAGGCAGGGCGCCCCATGAGGGCAGGTTGAGTTGGTTCACCAGAATCACCACCACAAATCCTCAAAGGAATAACACCACAACTGGACGTAGGGTATTACCTCACATTGAGGGCCTGAACCAGTATAAAATCTTCCTGTGTTCCTTTGCAATCCACCGAGTTTACATCCGCCGACTAGCCCCATATATTTATTGCCGGTGTAAAACATCGACAGTTGGCACGCCAGGTAGGGGTTTCGGCGCGATCTATATCTACAAGCTCGATGGATCCAACAACCGGAGTCGACGGCGGCAAATTCTCTCCCAAAGATACAATTTCATTCAGAAGCCTCGACTCCATCGCCGACCAGATCGGCAATCTCACCTTGGCCGACATGGACCCGATCCAACCGGCCGAGGAACCAGCCGACTCCGCGCCAGTCGGCCTACACGATGCTGCAGCAAACTCTCACGACATGCTGCGGCGATCTCCATTACGCCCGATTCCAGGGACAACTCTTTCTTTCGGTGTTCGACTCGGACTCGGTTTTGAGCCGGCCGAGATCGGGCCAAAAAAGGAAGAGATCGTCAATTTCCCGTTCGGACTCGGCGACGCCGCAGATATCTATAATCTACATCCGACGCGGCAAACCCGATCCTCTGGAGTTCGACTCGGATACGGCCCCGAGCCGCTCGAGATCGGATCTAGGGAGGTCGGAGTTGTAATAACCCCCATCAACTACTCCGACTACGACTCTCAGTCGGACTACGACTCCAAGTCGGACAGCAGCTCGGCAAGCTTCACTCCGCCGCGAGAAATTTTCATGGCATCCAGAGGCTCTACTCCTATTCAGGAATCATGCCGACGACACGAGCCACAAGAGGAGGAGGCCTGCCGACTGCAAGAACAACAGGAGGAAGAAGCAAGACGCCTGCACGCCCGCAACGACGATCTACGCAGGGCTGAGCAAACCGCTCAGCAACAAACCCTCCAAACAAAAGTCGGCGACCACGACGTCTTCGTCACGCCACAACAGAACATCGTGGCCGCCGCAACCCTACTGGACACGATCCAGCTTGGGCCTGATCACTAGGCCACCCCGACCATCGCAAGGATAAAAGCCATGCTTACCGCTGCTGCATGTCAGCAGCACCAACAGTCGGGCGATACCCTCATACCGACCAATCGGTCGGCATCCCCAATGGCAGTCTCGTCTACCTCAAAGCGACGCCGAGCGGCCGGCTCTAGTCGGCTGCACACGGAGTCACGCCAAACGTCACTCGGCAACCCAAACAACAACCGGCAACGTCGAAGTGACCGTCGGGACAACCGGGATCTCCGAGGCCAACTATGGCGTGATCTTCGGCAGGACACCAATGCTCGGCGCCACGAATGAGAAGAAGACGAGCAACGCCAACTGGAAGACGAGAACGAGCATTTCGGCCTCCACCACGAGCGGTTTCGCCGCCGTAGTCGGGGTCGGAGTCCTCATGAAGACGAAGGCATACCGGCCTTCACCCAGGAGCTACAACAGGTCGACTGGCCGTCGAGTTTCAAGCCTACAGGCATCGACAAATACGATGGCAAGACCAATCCCGAGTCCTGGCTCACGGTCTACACTCTGGCGATCCAAGCAGCTGGGGGAAATCACAAAGTCATGGCTAACTACCTCCCAGTCGCTCTAGCCGACTCAGCGAGGACATGGCTAACAGGACTTCCCAAGCAATCAATCGGCTCCTGGGGAGAACTCCGGGAACGCTTCATCGCCAACTTCCAGGGAACATACAAGAGGCCATCTTCCGAGCACAACTTATATCAATTGCATCAAAGGAAGAATGAGTCTCTTCGTGACTTCATCAAGAGGTTCTCTGAGAAGAAAAATTCAATCCCAAACATCAAGGATGAGGTCGTCATCGCCGCCTTTCGAAGAGGAGTCAAAGACACCTCGTTCATCGACAAATTCACTCGGAAGCCTCCCAACTCTGTCAAGGCTCTATTCAACATGGCGAACAAATACGCCGACTCAGCCCATGCTGTTGCTGAGGCCCTTGAAGATAAAAAGGCATCCTGACAGAAGAAGCGGGAGGGCACCAACGACGCGGTCCCGACTAAAGCCGGGAATCGCAAACGCAAGTCAGACGGCTTCATTGTGGCAGTCGGTCACAATCGTCTTCGACTTTCAACAACTGAAGATTATCAGAACAACAAGTGACATGCTCGAGGGCTCACAAGCCCAAACGCAAGGATGGCATCCCCACTCCCAAATACCGAACAGCTAAGTCTCTTTTTGATAAACATCTCCTCACTTTGCCTTGCTAGTGCCACAGCCGCTTACACCTAATAGGTGTACAAGCTGCACATTTACTTTTTTCTGTTTTTGCTCTTAAATGATTGCAAAAGTACTCGAGTAGCATAAATCTCGATCCGTGAAACTTTGCTCCATGTAAGACGAACTCAAGTCACCCAAAACGCGTGTCCGGGAAAGAGCCATGAGCCAACTCCCGACGCTAGGGGGCTATGACTAGTCGGGCAGAGTGCTTAAACGTAAGGGGTCAACTACTCGAGGAAATTAATATCAAAAAGAGGGAGAACACGTATTTACATATATTGTAAAATACATTTTATTCGGGTGATTATTTCCATCGTCAGATGCTACTCATCCGATATCTTTATATTGCAGGCCCAGCTCCGGATACGCGTGACAGGAACTCAGGGCTGCGAGCCTATCTCCTACGCTCGGGGGCTGGACAAGTCTGCCAAAATACACTCGGGATGCTCCATGAGGGCTACTTACCGAGTACTTGCGCCAGTCGGGACGTCATCTTCCCCGGCTACGCTCCATGTGAGCTGACAACCGACTTCCGGCACTAGTCGGGGGTCGTATATCACTCGGCTGGGTGAGGTACGCCCCATGAGGGTCGCTAGCCGAATCCTATGCTAATGCAAGGTTCGGGTACCTCGCTTGGCTATAACTCTATTGGGTAGGGTATGCCCCATGAGGGTCGCTAGGCGAATCCTATGCTAATGTAAGGTTCGGGTACCCTGCTCGGCTCTTCTGAAGTTAGAGAAGACTTACATCGTCAAAGCGCATCCGGAGTTCTCATGCACTGCGTCACACCTGAGGAGGGCAAGCAGATCCTGCAACATACCTGCTCGGGCACCTGTGGCAACCGGGCTGCATCCAGAACATAACTCGGAAAGGCTTGCGAATAAGAATTTCTCTGGCTGATTGCGGTTATCGATACCAAAAAACTCATCCTGACAGGCGATGGATGATACTTCTATAGAGCTATGCTGGATAGGTCGGCTCAGGCCGGCTTATTTGGTAGCAGCCACTAAGATATGAGTTCCTACAGTAGCATGCTCCATGTGGGCCGCCCGCAGGCTGAGTTGAAATTATAGCGCTGGTGCTACCAACAGGAGCCGATGAGGTAAACAGATATGCTTCATGAGAGCCTTATTGCTAAACATATATGTTTGGGTATCTGTTTTATCCACCAGGTCTCGAGGATATATCCTTACAAGGATCACAAGCTGGTCTTCATTAAAATTGGGGATGCAGGTATCTTTCTCGGGTACACCTGACCACGCCATGGATTTATTTTCATAAAGTGGTACTCGGCCTACATGCGTGGCCACCAGTTGCCATGAGTAACATTATTCCAGCCGACATGACGCTGAAGAATCTAACTTTCGAGTAGTGCACTACTCGGGAGAGACTATAAATTTCTCATTCCCGCTGACATGATGCGGAGGAGTCTAACTTCCGGGTGGGACGCCACTCGGGAAAGACTATAAACCTCTTTTCC
The DNA here is from genome assembly GCA_003991445.1 of Oryza meyeriana var. granulata. NCBI lineage: Eukaryota > Viridiplantae > Streptophyta > Magnoliopsida > Poales > Poaceae > Oryza > Oryza meyeriana. Next base: position 30,291 of record RYFJ01004587.1, on the reverse strand, counting down.
AGCTGACATGAAGCTGAAGAGTCCCATATACGAGTAACATCTTACTCGGCAAGACTATAAACGCATATTCCGACTGACATAAAGTCGAAGAGTCCTATATACGAGTAGTATCCTACTCGGCAAGACTATAAATCATATTCCGGTTGACATGATACCGAAGAGTCTCATATACCAGTAGTAATCTACTCGGGAAAGACTATCAGGTTAAAGATCTTTGACTTTATGATTAATTGTCTTCACAATTAAGCACAAAGCCGGGGGCTAGACCTAATAGGTGCGCCTATTCGGCGCACACTATTCCTACATCTACATGGAGTCCTTCATAGCCTCGCTGCCAGCTGACATGAAGCAGGACTCGGGAGAAGCAGCACTCAGACAAAGAGTACTCGGGAGCAATGCACTCGGGAAGACTTCACCGTGGAGGATGAGCACTCGGCATCAGCTGTGACTCAACTATGAAGGTCTCAGGGGCTACTGTGGGTGCCATGGGCCCCGGGTACCTCATGACAAGCATATGGGCCACTCGGATAGAGGATGGGCCTGGCCTTGTAATTAGAGATATAGCTAGATTCGGCAGACTTTGTCTTGTATAGAAAGGAATATACAGTCCTAGTCGGGTGCGTTATATCTCTAAGAGGAGATCCCTTGGCCGTATCCGGTTGGGACTCCTACCTTGTAACCCTGTCCCCCAGTATATAAGGGGAGGCAGGGCGCCCCATGAGGGCAGGTTGAGTTGGTTCACCAGAATCACCACCACAAATCCTCAAAGGAATAACACCACAACTGGACGTAGGGTATTACCTCACATTGAGGGCCTGAACCAGTATAAAATCTTCCTATGTTCCTTTGCAATCCACCGAGTTTACATCCGCCGACTAGCCCCATATATTTATTGCCGGTGTAAAACATCGACAGTTGGCGCGCCAGGTAGGGGCCTCGGCGCGATCTACATCTACACGCTCAATGGATCCAGCAACCGAAGTCGACGGCGGCAAACTCTCCCCCAGACATACAATCGCATTCGGAAGCCTCGACTTCGTCGCCGACCAGATCGGCAATTTCACCTTGGCCGACTCGGACTCGATCCGATCTGCCGGGGAACCAGCCGACTCCGCGCCAGTCGGCCTACACGATGCTGCGGCGATCTTTCACGACATGCTGCGGCGATCTCCCATACGCCCAAGTCCAGGGACAACTCTTTCTTTCGGTGTTCGACTCGGACTCGGTTTTGAGCCGGCCGAGATCGGGCCAAAAAAGGAAGAGATCGTCAATTTCCCGTTCGGACTCGGCGACGCTGCGGATATCTACAATCTACATCCAACGCGGCAAACCCGATCCTCTGGAGTTCGACTCGGATACGGCCCAGAGCCGCTCGAGATCGGATCTAGGGAGGTTGGAGTTATAATCAACCCCATCAACTACTCCGACTACGACTCTCAGTCGGACTACGACTCTCAGTCGGATTCCGACTCCAAGTCGGACAACAGTTCGGCAAGCTTCTCCCCGCCACGAGAAATCTTCATGGCATCCAAAGGCTCTACTCCTACTCAGGAATCACGCCGACTAGCCCCATATATTTATTGCCGGTGTAAAACATCGACAGTTGGCATGGCTAAGCATATGAAAGCATAATAAGCAAGTATAAACCCATTTGAGCACAAGCGAAGTGCTCTAACCAAGTCTAAGGTTACAAAAAATAAGGAACACAAGTATTCAAGGTTGGTTATGCAGCAAATAGGTCATAACTACCATCTACCCACATTTCAAGTGTCGATAGTTACAAATACGCATGCAAATTTCACAAACAACACATTTCATTCCCTGAAACATAGGACTCAATTTGTTCAAAGAAGGAGGGGAGAATACTTGCCTTACTCTTGAATATCTAGAGCAATCTTTACTTTACTCCTTCACCGACTTCGAGTTTGTCCTCTAGAAAAAATTTAACGTACGATCGAATAAATAGCAAATAATGCGAAAAATACAAAATACTCTAATATACATGAGGTTTATACAATAGGTTTCTACTAATCTAAATTGAATTTAGGTGAAAGAATTTCTATTTTATCGCTTTTTGTTTGGGAGTTATGAATTTTACGAGTTCTATATACGTGCTACAGCATTTGTACTCTTTATAGATTTTAGAGATACTTTATGAGGTGTTTTTGTCAAGTGTGACCCTTATTTAGTGGATAGGTATTTGTTTTGGTTGAACTTTAGTAAAGTAAGTTCTATTTTACTACTTTGTGGTTCGGAGATATAAATTCTAGAAGTCATACACGCGAAATACAATCTGTATATCCTATGTAAATGTTAATATGTACTTCATGAAGTAGCTTTGTCAAATTATTATTTATAGTATTAGAGAGTAAAATCTTGGATCAAATATGGTGAAAGAAGTTCTAATTTAATATTTGGCCTTTGGGGAATATACTATTTCGAAGTCTTATACGTGAATACGTTTAATTACAAAATAACATCAAATGTCCATTTTACTCTAATGTGTGTGAGACCTATGCAGTGGGTTGGTACTGGTCCTAGATGAATTTTGGTGAAGAAGTTTCTATTTTATCAACTTCTATTTTGAAGATATTAATTTTGTAAGTTTTAGACTTGTATACAGTACCTATACGTATATTTTAGTATATATGTGTCTTAGGACTAATTTTTATGAAATCTATCTTTACATATTTAAAGAAGGATGCACTGTGAACTTAGTGCCATTTGGGTGTAATTTATTTAGAGTTAAAATAGAGTGTTCTATGATTTCTAGGAATTGTTGTACATTTTATATCTTATTCAAAATATTCATCTAGTACACAAATCTTCAAGGGTGTTTTGGGTATCACTTTTAGTTAATAATCTCGTTCCAGAAATAAAGGGAGGATATTATGAAGCTAACAAAATTGGGTTCATATTATTTGAAGCTAATATGAATTTCTTAAGCATTTTAGAGGTTATTACATATTTTATGCACTAATTAAGGCATTTACCTATTACCAAATTTATAAAAGTGTCTTTTGTATAAATGTGACTAGGTTTTAGTTTACCACATAAAAGTTAATATTTTATGAATTTATCAAATCTTAATTTAAGGTAAAGGTGAAATAGCTAGAATTTGTATAGTATTTATGTCTTTTTATACTCTTTATTATTTTTGAGCCATTTTATGTATTAGTTCTTCCAGATTTTATTCTACAGAAATATAGTTTGTAACTTTGTGATTCCAACAAATTTTGATTCATCAAATTTGGAGTTAAAATGAATTAGTTATGGATTTTTGAAGTTTGCACAATTTTCAGTGGAACAAATAATACATTACCCTTTTTCTTAATATTTTTCAAATTTTATATTGCATGGGTCCACTGGTCAATGACAGGAAATATGTGCAAAGGCCCTCGAGGTTTTCAGAAATAGAACCCGTGGTCCTCGGCCACGTGTGAGAGGTGATTTTCCTTAAAAGTGCCTTGATTTCTGGTTATTTACGTATAGATCCTCAGATCCACATGTCATAGAGTAGTGTTCTTACCGATAAACCTAGTGACTTTTAATTTCTTTTCACTTTGGTCCTCGCCCGCTGATCTAGTGCTGACGAGTGGGTCCCGTGCGTCGGCAAGACAGAGCAGAGTAGAGTGAGGCAGAGCAGCATCGGTGAGCTTCTCAATGGCGGCGGCAAACGGCGGCACATCTCGCCGGGCGGCCAAAAGAGAAAGTGAAGAGGAGATCAAGGTGAAACTATTGGTGGTGGTCTTGTCCCCAAATAGTGGTCGGAATTAGATGCCACAGCGGCACGAGCGGGGATGCATCTCGGGATGGCATGGAAATGGAGCTACGACTCGATTCCTTCTAAATCCGTGCATGCATGTGGTTCTATAGAGTACCAGGGTGCTCACCGGGGCTTGGCTGGGGATGGCGAGGTCTAAGCGATAGTGATGACGATGGAGATGGCTTGGCAGCGGCTGAATCCTTTGGGGTCGCGTCGTTAGCCTACTCCCGTTGTCCTGCGGTTGAGGTAAGGTGTCTAACAGGTTAAAGACTTCATAGTGATAGTTCTAGTGCAAGGAATCAAAGCGGGGCTCACTAGAGGAAAAGAAATCAACGGCGGTGGCAGTTGGCCGGAGAGGAAGAAGACGGACTGGATCTCGTGGCTCAGGGCTTCTCAGCTCGATTCCTTCGGTCGGCGAGCTCCTAGAGGTGAGGCGACGACGTTGGTGTGACGGCTTGGCTTGCGGCATCCTAGATCGGCCGGAACGGCGACGATGTCATGGCAGCGGTCCTGCGGAATAGAGACAGTGCACGGCGGCAGTGTGACGGCTTTGACCAGCAAACCTAGGGACACAAAGTACGAAAATGGAATGATTAGGAGTTGTAGATCACGTTCCTGTGGTTGAGAGAGGATGGAGCTCATTGGAGAAGGCTCGGGCTCGATCGAACAGTATCGGCGGCAGAGAAACTGCTCCTGTCTTCGGTGATCCCAGGAGATTTCCTTGGGTTTTCTCGGTGGGAACATGGAGAGGAAGTGGAGGAGAGGTGACTGGCGCGGTCTAGAGTGAAATGGCCGATGTTTTCTAGACTTGAGCTTGGCCACCTTGCTCTATAGGCTGAAGGAGGGAGAGGAAGAAGGAAGTGACACGTTTTTCATGCAAGTTGAGGTGCTCCAACCCTACAGTGGCCTTGGTGGGTCCCATTTTGCCAAAAAAACTTGTGTCACATATTTTTGGCTAGGTCTAGACACTAAATGGTGGGTCCATGTAGTGATGTTCTAGGGAGAAAAGGGGTGTGTGGGTAGAATCATGGGTGTTTTTAGGCTGTCTTGGGGGGTGAAATCAGTGAGTGGGCCCAGGGGACTTGTGGGGTCCACATGGAAGTGAAATAGAGAGAGGAATCCTCTGGAGACTCAGTCTTGCTTGCTGTCAAACATGCAGTCTTTACACTAGTGTTTTACCAAGTTACCAAGGGTTATTAATTTGGGAAAAATTAATGGTGGTAGAGGAGGATGTGTTTAACCTACTGACCAAATTTCATGGTAAGAAGTGGCCTGGTTAATCTTTGGTGAAATTGCAAAGTAGACATAGTGATCCTGTTTTTCTGCAGTCCCATTTATTCCCTTGACCTTCTCTCTTATTATTTTATGTGACTTCTTTGGGAATTAAATTAGGCCAAAATTCCTGGTTGTAGGGTTCATGTTTACACACATTTTTATATAAGTTTACTGCCTGATCAATCTTAATTTTTATTTGGAAATTTTAAGAAGTAAACCAATTTATTTTAGCTAGTTTCCTAGTTGTGCTGTATTGAGAGATTTTATTGAAGTATTCATTGAAGTGATAAAATCGTGAAAACTTTACAGTGCTCTAATCATGTTGTGCAGCACTCATAGGAATTTTTCCATGATTTTATGTTAAGCATATTCTTTTTAGAAATTCCTTAGGTTATACAGATGCATATGCATCCATTCATGAAAATGCACTTGAAGATCCAAAAACAATTCAAAAGAAAGCCTACACATGAAATGGTAAAAAATTTATTTATCTAAATATTCTTATGTCAAACATTATTTATACATATTTAGTCATATTACATTTTCTGTTTTTATAAATTAACTACTAACATCTTTATGCACCAACCCTAAGGTCATATTATTTTAATTTGGTCAAAAGCTTTTGTACCCATTTGGATGAATTACTTCCATTCCCATTTGACCTACAAAATGTTTTAGAAATTTGCTTTATGGATTTCAGAGCTGTGCTTTATATTCTTTTATTATTTTATATTGTGACCTAGGGTAAGTCTTTAAGTAAATTAAAAGTTTAACGATAAAAGTTTTAGCATTTCCACTTTTTAAGATTTACTTTAGTCAATCTGCCACTCATTATTGCTCCCCTGAAGAGAAACTACATGATTTTATCTTCAAGGGCTTTTTATTAATTTATTTCAGTTCAAATCTTGAAAGTCGAAATTTGGGTGTGTTACACAATTCCTCTCAAATAAAACCCTCAAAATTCCCTGTCCAAAGTTCTCGAATAAATCCAGATTCCGAATCTTGGAAACCTCTTAAATCTCAAAAATCCATTTACTTATGAAATAAATCTTTTATATTCCCTTGAAATCCAGTTTTCATTAAATAAATCCAAATCCCTGGGTATTCCAAATGTTTCCAACAGAATTTCCGATCTCCATAAATGTCCTGATTTGTCCGATTCCAAAATGTTCCAATATTCTGAAATATTTACATAATCAAATGTTCCAATAATTCCTCGATTTCTCTAATCTCCAAAATCCCGAATATTTTGATTTTTCCTGACTTCCACCAAATATTCTCCTATTTCCAAATTCTTGAAAATATTCCAATATTTCGGATGATCCAACATTCCTCAATTTTTCCTAAAATTCCAATTTGTGCAGATTGGAGTTTCCCATTATTTTTCCTTAATTTCCTTTCCTTTTTCTTTTCCCTTCCTTCTTTTTCCTATTCTTTTCTTTTTCTCCTTTTTTTCCCCTCCTCCTCCTTCCTCCCGGCTCCCTCTCCCCTTCGGTCTGGCCGTGCTGCCCTGTCGCTCCTAGGCTCGGCCTCCCGCGCCTGCCTCCTCCTCAGCCTGTGCCAGCCATCCTTGCTCGGCCCACCGCAAGTGTCGCCGCCTCGCCCGGCCCAGCCCGCAACAACCGCCGCCGCGTCACCACCTCGTGCCGCCCCTGGACTCCTAGCACCGCCGCCGCTAGCCCTAGGGCTCGGCCCCCTCCCCTATAAATTGGCACCACCCTCTCACCCATGCACCCTAGCCGTGCTGCCCTTGGAGCCCTAACCGCCGTCTGCAAGTTGCGTCGCCGCTCGGCTTACTCCCGCCACACCCGGGGCCGTCGACACCGTCACCACCTCCCTCGGCCGCCGGTGAGCACTTCCTCCAGCACTTCGTTGATCTTTCCTGGGTTGGCGTCGTCTGTCGCCGTCGCGTCGTCATCCTGCCACCGTCGGGCTGCTGTCGATGTTGTCCTGTTGCCATTGTGCCGTCGTCGGCCGCGGCTGCTCACTGTCGTCCTCCACCCTCGGTTGCCAGCCACCGGTAGCCGTCGAACAACTCAGCCTGCCGCGCCGGCATGCCTCTGTGCCGCCCCATGGCCGACGGCCAAGTGCTCGCCCGGCCCCTGTCGCACTGACAAGTGGGTCCCACCGGCGCCCCTTCTACTTGGTGGCACAAACGTATGGGCCCTCTGTCGGTTCTTCTCTCCGGTGGATGACAATTGGGCCCCTTCCAGACCTCAAGCTTCCTCAGCCACTGGATCATCAAGATAAAATTTGATCCATCCGTTTCCCTTTAAATATCCCGAAGCAATTTTAACCGTCGGATCTCTTCGGGTTAAATCCCAGCCGTTGGATCTCTTTAATCCAGTCAGCATGCCATGTCAGCCCTAGATTTGCCAGTCAGCTGCCACCTCACCTCCTCTGCTCACGTGGCAGTCCACTTCACCCTAAGTTCACCACTCTCCTCTCTCCTCTGGTCCATGGACCTAGTCCATGTAAGTCAGGCCACTGACCAGTGGGTCCCACTCTGTTTTCTCGTTCGAAAATAATTCCTTTATTAATAAATTTCGAGGGAATATTCTAAGAATATTCTTTCTCCTTTTCTTTTTGGATTTTTTCTAAATTCAATTTTCCAAAGGCCGTAACTTTTCGGTCCGAACTCCGATTCGACCTGTTTTTCTTCCTAAATTCATCTAAAATTATGATCTACATGTTTATGTACTTTTTATGTACTATTTATTTTGAGTTTCTTAGGGTTTTTCCTCATTTTACATGTAGTCAGTCGTTTCTGCTCTTTCAGAAGGAAGCGAAGTTTGCTGAGGAGTTCGAAAGTTTTGCGGAAGACTTTTCTATTGCAAGGCAAGTCACATGAGAATCTCCTTGAGTATATTGATCCTATTTATGAAAACTATTTTGTTTAACGTTATTGAATGCAAAACTTTGGAATGTCATTGTAACCATGTTGCCATTTTAGTGCATCTGGCACTTGCATTTATAAAAATTGTATGTGCTGTCCTAAACATTAAAATTTCCAATTTGTCTTGTGATGCATTGGGTGTATTGTTGTCCAGCGAATTATGACCTGAAACCAAAAGAAATTAGCACTGTAATCATGTTCTAGCATAGATCAGTTTGTTCATAATGAGTGTTAGGTGAGTAATTTGCAGATAGGAGAGACCTCCTGCGATTTCAAGTTCTTGTAGCATAGTCTTTAAATTAACAAATAGCTACATCCAAGTCATGTGTTCTAAAAACTAGTTGTTTGGATATAACGTTAGTAGGAAGCCTGCACGCTAGAGTTTCTCGAGGACCTAAGTAGAGCATTAGCACTTTACCTAAGTCATGCACACAAAATCTTAGAAACTTTAAAGCCTCTTTAGATCAGTACAGGAGATGCAACTAGCTACACTTAGCAGCAGCTAATTTCCTAAGGAATAACACGTATACCTAGCTGTCCTAAAAATTTAGGTATCCTTATATGTACCTCCCAAATAGCTGCTCTCCAAATTTTGGATGATTCGAAGGTATGCATCTATTCTGAGTAACTCAAGAAAGCAAAACTAGCCAAGAACTTTGTAAACCTGAAATCCTATACCAGTTAATTGAGGTTAGATGCCAGAGTTCGTCAAAGGCACATTAGATGCAAGTTATAACAATTCAAGCCTTTATCAATATCCTTAATGTCAGCCGAACCTAAGAACTCACTCCAAGTAGGTAAGGCCAATCGTGACTTCACGAATAAGAAATGGGGATAAGCGGGGGAAATGTTTTCTCCCGCTTATCCTTGCAAAATGCAATCTAGGGGCTAAATGTATTCAAAGTACTGTTTACTCAAATATTCTCTGCCTTTTACAGTAGGATTTGTCCGCCTTTTATAGCCTAGGGACTGTACAATGAGATTACAGAAATTTCCCTGGGGGACCGGTCCAAAGTGGTCCAGGTTGGTCCCCACACCACGTGGGGAATATTCTCTCCTTGGCTTGTGTCGTAAGCCTCATTCTCGACCTTGACATTTCGCCATTCCTAAGGGAGAAATGTTCTCGACCTCCATCTTGGCGGAAATGTTGTCGACCTCTGTCTTGGCAAAATGTTGTCGACCTCTGTCTTGGCAGAAATGTTCTCCCTTGTGCCTGACAAGCAAGATTGTTAGTTTCCTCAAGTGTCGGCCGAATTAGGAGCATGGCGCCTAGTTCTGCTCTAACAAGCCCCTCACAGATAAGGGTGAAAACTCTTTTCGGCTGAAGCCGTGTCTTAGAAGATGCAGGATCTCGCCATCCCCTATTCGGCCGAAACTTTGTTTTTGCCTTACTGTTCCACTTTATTCTCCAGTCACTGTATTTTTATTCTTGCTTCATCCTTATGCACACTTATATTATTATCATTGTTTATTATATATTTTTTGTACGATTATTATATATGTGGGCGCCTTGGAAATGCATTATGGTGAGTAACTACTATGACAACGCGAAATATCTAGATGGATGGGGTCTCGAATAAAAACCAAATAAGTGCATTAACCATCCATCCTCATCGCAGCCTTGCCATAATACTTACCCATTCACAATACAAATCCGAAACACCGAATTCAGAAATAAAGAGATATTTGGAGAGTTGATCCACCAGTCCAAAACGGTGAAGTATGCCCGGCAAACCACATGAAGGTGGCGACCAAACACGATACATACTTCTGGGGACATGGTCTACGGTTGAACCAACCCCCATGCATCTCATCATTTCTAAATTCTTACTAATGTGTGACTAGCCTAGGAAAGTACTAGTCCCACACTTTCATCTTAGCAAGTAATATCCAACATAGAGGGTATTTAGCTAATTAAACAAAAAGTACATATACAGATACATATTAACTAAAGTTTATATAAGCCTCAGGGGCCAAATAGTCAGTCCATCGGAAGCTTGGCTACCCAAAACCCCCAGACAACCGACTAAGGGTAAACCCTTAGATAGGACCATCCTGATCAACCTATTCACCCACACCTTCATCATACAACTCTTCATCTTCACCTGTGCATAAGTCTATAGGGACATTCACAAAAATAAAGCAAGACTCAGTACGTAAAGTACTGGCAAGGCCACAATCAAACCTAACAATACATGCGAGCTATAATCAAGGCAAAGGTTGTATGTAGAGGCTCAGTTTTATTGCATAAAGCCAACTTTATTTCACAATCATTTAAAAGAGAGATTCATAAATCAAATGGTATATTTAAACTAATAGAATAACATCATGGCATCAATTTGCATAAATAAGGTCTTCACCACCCTCCTTGGCAGCAAGACTATAATACATCATAATACTTCAACTCCATTTCATCATCATATCATCAGTCACCAAGTTTAAATCAGTATAAATCTTCACCCAACCGTCCCATTTCATAAAGCATTTCAAAATCATAAGTCTATACTCAATGGACACAACTATGCCGCTCATGACCGTGAGCATGGCTAACCAATTAGTTTTGACTCTGCAGAGTTTGTACAACATTACCCACATGATGTGATAGAAGCCGTAATGTAACACCCCCTTCTCGGTACCCCCGTACGGTGATACCAGAGAGGAAGCGCCACAGGAGATTGGCGTGAACCAACTCCCACGGAACCGCGATGCCGGTACCAGTCCCAGGAATCCTTGCTGGTACCCACAGTCAACGAAGATGTACCACAGTAAATAACTAAATACATATATATATATACCTTTATAAGTTGCGGCTTTAAGCAAGCCCTGAGCAGCCACTGGCAAACAGAACCACAGCAGCGGAACGACAGTGCAGCAAGAACCCAATCCACAAGCAACGGCTTGGGACTAGGAAAGAAACCCTAATCTTCACTTCAACTTCACTCTTCCTGAAGGAGGGGAAAAAGGAATGGATTGAGTACTTATGTACTCAGCAAGTCACGGAAAATGTGAGTTATGCAGGCTATCAAAGATAGGCTGGGGTTTATTTCGCAAACATTTTTATTCGAAAACATTTTCAAAAAAAACCTAAGTGTGAGTTGTCTCAATGTATCTGGAAGGAGGCTCTCGCCTCGATCCTGTCCGTGAATTGCTTTTCAACAACTCGAGCGGATGAATCAGATTTTAATTGATCTCAAGTATTCTTATAACGCCTGTCGAACCACGACAGCGGCTCAGTGGATCCGCCTTCAAGCAGCTTCCACTATATACTCATCTATTACTTTATTTTCAATTTCGTCCACACCAGGACGTATTTTCATTTTCACTTCAGTCCCATCCAGGACATCATCTTATCTCATCTCATCTCAGTAGCTCCTCGAGCCATTCATAACTTATCTCAGTGGCTTCTCGAGCCATTCATAATCTCAACTCATTCACAAACTACTCCCACTCAAGAAGCCCTATCTATGATGCCATACAACATCTCGGGTCATATAGCCCCATTTCAGACCACACAGGTCATCCATCAGCCACTAAGGCCGATTCTGGTAACAATTCCCATACCACAAATAACTTTCGCAAACACTTGCAAACAAATCTACGCTAGAGGAATTACCTCACATTGCCCGTAACCGTGGGCACGGCTGTTCGAACAGTTCATATACCTTTGCAAAGGTTGCACGCTTTACCCACACGACGCGAGCTTACTCCCATGCTGGCCAAGCGGGGAGGTTCGCGACAAGGCCTTTCCAAAGCCTTCCTAGGATAGCACGTTGCCCTATAAATGGGTGCTCACTCTCAATCAAGTACCAGGAACTCATTTCCTGTACTCAAGGATGGGGGTATATCGCCCTCTTGGCACCCAGCCAGTCCCACATTTATTAGCAACCAAAACCATCCTGGGAACACTAATTACTCAGCCAGGGGTGTCCCATACCACCCGTGTGGTCGCACTATGAGATGCTCAGATAGAATTCCCCAAGGAATCGGTCCTTATATGTGAATACGAAGTGCCACCACACAGGCGATCACTTTGCACCGCAGAAATTTTCACAAATGGATTTTGTTTCGCAAATCTCGCCGACATCGCATGCCGGGTTTTTAAACCACTTTGGAAACCCAAATTTTTCCCCGATCGACAAACAATTGTGTTGTGAGTGGAACCATCGGAATCCATGCTCAGAGAGCATGGCCACCGAGGTACCACGAGGTGGAGCGACAAGGAATAGGGTATCAAAGACCTACAGGGTTTATGCAACTACCGGGCAGGTCCATCGGTTCACACAAACCGAGGCCGATCAATTTAATGTGCACACTAGTCATGCAATTTTGCAAACAAAATATTTTAAATTTAGGAGCAATATGGTCAAAGAGTGACTTGCCTCAGACTTCGTCTTCATCTTCGCAAAAATCCAACGTTCGATGAATTTCCGAAGCGTCGACTACGCGCGAAACGAGAGAAAATTACATAAAACCCTATAAATAATATATTATTATCAATAACTAATAGTGCCATGAGGTAGATCTCATTTTTAGAAAAATTTAGAGACTTGAACGGGCTCAATCGGAGTTACAGTTGAGAAGATATGAATTTTGGAAGTTTGGGGATTTTCTGGAATTAAAAAGGAATTATTTGAATTTCTGGAAAAAGGATTATTTTGGGGAATAGGAACTGACAGGTGGGACCCTTGAACAGTGGTAGAGGAGAGAGATGAAGGGCTGGCCCACTGTCATTGGAAAGGAGAGAGATAATTGGAAGGGCCCACATGTCAATGGGAGTGAGGGAATAGGAAGCTAGGTCTATATGGCAGTGAGTTAAGGAGAGGGAAAGAGATTGGGACCCACATGTCATGCATACCAGAGCACTACTGGGAGGGGGCCCACTTGCAGTGATATAGGGGGAGAGAGAGGAGGAGGGAGTTACTGTGTATTTATCCTGTGCATGGGCCCACATGGCATTGGGACAGGGAAGGGCTTGAGGTGGGGTCCACTTTGTAAGTGGCTTATTGATTTAATATAAAGGGGCCCACTGTAAGTCTCTTATTGATTTAATCTTGGTTTAATATCCAGGGCCCACATGTCATAGGTGCAAGAGAGAGGAACATGGTTGAACAGAGATTGGGCCCACATGTTGGGGACAGGAATGAGGTTAAGGTGTGGACCCTAGCTATAAGGGACTTATTAATTTAAATCAGTGATTTATTATCCCGGGACACACATGCAGACACAGAGAGAGAGAGGATAGTGCCGGACGGGTAATAGGAGACCGGGCAGAGAGATCGACGGCCAGCGGCGGCCGGGGGCTCGCCGGCGATGGGCGACGAGGGGAAGGAAACAGACTACGGGAATGGGACGAGGGGAGCGTGGCGAGTGTGATGAACGGTTCGGATTGATGGATGGAGGCTCAAGGACGGCCGGCGGCGGGAGACAGAGGGCGGCGGCGAGGGGTGGTTGTCGCCGGCGACCCAGGGAGTGGAGGAGGGCTCGGGATGGGCTCGGATGGATACGGTGTCCCGCGGGAAGGAGAACGGAGGAAGGAATCAACCTCTTACCACACGCAACGGCGAGCTTCGAAGCACGGCAATGGCAGGCGGTGGCGGTGCCCGATTTGGGCGTTTCGGCCTCCGGGGCTCTCGGGTGAAATTGGGGGCTTGGTTGAGTTTGTGAGGTGGCGAGGAACTTAGTGGTGGTGGCGGCTTGGACGATTGTGCTTCGGGGCTGCCGGATTGGAGGGGTACAGAGAGGCTCTAATGGCGGCAGAGAGAGAAATAGAGGGAGCTCGACTCGGCTTGGGCCAATGGCGCGGCAGAGCGGGGAATTTATAGGCGCCGAGTGGCACTAGGAGACAAGGAAGAGAGGTGGTGGAAGAGGATAAGCTCGAGCTCGGCCGGCCATCAATGGCGTAGGCTTCTGTAGCCGACGTCACGTGATGGCGCAACTGTGGCTGGCGTCATCGTCGAGCCATGCTGTCGCCAGGGAGGAGATAAGGGGTAGAGGGGATGGTGACAAGACAAGTCGGGGATTTATGGCGTGTGCCCTTGGCTTTGGTGCTTGCGGCGACGGCAAATCCCGAGCTCGTCGGCTTTTGACTGGGGTGCCCATGGCGAGTGGCAGAGCGCGTTTTGCGTCGAGCGACGGGATGGCGGGGTTGACGATGATGAGCTCTGCTCTATAATGGCGGGGAGAAAAGGAGGGATGGGCGAGTTCCTCTCTGCCGGAGAGGGCTCGAGAGTGTTCGGGAGGGATGAGAGAGAAAGAGAGAGTGGGTGGCGAGAGGAGGAAGAAGACAACGACGACGGGCTGACATACGGAGGCCGCCTGGCAGAGATGATCGTGTCCGTCCATGCGCGAGCGGCGGGCAGCCGAGATCGAGGCTGGGGCGGGGTGGCTAGCTCATGGGCCCCGCGGGGATTAACTCCCGCGCGCGCTCGACTGGGCTGACTGGGCCGCACAGTGATGGTGAGGAAGTAGGCCGAGAAAGGGAAGGAGAAAGCCCGGCTTGCATAGTGCGGTTTCACCTTTTTCTAGGATTTGTTTAAATGGGTTTTGGATGGATTTGAATTTTGGAAATTGATTCAAATGGGATTTTGGATCTTTGTAAAAATTCAGGGAAATTTGTAGAGGCTCTGGAGTAGATCTTTGAAGAGAATTTTTGAGGGTTGGAAGGGTGTTGTATTTGGAATTTGGCATTTTGATTTTCTCAGGAATTAAATCAAGGGGATTTTTGCAGAGGGACTCTGATATATTTATATATATGCATATATATATATATACACATATATATATTTAAAGGGAGGTCTAGAGAAAGAGAGTTTTCGAGAGGATAAATTGGAGATTTAATTTTGGATTTGATAATTGGACTTCTGGGACTTTTGGGAAACTTCTGAGAGAATTTTATAGGAAGAAAGATCTCGAGGGGATTTTAGAAATGGGAGTTTAATTGTAACGACCCATTTTTCTTTTCCCGCTAGTCTTCGTTTTCCCGAGCTCCCTTCCTATCCTGTCAGCTATGCCCCAATTTTTCTCCCTGGCCAGCCGACTACCTTCTCCCTTGAGCCGAGTAGATTGCTACTCAGTCCTTGTATCCTGCCCTTTCCTTTGTTTTACTCGGACCTCCTTGCTGCCGAGTAAGCACCGTGAAGTGGCCGACTACCTTGTTGAGACCTGTTGTTTCCTTGTCCCCCGAGTTGCACCCGCCCGTGGGACGCCGACTACCGAAGTGGAGAAGAACCAGTCTTCACCTGCCCGCAGCACCGCTTGGACCAATGGACAATAACCTGCTGTATCGCTTGGACCAGTGGTCAATCCGAAGCCCTGTCAGTGAGATTTCTCCAACCTATCCTAGCCTTGACCTTAATGTCTCATCGCCGCTACAGTGCCTGCCAACTCCCTGACCATGCCGGACTCCCAAGTCAAGCCCTGCGTGAACATCAAATCCTTTGTCAGTTCACCTTGACTTTTTCTCCCTACCCGTTGCCCAGCTCCACCGTGCCTCACCCTTGCACGCTGGCTATATATATATATTGAGCCATCCATGCTCCTTCTTCCTTTGTTTTGCAAACCGGCCAGCTCCAGCTCTGCTGAGTTCTTGTTCTTCTCTCAAGCTTTGGAGCTCTATCGCCTGGTTCGCAAGCCTGGTTCAGCCGACTGCCACCTTTTCTGCAGCCGACTACTTCTTGATCCTTTTCTTGGTGTTTTAACCCTCCTGCTTATCAGTGTTTCTTTCTGCTTGTTCAGAGCCTGAACCGGTGGACAATCCAGAAGCCGCCTTCACCGAAGAAGACCCCTCCTTGGAACAAGGCAAGCCTCTTTCAACATATTGTTTCCCATATATGCAAAACTATGTTGTTTGGAAAATATATGCATGCTTAGTTTACACATTTTTAAACTGTTGGCCTCGGTTTGCAAGCGCAACCGATGGACCTACCCAGTAGTAGCACTTATTTTGGTAGGATGTTGATATATTTCTCCCTTGAGAGCCCCACAAATGGCACGCTAGCATCCTATCTGAGGATACGATGCCGAGTAGAATGGCTTAGCTCTGCAACGTTGTTTGTCGTTTGGGAAAACATTGGGTTTTACTAAACTGATTGGAAAACCCGATACCTTGTGTATCAGCGTGTTTTGTGAAATAAAGACAGCTTGTGAAAATCTTGATGTACAGAGACAGTGCCTGTGTGGCTTGGCTATGTATTATCATTAAGGACCGTTTCCTTTGGGGATTCCATCCGAGCATCTTACAGTGCGACCATACGGGTATTATGGGATGCCCCTGGCCGAGTAAATAGTAGGTTTAGAGAAGTTCAGTGCCGACCACTGAATCCTGTGTGGATCTTTCGGCTGGCATTGGATAACCCTAGACTGGCTTTGGAAATGGCCTTGTCACGAATTTCTGGGTACAGGCCAGTACTCGGTGTAATTTTCGTGTCGGATGGGTAAAGCGCACACCCTCTGCAGAGTTTAGCAGAACTGTTCGAACAGCCGTGCCCACGGTTAAGGGCGATGCAAGGTGATTCCCATAGCGTAGATTTGTTTGCCAGTGATTTGTGAAAGTGTTTGATGGAAAGGGAACCGTGACCAGAGTTTGCCGAGTGAGCAAACGGAAGGCCTGTGTGGCCAGAAACGGATCTGTGTGATCTGGGGTGTTAAGCACCATAATCAAGTGAATGAAAAGTAAACAGGATGAAGATCATGCTCCCGGGTTGTAGCCAGGGCAGCAAACTTAAGCCCCCGGGTTGTAGCCAGGGCGGCAGTTATACAGATATCTTCGGGTTGTAGCCAGAAGACGGATTGATCAAGCTCCCGGGTTGTAGCCAGGGCAGCAAGTTGATCAAGTTGTGCTCCTGGGTTGTAGCCAGGGAAGCCACCTTAGCTAGCTGGTTGTAGCCAGCGTAGCGGGCATTAAGTGCCATGAACATGCTCCCGGGTTGTAGCCAGGGCAACAATGTTCGAGCCCCCGAGTTGTAGCCAGGGCGGCGGTTTAGCTAGCTGGTTGTAGCCAGCGTAGCGGGCATCAAGTGCCACAGCTGAGATTTGGTTGTAGCCGAGTCTCAGGGTCAATGAGTGGTTGTAGCTACTCGGGAGATACAGGACCAGCAAATGCGAAGTAAAAGATGATAAGAACATGTATGGTTATGCTTGATTCATTAAGTGGCGAGTTGTTGAAAAGCAACTTGCGGAATGGATCGAGGCGTGAGCCTCTTTCCGACAACTAAAATTTGGATCTCACTAGTGTTTGCAAAGAAAGGAGTTTCTGAAGGCAATTTTCGCAAATAAACCCTTAGCCTTTCTGTCTGACCGTCATGGCATCTTTTCCCGGCTTGCTGAGTACGAAAGTACTCACCTTGTTCATATATATATGTATAGTAGGTTTTGGAGAAGAAGACGAAGATCCGACTGCTGCCGAGTTCCTCCAAGACCAGGCCGACTACGAAGACTTCTGAAGGTTTCGAGCCTAGTTCCCAACCGAGCCTGTGGAGTAGTTTTTGTCCAGCTTCCGCCCTGTTTCTGCTGTTTCGCTAGTTTACCTGTTGATTATTTTTGCCCATCCAGGGTTTGTCCTGGATGGATCTCCTTGTATTTATATGTGTACTCTGTTATGTATTTATTGTAACTCTGAGTTGTATCATTGTTGTGCGTACCCGACTACTGATCCTGGGATCGGGTGCCGTATGCACATGGTGGCCTTCCACCTAGTCGGGGAGGCGTCACATTAATCCTCGGGATTCTCTGAGGAGGATTTCTACCACCAAGGTTGAGGTGTGTGTGTGTGTGTATATATTGGAAGGAAAAAAGGATGGGGATTTTGGAGGGAATAAATAATAAATTCCTAGGGGTTGAATACTGTTTTGGATATTAGAGTTTTGGAAATCAAGGGGGCTCTCGATACATACATATATATATATGTATAATATATGTGTATATATATATATATATATGTATATATATTTTTAAGAAGGATTCAGAGGGAGGGTTTCAAAAGAGGGTTTGGACTCGAATTAAATTTTTAATTCGAGATTATGACTCGGGGAAATTTGTGGGGACTTTTTAGAGGTGTTTTTGTGGCTTGGATTTGAGCATAATTACTTATAGATTGATTTCTGGATGGTACTGGGAAAAGAAAAGAGGAGATTCAACAGGTGACTTTGAATCGGAACTTTGATTTAAATTGGGACTTGATACTTAGGGATATTTTGGGAATTTTGCAAGGGATTAGAAATGGGAGGACCTCGAGGGAATATTAGAACTTAATTTAATTCTTGGGATTTGAGGATTTTGGAAATATATATTTGGCATATTTCGGGAAGGGAGTTCTTGATGAAATTCAGAGTTTTTCTGAGAAGGACAAAATAAGGGGATTTAAACGGAGGGCTTCGAATTGCAAAATTCGAATCCGAGTACAGGGAATTTTGGGAGGTATTTGATTTTGGATTTTTCGAGGAAATTGAGAGAGAGATAGTCGAATTGCAAAATTCGAGTCTCGGAGAGAGTTTGGGACCAAGGTTTTAGGGTTCCAAGGGGAGCTTGGATCTGAGATCTATGGCACTTAGTCCTTAAGCACACACAAACAGCCAAAAGTTTTTGAAATTAGGGTTTTTACGAAAATAATTTTTAACGGCCCGGAAACCGGGGCGTTACACGTAACGGCTACACCCTAGGTTGGTCGATACCGTCTGTATCCCACACTCTACACGTTGAGTGCGGCCTAGAGGTCACAACATAGCTTTTACATTACCTAACATTTAGCCTTGCACCAGCACGAGGTGTGTTACTCCACATCGAGCGGCTACCTCGATGCCGTAGGTGGCCGGCCCACGTCTTAACCTAGCGCCGTGGCAGCAGCCTACATGGCTCCCCACGAGGCAGACAATGTTGTATTGGACAAACTTAGACGTCTATTCCGTTACGGGATATAGGTAGCTCATCTGAACAGCCCTATGTTCCGTTGTAGGAACTGCCCATACTACTCTGCCTACCAAAATGCAAGGCTAGACATTAACCAACTTAATTCACTATGGCCATCCCATACTAGCACATGTGGTTGTACAGTTTAACATGAGAATATGACACTGAGTTTAGTCCTTAATCAACCCAGGCAAACACTCCCCCTATCGGTACACAACTATCACATATGTATACCACTTGCTTGCCCAAGTTTAAAATAGTTTTCCTTCAGTTTTAGTTCACAAATATCATAAGTATTCATCTCTGATCAGAAGTAAATAAATTTCCATTTCAAACATAATTAAATGGCCATGATTTATTTTGTAAGTAACTAGGCATGTCTAAGCATATATACAAGTATTTACCTTATAGCAAGTACTTAACAAGTACTTCCACCCATCCTAAGGTTACAAGTAGTAGGTTATCAACATTTCAAGGTGGATTATGCAGAAAAAGGAATTAACTACCATTGCTCACATTTTACATAATATACATTGCAAAATAACGATGCAAGTTAAAATAAAATCATTGATAATCCCAAAATTTATGAGCAATATGTTCAAAGGTAGTGAGATTCTTGCCTTGATTCAGATTTGCTTCAGGTTCCTCAATATATTCTACCTCCTCAAACTCCAAAGACTCTTCTTCTAATTTTAAATTTTAAAGTTAAAGCAAAACTAATAAATAATGCAAAAATACAAAATACTCTAATATGCATGATTTTTGTGAAGTGATTTGGTACTGGCTTTAGATACTTTCTGGTGAAATTATTTTTATTTTTTCATTTTCCATCTATGAGATATGATTTTTACAAGTTTTGTGTGTCATTTTAAGAATATAAAATGTACTGATTATTTGTGGCTTAATTGTGTGCAAAAAGAGTTCATAAATGGAAAGTATACATTTTTCTAGGAATTACAAAGTTGGTTTGACATTTTTCTGAGTAAGAATGAATTTTCTATGAATTTTCAAAGTTAAACCTATTTTCTAGTGTAACAGAAAAGATTTTATCCATTTCTTTTATTTTTCTTGGATTTTAAATCCAGGGGGTCCACCGGTCAGTGTAATGGGTTTTGCAGGAAAGTCTCTCGGGTTCCTGGAAATAGATCCCGCAGTCCCTAGCACGTGTAAGAGGAGATTTTCTTTAAAAGTCCCTCGGGTGCGTGTGCATGCATCGGCCCGACGCCGATATCGTGAAGAAAAGAAAGTTTCGGAGGTTTCTGTTAGAGTTTAATCTCATTATTAGTACATAAGCATGTTTGTTTTTGGTCTTAAGCATGTGTACGTTTGGAGAAGCAGTCTAGGCAGTTAGCCCCTGGATCGGCCTCGAGCAGACGCATCGGCTGCGACAAGTATCGGCAAGCATCGGCTGCGGCAAGACGTGTGATACGTATGTGAGCGACGTAGCCGGAGATGGCGCCGATATCCGTGACGTGCATGCTGCATAGCTAGTTTGGCTCCAGTTCATGGGCGAGATGCCGATGTGCCATGTGATACGGTGGTGCAAGTGGAGCCGATGGCTGAATGGAGCTGGCCGGTTGTTATCCTTTGCACGTATGAGAGGGAATTTTCATTAAGAGTCTCCGTTGTTTTTAGTTATTATATTTAAGTCCAGGGTCCACTCATCGGTTACTGGGTATTTTACTAAGAAGACCTCGGATGTTTTAAACTTTCGCTGACAGCCGCTCTCACGCGCTAATATGGTGGGGTCCGCTTGTCAGCGACTCGGGACAGAGTGAGCGACGGCGAGCGGCGGCAGACAAGCTTCATGGCGGCGGCGGTGGCAGCGAACGGCGGCTGATCTCGTCGAGCTTCCAACAGAGAAAGTGAAGAAGAATCTCGGGCGAAGCCATAGGTGGTCGCCTTGCCACCTCGGGTGACTGGAGTCGACGGCGAAGACGGTAAACTGGCTCGGGATGCATATGGGCTTCATTTTACAGGCTGAATGGATGCATGCATGTGATGTCTGAGGTACTAGAGAGGCTCACCGATGGTGTTTCGTTACTCAGCAGGGCTGGAGCAGCGATGAGTGCTTCGGGAGAGGTCTAGCGGCGACGGAGTGCTCCGAGTGATAGTCGACAGCCGGATCTGGGCCAAGATCTAGGGTAGAGAGGTAGGCGTCAGCTTAGTGAGGTGCTGAGGTTGCTACAGACGCGAGGAATCGGAGTATTACTTACCGTGGTCAGAGAGAGCAAGAAGGGGGCACGGTGGCCGGCGGAGAAGAAGAGTACTTAGATCTACGCCTCGAGCTCGGCAACTTCCCGTGCTCCGGCCTTAGGCTTGTCTTGAGTCAGCGATGCAGCTATCCAAAGATTGGCGCCTGTCTTGTTTCAGTTGGAGACTTGCCGAATAGTTTGGTTTACTCACACTGCAGTGGATGTACGCTTTACCTGCAATCCGTGACGCACCTAACACATGAGACTTGTCACGGCCTAGCTTTTTAGATCTCCTAGCATTACGGCACCCGCTCCAAAGACTATGTGCCCTCATGCACCCCCTGGCACTCAATCCCGCCTTGCCAGTGGTGTGAGGAGTCTTGGACCCAGGGATGTCAAGGAGGGCGAAGCAATATTCATTTTATTCGATATGTCATTTAACCCACAATCGATCCTCTTTCGTCTTCATTGCAACACCACACCGTGAATCAGAACCGGCCATGACTGTGGTGCCGTCCCACTAAAATACCCTAATCTGCTAGGTCTAAGCCCATACGAGAATTGCGGTCGTACTCAGGTCATTTCCTGCCTGTTTTCTTGACTCGGTCCTTAACTGACCAGGGTTGGCACTAACCTTTACCAGGAACCACCCATATCAATCCATGCCGCCCCGATCAAAAATGGTTTTGTGTCTTAGTTTTGATTTTCGCAATCAGTTTTCGTATGTCTCACGAGCAGCAATTCATGTCTCCGCTCACATAAAATGACGTTCGTTTCCTACCTGGAACGATCGTCCCCATTATGACTATTATTGTATGTGAAAGAGAAATCTAAATAGCAATACTAAGCAATGTCAATAAATGAACTTAGCATATAATAATAATATATGGCATCAAGGTACAGGACATCAATTCAATAATGGCTTTAAACAGAATTTAGGAGCGGAATTTAATATAGCATGCACTTTATTTGTAAATAAAAATCATTTCACATTAGGATCAACATGCTCAAGGAAGGGGGCGTGGTGACTTGCCTTGTTCGGCTACAGCAACTTTCTCCTCTACGTCACGGGACTCGTCGTCGCAAACGTAGCCTAGTCGAAACGAACGGATAGTCAAAATCGTGTCCAAACACAAATAAATAGGGAATAAATATAGAGAAAAAGGGGAAAATGCCAAACCAGTGCTATTGGGTAGATCTTGATTTTAGATGAATTTTGGTTACAGTTTCACCCAATTTGGACTTAAGATGCAAAAGTTATGGGCATTCAAAGTTTCAAATTTGAATTAAATCAAACAATTGCAAAATGTTACTGTTGGCCATGCTAAATAAATCTCTTAAATTTCTTTTTCAGACAGCTAGGGCCCATTGGCTAAAATCCAGGGGGCCCCCAAGTTTTACCCACTCGGGCACTGACATGTGGGGCCCGGAGCCTGACAGCTGGGTTTAATAAACTCAAGGGCCCACATGTCAGTGACATACCGTGGTTAGTGAGTTTTTAAAAGCTTTTTCTTATATGGATTGGGCCCACCTGTCATAGAGACAATGAAGGGGTATTAGATTTCTTAAAAAAAAGATTAGAGGGTAGGCCCCATATGTCAGCGCTGGTGAGGGGATTAAATCCCCTCGCCGTCTTCTTCCTCGTCTCGCTCTGCCTGGCGCGGCAGAGCGAGCTCTGGGCGGCGTGGCATGGGGCGCCGGCGGCAGCCTGGAGCGAGAGAGGGAGCGTGGAGGGATGGGCGCCTGATAGAATTTGAATTGTAATCTTGTGTGTTGTAACCATTGTTGAATTAGTTTCAGATGTAGTTGCATGTAGTGAGCCGGTCAAAACTACATTGGATTCGGCCGGTAAGTTAGTTTCTTTTTCAGTTTTTCACGTTGCTGTTTTTCAGCTGCTAAGACCCGGTTTTAGATAATGTTTGAATCGATCA
Organism: Oryza meyeriana var. granulata; assembly: GCA_003991445.1. Classification (NCBI taxonomy): domain Eukaryota; kingdom Viridiplantae; phylum Streptophyta; class Magnoliopsida; order Poales; family Poaceae; genus Oryza; species Oryza meyeriana. The sequence continues at coordinate 7,326 of RYFJ01004587.1, read as the reverse complement.
GTAGTGGATCCGGTAAGATAGGTTTGTCGGTTGTGCATGTAACTAACTAACTCTCAGTATGGAGAAGAATAAATAGAAGAGAAAACCAGAAAAGCAGCAGGCATTACGCTGCACCAAAAGCTCTCTATTTTGTGCGATTGTGAACTTCAGTTCTTTTAGAGTACTGTAGCCATCTAAAAAGCTTCAGAGTTTCAGTTTCCACTGATCGAAGTGAGCGATCGTGAGTGCGTTTTGCTAACATTTGGTATTAGAGCGGTACCACGATGATCCGGCGACGATGTCCGACGATGGCGGCCGTTACACATCGCTAGGACGCCGGAGTGGCGGCGGCGATGGCGCGGGCAGCAACGGCAGCGGCAGTGGCCAAGGAGTTAATGGCGCAGACGGCGCCTTGCCGCTCGTGCCGCAAGGGAGAGATGCTGGGCACTCTACTTGTCTTCCGATGTTGACAAGAACAAACTACCCGGACTGGGCGCTGCTCATGCGCGTCAACCTGCAAGCGCAGGGTCTCTGGGCAGCGATTGATCCAGGCTATGCCGAGTATCATGAGGATTGGGTGGCGCTCGCTTCAATTCTGCAGGCCGTGCCTCGTGAGATGTTGCGAGCACTGGCCAAACATGACACGGCGAAGGCGGCGTGGGATGCCATTAAGACCATGTGGGTCGGCATCGACCGTGTCCAGGAGGCCAAGGAGCAGGCATTCCGGCAACAATTCGAGTCCATGCGCGTTAAGGATGGTGAGGCGCCGGAAGAATTCGCCATGCGGCTCAAGTCTATCGTCGCGGATATCCACAACATGGGGGGTGAGATGGAAGACTAGTACGTGAACAAGAAATTCCTTCATGTTGTTCCAAAGAAATACAAGCAGGTGGCTATTTCAATCGAGCAGTTGCTCGACATTAAGACCATGCCCATGGAGGAACTCATCGGCCGGCTGTCCTCGGTGGACGTCCGTAGCGACGACGAGGGAGAAGCACCGGTGGCAAGCTGTTCCTCACCGAGGAGCAGTGGATGGCGCGCATGAGGCAAAGGGAGCATGAAGGCTCCAGTGGTGGCGGAAAGGGCGGCGGTGGTCAAGACAATCGGCGCAAGAGCGCTGGTTCACCGAAAGGGAAGGAGGCCACGTCCGCCGGCGGTGGCGGCCGTGATCTCGCCAAGGTGAAGTGCTTCAACTACAACAATTACGGCCACTACGCCAAGCAATGCCGCAAGCCATGGCGGCCGCGGAAGGCGGAGGCCAATCTAACACAAGGGGAGGAGGAGGAACTGACCCTGCTCATGGCGCACGTGGTTGGGTTGTCCCTCGCCGGCGAGGTGACACTCAGTCAAACACCTCACGTGCACGAGGTACATCTCACTAAGAAAAGGGCGAACTCGGTGGAGCTAGGCGACGGGGGTGATGAAGATAAGACGGATGAGTGGTTCCTGGATATAGGGGCCACGAGTCACATGACCGGCGTGCGCTCGGCGTTCGTTGAGCTCGACACCGGAGTTGTGGGGATTGTGAAGTTCGAAGACGGCTCGGTAGTCGATATCCATGGACGCAGGACGGTGTTGTTCCAGTGCAAGAACGGCGATCATCGCTCGTTGGAGGCGGTGTTCTACATCCCGAAGCTCCGCAAGAACATCATCAGCGTCGATCGGCTCGACGTGCATGGCTACGACATGCATATTCGACGTGTTCTGACGCTATGTGATCCCAGTGATCTCCTACTCGCCAAGGTAAAGTGCTCCACGAGCTTCCTTTACATCCTCAAGCTGAGCCTGGCGAAGCCAGTGTGTTTGGTGGCAAGCGGTGGCAAAGCGGCATGGCGATGGCACGCCCATTTCAGCCATCTAAATTTTCAGGCGTTACGAAGGCTGGCGCAAGGTGATATGGTCCGCGGGCTCCCAGCGATTGATCATGTTGATCAAATCTGCGACGGGTGCCTCGCGGGCAAGCAACGGCGAACGTCGTTTCCGAAGGAGGCTAGGTACAGGGCGCAGGCGGCGCTCGAGCTGGTACACGGTGACCTGTGTGGGCCGATTGCGCCAGCAACACCGGGGGGAAAGAAATATTTCCTACTCCTCGTCGACAACATGAGCCGATTCATGTGGATCCGCCTTCTCTCTGAGAAGAATGAGGCGGCAGAGGTGATCAAGCAGTTCCAGGCCGGTGTCGAGGTCGAGAGCGGGAGGAAGCTGATGGCGCTGCATACCAATCGCGGCGGGGAGTTTACTACTGTGGAGTTCACGGAGTACTGCGCCCATCGTGGGGTGAAGTGCCAGCTCACTGCATCCTACTCACCACAGCAGAATGGTGTCGTCGAGCGGTGAAACCAAACTATGGTCGCCACGGCACGTTCCATGTTGAAGGCGGCCGGTATGCTGGCTTACTTCTGGGAAGAGGCAGTTGTGGCGGCGGTGTACGTGCTGAATAGGTCACCGACGAAAAGCCTTGACAGGGTGATGCCATATGAGGCGTGGCATGGTCGACATCCCATGGTCGAACACCTGCGTGTGTTTGGATGTGTCGGATATGTCAAGACGGCAAGGCCAAACTTGAGGAAGCTTGATGATCGTGGTACAAGGATGGTTTTCATTGGCTATGAAGACGGAACTAAGGCCTACCGGATGTATGATCCGGTGGCGCGACGCGTGTGCGTGTCACGTGACGTTGTCTTTGACGAGACGGCGTTTTGGAATTGGGGCAATCACGGAGGTGATCAAGAGGACGATGAAGACACATACGTGGAGTTCTCCATGGAGAATTTCACAGCACCGATTCATGATGGTGGCACCACAGATCAGGCAACGGCCCAAGAAGCAGGGAGCATTTCACCGATCACATCAAGTAGCCAGCCGTGGCGTCCCCGGGAGAGGTGGTCGAGCCGGTGATACCTGCATCAAATCTCCCAGGAGTGGAGTTTTGTACTCCTCCAAGCAATGCCAGTGATGGGTCCGATGAGGCGCCTCGAAGATACAGAACGGTGGTGAACACACTCACCACCACGATGCCGATACTTGATTTCGACTACGGCGATGAGTGCATGGTGGCGATGGAGGAGCCAACAAGCTTCACCGAAGCTGAGAAGGAGAGCTACTGGAGGAAGGCGATGATTGAGGAAATGAACTCGATTGAAAGTAATAATACATGGTCTCTCACTGATCTGCCGGTAGGAGTTAAGCCAATTGGTTTGAAATGGGTTTTCAAAATCAAGCGTGATGCTAGTGGTGTGATCTCTAAGTACAAAGCCAGATTGGTGGCAAAGGGCTATGTTCAACAATTTAATGTTGATTATGGTGAAGTTTTTGCTCCGGTTGTAAGAATGGAGACAGTGCGTCTGTTGATTGCATTTGCTGCTCAAGGTGGATGGGAGATACATCATATGGATGTCAAGTCTGCTTTTTTAAATGGTGAACTTAAGGAGGATGTTTATGTAGTCCAGCCTCCAGGTTTTGTCGATGAAAAAAATCCTGCAAAAGTACTGAAGCTCAGGAAAGCGTTGTATGGTCTCAAGCAAGCTCCACGGGCTTGGAATGCTAAGTTGGATGCAAGTCTGATTTCACTGAAGTTTGTTAGATCAGCTACAGAGCATGCAGTTTATACAAGGGGAACTGGTATTTCAAGGCTAATTGTTGGAGTTTATGTTGATGATTTGATAATCACAGGGGCAAGTGTGCTTGAGATCGATGAGTTCAAGAAACAAATGCAGAAAATGTTCAGTATGAGTGATCTTGGACAACTGAGCTATTATTTGGGGATGGAGGTCTGTCAGACTGAAGAATGTATGACAATTTGTCAAGCAGCATATGTAGAGAAGATTATTGCTAAAGCTGGCATGGAAGGATGCAATACAATTCAAGTTCCAATGGAACCCAAGCTGAAACTGACTAAAGAAGGATCAGGGCAGCCTATTGACGCTACACTTTACAGAAGCATAGTTGGGAGTCTTAGATATTTAGTAAACACAAGGCCAGATTTGGCATTTGTAGTGGGTTACATGAGTAGATTCATGGAGGCTCCTACAACTGAACACTGGGCTGTAGTCAAACAGATCTTGAAGTATGTGAATGGAACACTGAAGTTTGGCTGCAGGTTTGACAAAAATGGAAGAGGTTTTCAGCTAACTGGTTTCAGTGACAGTGATATGGCTAGAGATATAAGTGATAGAAAAAGCACAACATGTGTTTTGTTTATGCTGGGAAATAGTTTAATCAGCTGGCGGTCACAAAAACAAAAGGTGGTAGCACTCTCTTCGTGTGAAGCTGAATATATCGCTGCTACAACAGCAGCCTGTCAAGGCATATGGCTCAGCAGGTTGCTAGGTGAACTAAGGCTGCAAGATCCTGTTTGTGCTGTTGTGAAAGTTGACAACAAATCTGCAATTGACCTCTATAAGAATCCAGTGCTCCATGATAGAAGCAAACATATAGATACACGTTTTCATTTTATCAGAGAATGTGTTGAACAAAGAAGGATGAAAGTGGAGCACATCTGTTCAGAGGACCAGCTCGCTGATATTCTGACAAAGCCACTGGGCAAAGTTCATTTTCAGGAGCTAAGGAAGAAATTGGGGCTGTTTCAGGTTCAAGCACATCAAGATTAGGGGGGAAAATGATATAATTTGAATTGTAATCTTGTGTGCTGTAACCATTGTTGAATTAGTTTCAGATGTAGTTGCATGTAGTGAGCCGGTCAGAACTACATTGGATTCAGCCGGTGAGTTAGTTTCTTTTTCAGTTTTTCACGTTGCTGTTTTTCAGCTGCTACGACCCGGTTTCATATCGTGTTTGAATCGATTAGTAGTAGATCCGATAAGATAGGTTTGTCGGTTGTGCATGTAACTAACTAACTCTCAGTATGGAGAAGAATAAATAGAAGAGAAAACCAGAAAAGCAGCAGGCATTACACTGCACCAAAAGCTCTCTGTTTTGTGCGACAATGAACTTCAGTTCTTTCAGAGTACTGTAGCTATCCGAAAAGCTTCAGAGTTTCAACTTCCACTGATCGGAGTGAGCAATCGTGAGTGCCTTTTGCTAACAAACCGGGCTGCAGCGCCGGTAGGAGAAGGCGGAGCTCACAGGGGCACGGGGAGGGCGGGCACTGAGCGTGGGGAGGCCAAGGCGGTTCGCATCGCGGCGTTGTCGATGCTCTTCTTTGTTTGGGCTGGGAATGGCATGGGAGGATGGGGTTTCAGGGGGGTGTTTCTGTGATGCTCGGGGGTGGGTGTTGGGGGGGATTAAATGGGGGAGATATCCCCTTTTTTCTGCAGGTACAGCAACGGCAATGGAGTGGAAATCGGCGGCAGTACGGGCGTGTGGCTAGGTGGCAGCACGCGTGCGTACTGGCGGGGAAATGGGGGATGCGCGCGGGTGGCGGAGCAGCTCTCCGTAGTGAAAGGGGCAGAGACGGGTACCGGAATGGCTTCGGACCGGTGGTCCGAAGTGGGAGCGGCGGGCGAAGCTTGCGTCTGCTCGCCGAGGGTGCGGTGAGGCACGGCGGGTGCAAGCGCTGACGTAGGGCGCCGCAGTGCTTAGCTGCGCGGGAGCGTAGGGCAGATGAGGAGCGAGGACGATCACGCAGGGTCTCTGTTGGCGGTTGGCATGGAGGAGGACGCGCGTGAGCGGCGGTGCAGGCGCATCAGGCGACGGCGCGCGGTCCGGCGGGGCGAGCTCGGGTTGGTACAGTTCGGGTCCGAGCAGTGCTCCGCGGCGGCACGGTCCGGTGAGGGAGAGAGCGAGCGCGTGAGAGCGAGACAGAGAGGGGACGAGGTGGCGAGGAGAGCGCCGACCGCTCGTCGGGCACGCGCGAGCGACTGTCAGGTGGGGCTAGGGTACTGCGCTAACCGCGGCACGCGTGCGTATAGGTTGGCCAAACGAACCGCGGCACGCCCATGTAGGCACGGTCTAGGGCCTGCCATGCCGGCCCGCGTGCCTCCCTCCCGCCTGGGCAGGCAGGCAACGCCGAGTCGTGGGCCGCGCCGCAAACGTGCCGGCACGGCCCGTCGGCGGCCCACCGTGCCCGGACCGGCCTGGTCGCCGACACCGTGCCACCAAACACGTCCGGCGTCCACGTCCCCCCCGGCTCGACCGCCCTCCGCCCATTACTCCCTTCGCCCGCGCCTGGCTCCTCCGGCTCCTCCTCGTCCTATTCGCCTTGCTCCTCACCTCTCGCGCGCTCGCCGCCGCGCGCTCCCGCCCGCCGCCTGCCGCCTCCCGCTGCGCGCGCCCCCGAGGCTGCCCTTTTCGCGCGCCTTCCTCCTCCGCCTGCGGAGTCCCGACTCCCCGAACGAGTCAAGTGAGAGTGACTAGAGATGAGTAAAAAGAAAAAAAAGACTAAAATAAATTTTTAAAAATTGAGGAGTGATAAAAAAATATGAAAATTGTAAAACCATTATTGAGATGAGTAAATATATGAGGGTATTTTTTGATGTATTAGAGGAGGGAAATTTTTATATTTTTTTAAACAAGGCAGCAAAAAGAAGACATATATACTGTTATGGCATCTTATATTTTCTTCTACGCATAGATATAGGAAAATTCGGCAAGGTCTTTATTGATTTGATATTAACAGCTGTTCATGGTAAAATCTGTATGTAATAAACTTTAAACTCTCAATTTTAGAAAACTCATGTTAAAAGAAAAGAGTACAGCTAAAGGTCAATACTTCCAAATAAAAGATTCACTACTCGAGTTCTCATTTGTAGGTATAATAGATTTTCGAACTGTTCAGCCCAATTGGGTTTCTTCCGCGTGGTGTGTTGGGGCACGTTTCTTAGGCTAGCTCCAGTCTTTAACAACCGACAAGTACATTTCTAACCAGCCGTTCATTCCCGGCGAGATTTCTTCGTCTCGTCCTTCATATTCCTTTTTTTCCACAAAGACTGAAGCCGATTTCGATGATACGTAGACACAGGCACACGCGTGACTCCCGTGCTAAGCTTTGAGTGACGGATAATTGGTCTGTATTCATTCCACTTGAAGAACCGTGAGATCTTCCTGTTGCTCGATTCGTGCTCAACGTAGGTGGAGCAGCTCAGAGCTTCAGACGTGTTTGCAGGACCTTGCTGTGGCCGCTCCACCACCGCGGTGGCTCGAAGAAGATAGAGGAACACCAAATCGGCCCCATTTTCATTGACTTCTCTTCTTAGCCTGGGACGACGGTGGGGCTCTTGATGCAGCCGACTTCCCTGAAACTTAGTTTCATATTGTGAATATCTTCATCCAATTTGTCTTAGATAATAATATTAGTGTAATCAATAATCATCTGCCTGCATCTCTAATAAGATCAAAATATTTAGAAACCTCCCGTATTTTACCCTCTTAGGATCCTAGAATACTCTT
>RYFJ01002415.1:0-97195 GCA_003991445.1 Oryza meyeriana var. granulata | reverse complement strand
CAACTGAGAGCGCGGCCGATGGTCCCTCACGAGCGGGCTGAATAGGCGTTCCTGAAAAAGTGTGCCAAAAAGCAGCGGGTAGAGCCCAGATACTGTAAAAACTCGACCAAAAATGGTAGAGTTGCCGACCGTTTCTCTCGTTCTCGAAAGAGTACTCAGCGGAGGGGTTCCGGGCCTGGGACACTACACGCCGGAAGTACCGACAATGCTGGGTTCAGACGACATTCGTACTTATAAAGGATAAAATCTGACAGAGATCAAGTGAAAGTGCAAGACTAGGGAGAACCAGAGTATAAATGCTGGCAAAAAGTAATAGTACAATTCAAATGAAAGGCCGGGGAAATAACGAGAAAAGACAACGGAGGCACAAAGATTTTTCCCGAATTCGGATCACAAAGATCCTACGTCTCCGTTGAGGCAGCTCCAAGAGCTGGGGGCCGTGGTCTCAATTGACCTCTTTCCTCACCCAAGTGACCACAAAGATCAAACTTGGTTCCACTAGAATTTATCTCTTTTCCTTGCGGAGGTGAGATGAACCTTCACAAACTTCCCGGACAATCCACAACAAGAGGAAGCTCGCGGGAGACGCCCTAACCGTCTAGGAGGTTTTCCCTCCAAGAGAAATAAGCCCCAAGCAGCCAATCCGCGACCTCCACAAGTGCACAAGATCCTCCTAGCCCTTCTCTCAACAAAAATTCACTCAATTTCCCACTAAATCTCACAAGAATCACAAGGAATGCACTAGGATTAGTTGGGAGAGCTCAAAGCACCTTAGGAGAGGCTACCGGGAACAGTTGGAACGAAGTGGAATGCATCACAACGGCTAGAATCCAAGTTTGGGTTTTATAGGACATGGCTTACGTCACATTAGCCGTTACTCACAGATTTTGGCCCGGAGGTTCCGACGCCTGGGGATCGGAACCTCTGGCCCAACATACTTAGTCTGGTGGCCGAAGGACCTGGTTGGAGCTTCCGGCGGCCTGCAGGTCGGAACCTCCGACCCTGACACTGAAAAAAGCCCACCCAAGTGTATGTGTTGTGCCAAAAGTGATGAACTCTCAGGCTTATTTTGATCTTAAGCACTTGAAGTGCGTCTCGGAAACACTGCTTGCAACCCCTCTTGATAGAACGGTTTTCCTACGACTCAAAAGAAAATTCAAATGAATTTAAAAATAAACTCCGAGTCGCTTCGCGCGTTTTGCATCATGTCTTGTGGGGGTCTTCCATGCCACCCACTAAGCAACCTAGGGGCGGGGGGGGGACTAATACTCTGCACAATTTTTTTTCTTGAAAAACTCATTAGTCCCTTAACTGGTTTCTCATTAATCCACCAAAACCCACTTAGGGGATAGACCTTGGCACTTTCAATCTCCCCCTTTTGGTGATTGATGAACAACACGGTTAAAGCCTTACAACAGAATGAATATATAAACTTGATTTTGAATGAATGTAGATGAATTTGGCTCCCCTAGAAGTATGCATATATTAGTAAGAGTGAAGTATTATATGCATATTGAGTTTTGTGAAACATGACAAGCCTTTTTTCATCTATTTCATCCGTGGGGGCAAGTGTGACATGATGAATAGAATATCAAGTGCATATGACATGGCAAACACACCAAAAACATGAGAAGTAACCATCACATCACATTGTATGGCATTACAAGAATAGATTTAAATGCTAAATTTTATCTAGATCCATAATTAAGCATTCATTACATCGCAAACAATTGGTCAATACATGTCCAATGGCCGAAAAGAAGTCTAGGAAACCTAAAGACAGCAGAAAGGGGTCGGAACCTCCGGCCTCAGGGTCGGAGGTTCCGGCCAAACTGCAGATCATGCCACAAAAGTGTAAGAGGAGGCCCTTCATTCTGAATTTTCTCCCCCTTTGGCATCAAGGCACCAAAAAGAGAGGAAAAAACAGGGGAAGAAAGGGCTCAATCGTCGTCGGAGGGGATAATCTCAGTGTCGCCGGACGCTGTACTGCCTGCAGTGCCGGTCTCATCATCCGGAGCAACAACCTCTGTATCGCCTACTGGCGGCATCATCATCTCTCTCAATGATGGGAGGAATGTCGTAGACTGGCTGAAAAGAGGAGCAAGATGTGTAAAGCCAGCATGTACTGGTGGAGGTGCTGCGATAGACTCATCATCCTCATCCCGATTTTCCTCACTGCTGTCCCCATGCTCCTCATCATCCTTCCCATTGTTATCATCATGATATGAGTCCTCTTCTGTGTCATCCTCAGAAGCAGCCTCAGACTCAGAATCTCCAAAGGTCTTCTAGAAGGGGCCGACCCCACTGGCAATGTGCTGAGCAGTCTCATAGGCGGCAAAAGATCCTCAAAGACCTCATCTGAAGAATCATCTGAGACTGTCTTGCCAGCATCCCTCAACATCTCCTTCTGCCGGCGCTCCATCTTCTTTATCTTCACGGCATTCTTGGTGCAGATGTTGAAGATGGCTTGAGTGCCTTCCTGATAGGCGACTCGGAAGACTGAGAAGAAGAGCCGGCTGAGAAGTAGCGGAGGAAACTTCACTGCCGGCGGAGCTGGTGGACAGTAAGCCTTGTGCTTCACCTCCTTCTCAAACACAAGACCAGATACTTCCTCTATCATCTTCATAATATATGGAGCATAGGCGCATCCTCTTTTGGGCTCCACCACAATGTTGAAGATCTCAAACCAAATGTACTTCATCACACTGATAGGAGGCTGATTTCTCCTCAACCTGCAAGCAAAGTGTAGTGGCGAGCGGAAGAGCAGTGGCATCGCCAGCCTTAGGAGATAAAGTTGCCCTGATCATGTTCAGAAGAATCTTGTAAGGGGGAAAAAGACCCTTGGTGGTGCCCATGCAGTTTCTTGGCGCTCCATCGGCATAGAGAAATATGGTCCTCTGAACAGGCAATGTCTTCTCACTGTGCAGGTTAGGCCGGTTCAGATCCTCGGGGTCCATTCCTAAGATGGCGGCGAACTGAGAGATAGTAACCGTATATTCCACGCCCTGAGTGCGCCACCTCATCTGATACTCATGTTGTGGGCTCTCCTCAAAGAATACGGTCACATAAAACTGACCGATCACCTCCTCACTCCAATCATACTGTAACCCCATGATACCTCCAATATCCTTATCCAGGCAAAGCTTGATGACATCCTTGAATATCTGCCCTTTCTGGCGCTGCATGTACTCCCAGTTTATATACTTCATTTCCACGACCGGCTTGGGTCGGCTCATGAAGACTGAGTTGTACCAGTCTACCTGGACGGCGGTGACAAAGCGAGGATCTGCCAACTCCTGAGAAAGGGTATCTGGGTTCAACTTCCTGTCTCTGCCTCCTCTTGCCACATCGTGTAGATAATCAAAGCGCTGTCTGCCAATGTGGCCAAAAGGAGTAGTGCTGACAGCTCTGTGCTTCATTGCTCGGATTGGATCATTGACAGTCCCACTGCCAGAGCTGCGAGTGCCGCCACTGCGAGATCCACCACGCCTTGGTGGCGGCGGCGGTGGTGCATCCGAATCCCGAATAATCAAAGCAGAGCTGCGAGTTCGTCTTGTAGACGGAGGCTGTGTAGCAGGCCACTTGCCTCCTCCTGCCCTCCTGCTGCTGCTAGCACGAGCCGGTGCCTTTCCCTTGTCAGCCCGTCTAGGAGGCGAGTCCTGATCACTTTGGGTACCGGAGGTGGAGACATCTTGTCTGGCCTTTTGACGCTTCTCGCGACCCATTGACACTGAAACACAACCAAGGAATCAAAGGAAGTATTGAGGTCAAGGATATATTGGAAGATCCAAGGTTACAAAGGCTAGCAGTAAACAGATGATCGGAGGGTCCGACCCAGGGGCCGGAGCCTCCGGCCAGCCCTCTCGGCCAGGCCGAGAGTGCTGGTCGGAACCTCCGGCCAAGAGGACCGGAACCTCCAGCCGACACATGGTTGCGACTTGATCTACAAAACTAGCCAATGCATTTCATTCAAAACTATAGATCGGTGTTCTAGGGATGTGCAGGAAGGTTTTTCACAAAGGGAAACTAGTCCTAGGTTTACATATTGAGAGATCGGGTCAAAAATATGAAACCCTAGGAGAAGAGATCGAAATCAATACCTTGAGACGAGGAAGCACAAAAACGTCGACGGGACGGAGTTTCCGACCACCAAGGAGGAGGGAAACGAGAATGCCCGAAGATTTTTGTTGGTTGGAGTTGAAAATCGCCCACAAGAGAAATGGGAACGAGTTAGGGCTGGGAGGGGATGAAATGAGGAGAGAGAGAGGAACTCCCAGCCGCCCAGGGGTTAAAACCGCTGGTAGGCCGGAACCTCCGGGATTGGAGGCCGGAGCTTCCGGCCTTATTTTTTTTTTGAGTAGGTCGGAGCCTCCGGCCGAATGGTCGGAACCTCCGACAGTGTTTTTCTGGAAGGAAGGAAAACAAGGTATTTTGGCCGAAAGGAGATGGACATGATTTTCCGTTGACCCATATGTGACCAGCAGCAATCAATAAGCACATAACAATGGTCACAAATAAAGATCAACAATGAAAAGAACCAAATTTTCGCAATGTAAAATTATCACGCAAGTATTTTCGCAATATTTTTGGAAAATGAGTTTGGGAATGTTGGAGCTCCGTTCTCAGTGTTAAGAACAATTTCTATACGAGAAGTGGCCTTAAAAACACCAAAGCTCACTTTGATTGACATCCTTTTGACCATTTTCTTGACTATTGATTAGTCAAGCACTTAGTCATGCAATGTTTCGAAAATCTAAGATATTGAGCTCACTCCTAAGCTCGCAAAACCTCTTCTCATCTAAGGGCTTGGTGAAGATATCGACAAGTTGGTGTTCGGTTCTCACATGGGTAATGGTGATATCTCCTTTGGCTTCGTGGTCTCTCAAGAAGTGGTGGCGTATGTCAATGTGTTTGGTTCTTGAGTGTTGGACAGGATTATTGGCTATTTTGATGGCACTCTCATTGTCACAAAGAAGTGGGATTTTGGTCATTTTGTAGCCATAATCTTGAAGGGTTTGTTTCATCCAAAGGAGTTGAGCACAACACGAGCCGGCGGCTATGTACTCCGCCTCGGCGGTGGAGAGGGCAATGGAGTTTTGCTTCTTAGAGGCCCAAGAAACTAGAGACCGTCCAAGGAATTGACAAGTCCCCGTTGTGCTCTTGCGGTCAACCTTACACCCGGCATAATCGGAATCGGAATATCCAATTAGCTCAAAATCACAACCCTTAGGGTACCAAAGACCGAAATTAGGAGTGTGCACCAAATATCTTAGAATTCTCTTAACGGCAATAAAATGACATTCTTTAGGTGCCGCTTGAAAATGAGCGCACATGCATACACTAAGCATAATATCCGGTCTAGATGCACAAAGGTAAAGAAGAGATCCAATCATGGAGCGATATACCTTTTGATCCACCGGTTTGCCGTTGTCGTCGAGGTCGAGATGCCCATTAGTTGGCATTGGAGTCTTGATGGGCTTGGCTCCCTCCATCTCGAACTTCTTAAGGATGTCCTTGAGATACTTGGATTGCGAGATGAAGGTTCCATCCTTTTGTTGCTTGACTTGAAGCCCGAGGAAGAACGTGAGCTCCCCCATCATTGACATCTCAAACCTCCTAGTCATTATCTTACTAAACTCTTCACTAAAAGAGGGATTAGTAGAGCCAAAGATTATGTCATCGACATAAATTTGGCACACAAATAAATCATTCTTGAATTTCTTAGTGAAGAGAGTAGTGTCGGCTTTGCCTATTTCAAAGCCATTCTTTAGTAGAAAGCCACGAAGACATTCATACCAAGCTCTAGGGGCTTGCTTGAGCCCGTAGAGCGCCTTATGAAGCTTGTAGACATAGTTTGGATATTTGGGATCTTCAAACCCGGGCGGTTGCTCCACATATACCAACTCAGAGATTGGTCCATTGAGAAACGCACTCTTGACGTCCATTTGATAAAGCTTGAAATCATGGTTAGCGGCATAAGCTAATAAAATTCGAATGGACTCAAGGCGAGCAACCGGCGCAAAGGTTTCACCGAAGTCGAGGCCCTCGACTTGAGTGAACCCTTGAGCCACTAACCGTGCTTTGTTGCGAGTAACGACTCCATTTTCGTCTTGCTTGTTGCGGAAGACCCATTTGGTGCCGATGACGTTTTGCTTGGGTCTCTCCACTAATGACCATACTTGATTGCGGGTGAAGTTGTTCAACTCTTCTTGCATGGCCATCACCCAATCCGGATCACCAAGTGCATCCTCCACCCTGATTGGCTCCAAAGACGAGACAAAGGAGTAATTCTCACAAAAGTTAGCTACCCGAGAGCGAGTGGTTACCCCTCTTTGGATATCACCTAGAATGTTGTTGACGGGATGATCTCTTTGCACGGTGTGGTGAATTCTTGGATGGTGCACCGAGGGGACTTGAGCTCGCACGGTGTCTCTTGGCTCACTAGTGCCCTCGGCATCGATCCCATCCACTCGTGCTAGATCGTCCTCTTGATCAACTCTTGTGCTTGGAGGCGTCGCTTGAGTGGAAGGAGCTTGTTCGGTCCCTCTTTGCTCCTCCGACTCTTCTAGCGGCCTCACTTCTCCAATTGCCTTTTTCTCGATGTCGTGTCCCGTGACTCCTTCACCTAGCATCTCAAGCTCAACTTGCTCCACTTGGGAGCCATTAGTTTCATCAAATGTCACATCTCTCGTGGTTTCAACAATTCCGGAGACTTTGTTGAAAACACGATAGGCGTGAGCATTTGACTCATATCCGAGTAGAAATCCTTCATCCACTTTAGGAGCAAACTTGGATGAGCGAGGTCTCTTACTCAATATAAAACATTTGCAACCAAAAACACGAAAGTAAGAGACATTGGGTTTGTTACCGGTGAGGAGTTCATATGCCGTCTTTTTAAGAAGTTTGTGGAGGTAGAGGCGATTTAGCGCATGACACGCGGTGTTCACCGTCTCCGCCCAAAAGATATCCGGGGTCTTGTATTCATCTAGCATAGTCCTTGCCATCTCGACAAGAGACCGGTTCTTCCTCTCCACTACTCCATTTTGAGGTGGATCATATGGAGCGGAGAACTCGTGCTTAATCCCCTCATCATCAAGGAATTCCTCCACTTGAGTATTCTTGAACTCCCCCCCATTGTCGCTCCTAACTTTCTTGATCTTGAGCTCGAACTCGTTTTGGGCCCGCTTTGCGAATTTCTTGAAAATTCCTTGGGTTTCACTCTTATCTTGCAAAAAGAACACCCAAGTGAAGCGAGAAAAAATCATCAACAATTACGAGCCCATATTTGTTACCTCCGATGCTTAGGTAGGCCACGGGACCGAAGAGATCCATATGAAGTAGTTCTAATGGCCTTGAGGTAGTCATGACGTTTTTCGCGGGGTGTGGGTTCCCAACTTGCTTTCCGGCTTGACAAGCGCTACACACACGGTCTTTCTCAAATGTGACATTAGATAGTCCGAGGATGTGTTCCCCCTTTAGAAGATTCGATAAGTTCCTCATCCCCGCATGGGCTAGGCTTCGATGCCAAAGCCACCCCATTGAGGATTTTGCTATCAAGCAAGCCTCCGGGTTCACTTTATCTAGGTCAAAGTCCACTAGATAAAGATCTCCCTTCAACCTTCCCTTGAATGCGACGGAATTATCATCTCTTCTAAAGACGGTTACATCCTCGTCGGTAAACAAACAATTATAGCCCAATTTGCACAATTGAGACACCGATAATAGATTGTAGCTTAAGGACTTGACGAGAAGAACATTAGAGAGAGATAGATTGTTGGAGATGGCAATTTTACCTAATCCCATTACCTTTCCTTTACCATCGTCTCCAAAGACAATATTGTCGTGATCTCCTCCATTCTCATCAAGAGTTGCAAACATACTCCTCTCTCCCGTCATATGGTTGGTGCACCCGCTGTCAACAACCCAACTCGATCCACCGGAGGAGTATGCCTACAAAAAGGATTAAGCTTGGGATTTAGGTACCCAAACTTGTTTGAGTTTGGGTCCTTTAACATTAGCCACGAGCGCCTTGGGCACCCACACACAAGCCCTGTACTCCTCATAATAATCACCAATAAAATGAGAAATCACTTTACCGCGGTGATCCGTGGTAATCTCATATGACTCATAGTACAGTTTTTCTGGTTGGAGCCTCCTACCACTCGGGTCGGAGCCTCCTACCAGTCGTCTCGGTCTGTCTGGGTTAGCTGGTCGGAACCTCCTACCGTTAGAGTCGGAGCCTCCTACCGGACCTCTCGGTATGCCGGAGAGAGCCGGCCGGAACCTCCGGCCTGGTCGGTCGGAACCTCCGACTGGCCCTCTCGGTCTGGCCAAGTGGCATGGTCGGAACCTCCGGAAACTATGGTCGGAGCTTCCGGCCCCCAGACTGACCAAGGAATTTTTTACCTCCTTGGCTTGTGGCGTAGCTCCTTCTTTCACAAACTTCAAACATTGCTTCCCATTGACTATAGTCCTTCTGGATGGTCTACTTTCATGGAGAGAGAAGCCAAGACCATAGCCATTCTTGTTGGAGTCGGTAGTGAGGGTTTTGTAGAGGGCATCCTTGGATTGAAAGGTTTTCAAATATCCAAACTTTTCCAAGGTGCCCAACCGCTCATTCTCCTTTTTGAGCGCTTCCAAAGCTTTAAGGTTAGTAACATATGCATCCAAATCATAATTATAGCATTTCGCACAACCGTTGCTTGTGGAGGCATTGGAAATCTTGGTGGCCTCATTAGAGGTAGAGGCGCTATTCCAAAGAGTGTCAAATTGCACCTCAAGAGCCTTGTGATTTTGGTCCACTTTCACAAGATTCTCTTGAAGTGATTCATTCATACTCTTTAGATTAGCCATTGAGTTATTGACCGAAGAGAGCTCTTTGCTAAAACCCTTAAGCATCTCGTCCATATCATCCTCACTTTCATCATCACTAGAGTCATCATCACCAATTGGAGGAGATATGGATGTTGAAGTTACCTTTCGCCCTTGTGCCATGAGGCAAGTGGGCTCATAGTGATCGTCGTCGCTCAAGTTGTCGAAGAGACGTTCTTCGAAGCCCAACGATGACTTGATAGCAATTGTGGCAACCTCTCCTTCATCACTTTCTTCCTTGTCGTCGTCCTCATCATTGGAGAACCATTCCTCTCCAATGTGAGCACGCCCGGTCTTCTTCTTGACCACCTTGGACTTGCCACCCTTGTTCTTGAGCTTGGGGCAATCGGCGATAAAGTGGCCATACTCCTTGCATTCGTAGCACGCCCGCTTGGATTGCCTCCTTCCTTTGTCGTCCTCCTTCTTGTCCTTGCCAAAACCGCCTCGACGAAGGAAGTGCTTAAACTTCCTCACCACAAGAGCGAAGTCTTCATCTTCACTCTCGGAGTCGCTTGGGGCTTGCTCCTTCTTTGCCTTCAAAGAAACTTCCTTGTTCTTGATGATTGCGGCATTCTTGGCAAGTTGCTTGACTTCCTTGGCTTCCTCTTCGAGTAGCTCATGTGATATGATCCTTGAGAGAACGTCGCTTGGGGTGAGTCTCTTGAAGTTCTTCATCTCCCGGATGAGAGTCACCAAGGTGGGGTTCCTTGGGGCGATCGCGCGGAGAAGCCTCTTGACCACCACATGATCGGTCATGTCTTCACCACCAAGACCACGGATCTTGTTGACAATGACCATCATGCGATCGTACATCTCTTGTGGTGTCTCGTTGTCTTCCATCACAAACCGTCCAAGTTGCCCCTCAAGCAACTCGATCTTGGACTCTCGTACGCCGGGGGATCCTTCATGCGCTAATTGAAGTGTATCCCAAATCTCCTTGGCCTCCTCGAGTTGGTCCACCTTGTTGAATTCCTCGGGGCTCAAGGAGTTGAGGATGACGCTTGCAGCTTGAGCATTGCGGTGGATAAGAGCCTCTTGAGCCGGTGTAGGCTCCTCTCCTTCCTCCGGAGCATCCGTCACACCTGTGCACACAATTTTCCAAACACTTGGATGCAACGAGTTTAGATACAATTTCATCTTGTGCTTCCACGCGCTATAGAAGGTCCCGTCAAAATGGGGAGCGCGTCCGGAAGGCACAGAGATGAATTGCTGAGGAGGAGGGATAAACTTGTTGTAGTCAAGGTCAAAAGCAGCCCCCTTTCTTCCACCCGACTTGCTAGTCGAGCCATCTCCGTCTCCTAGAACTCCGGTAGAATCAACCACCTTCTCGGTCGACATCTTTGGATCAACTCCAAGCGGTTAAGCTTCTTTAGGAGTTTAGGCTCTGATACCAATTGAAAGCCCGTTGATGTCGCCTAGAGGGGGGATGAATAGGCGTTCCTGAAAAATTGTCCAAAAGCAGCGGTAAAATACTGGTAGGAACCTCCGACCAAAATGGTAGGAGGTTCCGACCGTTCCTCTCGGTCTGGCCGAGAGGGCTAGTCGGAGGTTCCGGCCTAGAACGCCGGAAGTTCCGATCCTGGGGTTCAGACTCTATAAAGGATAAATCTGACAGAGATCAAGTAAAGTGCAAGTAATGGAGTAAGAGATAAATGCTGGCAAGTTAATATACAAAATGAGGCAATAACGAGAAAAGACAACGGAGGCACAAAGATTTTTCCCGAAGTTCGGATCACAAAGATCCTACGTCTCCGTTGAGGAGCTCCAAAGAGCTGGGTCTCAATTGACCTCTTTCCTCACCAAGTGACCACAAAGATCAAACTTGGTTTCCACTAGAATTTATCTCTTTTCCTTGCGGAGGTGAGATGAACCTTCACAAACTTTCCCGGGACAATCCACAACAAGAGGAAGCTCGCGGGAGACGCCTAACCGTCTAGGAGGTTTCCCTCCAAGAGAAATAAGCCCCAAGCAGCCAATCCGCGACCTCCACAAGTGCACAAGATCCTCCTAGCCTTCTCTCAACAAAATTCACTCAATTTCCCACTAAATCCTCACAAGAATCACAAGGAATGCACTAGGATTAGTTGGGAGAGCTCAAAGCACCTTAGGAGAGGCTAGGGAACAGTTGGAACGAAGTGGAATGCATCACAACGGCTAGAATCCAAGTTTGGGTTTTATAGGACATGGCTTACGTCACATAGCCGTTACTCACAGATTTTGGCCCGGAGGTTCCGACCCTGGGGATCGGAACCTCCGGCCAACACTTAGTCTGTGGCCGAAGGACCTGGTCGGAGCTTCCGGCCCTGGAGGTCGGAACCTCCGACCCTGACACTGAAAAAAGCCCACCCAAGTGTATGTGTTGTGCCAAAGTGATGAACTCTCAGCTATTTTGATCTTAAGCACTTGAGTGGTCTCGGAACACTGCTTGCAACCCCTCTTGATAGAACGGTTTTCCTACGACTCAAAAGAAAATTCAAATGAATTTAAAATAAACTCCGAGTCGCTTCGCCGTTTTGCATCATGTCTTTGTGGGGGGTCTCCATGCACCACACTAAGCAACCTGGGACTAATACTCTGCACAATTCTTGATAAACTCATTAGTCCCTTAACCGGTTTGTCATTAATCCACCAAAACCCACTTAGGGGATAGATGCACTTTCACTAGTCTCTAACTAAAATATCGAGCACAATAAACCCTAGTACAGTATCCATTCATATCCAACTAAAAAATATGAATGGAACTGGTACAATATCCATGGATAAAATATAGTGAAGTGGGCTAGTCTTGATCTCCAACTAATGGATACTGTACTAATGGATACGGTCAAGTGATAGTGTATCCAACTAAAAAATATTGAGCATAATATACAATGTATCGAGCACAGTGTGCACAAGTACTCATCTAACGTGTAGAGTGCTAGAAGTACAACTAAAAAATATCGAGCACAGTATACACAAGTACTCATCCATTCCTCAAATGCTTGGCTGAGAGCTACCTGCAGCAGTGTTGGAGACCGGCGGCGGCAGTGGCAGCGTCGGCGCGGCCCCAAGGGCGTCGAGTCGGCGCGGCCCTGAGGGCGGGGCCCGACGAGCGCAGCGGACTAGAGACCGGCAGTGGCGGTGGCACTGGAGTCCCGACGGCGCCGACGATTGGAGACCCGACGGCAGTGACATCGTCTGGATCCCCAAGTCTAGGGCGAGGTGAGTCTCCTCGACTCCTCGGTTGGATGGGGAGGGATGGAGGGGTATACCCAGTGGCAGGCGGGTAGTTTTTGTGAAATATTGTGGGGATTTTCAGATGTGGTTCGTTGGATTCCCACGAGAAGCCACAAAATGCCCGGTTCTCTGGTCGCACGTAAAAAACGGAATCACAGCGGATCGATTCGGGTGGAGAGCGGAGGGATTTTTGTCTGTTTGGCTCAACTCTAGTAGATTCGACGGAGAATCGCCTTTGAGAATCCTACCAAACGGGGCCTTAAATAAAATCACATAAGCCACCTAAAGCTTCTTCGATTGGGTGTGACTTTGTCTTGCTGTTGTTCATCAGTTCATGACATATTGCCTATTTCTCATCAGTTTATGATTTTGCTGTGTAATTCTTTGACAAATAGTTCAGACTATGATCACAGCTTTTTCATCCACCGATTGCAACACCTAGCTAGCTCAATATTAAGAGGTTTTAGGAGGTGTTTGAATTGACTTATTACGCTGGCTTACATGTCACACACAAAACAAGAAGCGTCATTTTAATTAAGTATTAACTATTAAAAACTTGAAAAATGAATCTATTTGACTTTTTAGAGATACTTTTATATAGAAAGTTTTTAAAAAATATATATATGTTTTATGTTTCGGGAAGCGTGCTAACGGAAAACGAGATATAAGCCATAAAATATAAGCTGAAAAGAACGGGCCTTAATGTTACAACCCATTTGGATATGACAGCCATATACAGTTATTAGCTTTTGATAGTGAAAAAAATTCCAATCACCTCACAGACAGTTTGTTGTATCTATATGCAAGCATTCAAATATTGCTCTAAACATAAACTGAATTTGCTGCACCACTGAAAATAAACTGAATTTGTATGTGTAGACATATTATTATCACTGAAGTTATTAGGTTGCAAAAGACAGTGCACCACTTTGCACCACCCTCCACCATTCCAAGTTCTGGTAGTCATTAGATGTTTCAACGCTGTGAGGTCCAGCATTCATCATTATTTTGATTCTGCTCATCTGGATATTACTCTGAACATGACAAAATGAAGGAAATTTCCTAGAGTCCTTGATTGGGTTCTCTAGAGAAAAAAAGACAGGATTTATATTCATGTGTATCTGTGTGGCCTATATATGCATGTTTCATTCATGAATTGAAATCCCATTTTAGGAAGAATTATATTCAAAATGAAGGCTTGAAAGTGTTCAAGCATTTAAGGTGATATATGGTGGACGATCCAACTCCAGTTACATATATGGAATAATAGCAAATTTAGAGTTGTACTCTCATTAGCATTGTTTTCTGGTTGTATGCTAGGAGGTGTTGCGTTTATGTAATCATCTGCTTGAAAATAGTCATGATATGTTCTGATTGAACTGAATAGGGTAGTTTGAAGATCAAACTAATTAATCATGTTAGCAAATTCAGTCACTCTGGTTGTACCTAAACTGAACAGGGTAGTTCAAGGATAATCCTCTGTTGTATGGCTAACGCTTTTGCTTTATTAGGACCAGATGATGTGGAGCAGCCTTTTGATGGATTGAATCATGATATATTATATGGATAATTTTTTATGAAAATAGTCATGTTATGCTCTAATTAAAATAACAAGTCATTTGTTTTGATGGATTGGCGTCATTCAAATGTGCAGGCCAAATGCTTTGATGGACATAATTATATGCATGCCATATGCACATGCACGAACTATAGTTACAAGAATGGACAATAATTAATTAACTTCCCCATTCGGTATGGATTCAAAGGGAACACCCATCAGAGGACACATTGCATTCGGAGATATAACCAACAGATTAAATGTATCGTAAATGACACCAAATGAGGTATAACACAACACACAAGAATCTAGAAACTGCGAATTCAATGCAACGAAGAAGGGTGTGAAAAGTTTTTCGAACCATGGTAAAGTAAATCTACCGTTTATGCATGTTTTCCTCCATCTATATTTGCATGTCATTGACAGCGTAATACTGATTTCAGAGAATATAGTACCTAATGAACAATTACAAGGAAGGGGCACACCGTTGCACGTTGCAAATACTTCGATTCCTCTAAAAATCGAAAGTAGCAAAGTCCAACGAGCTGAAATCACAAAGGAACAGAGGGAAGAAAGTAACATAAGACAGCGAGAATACCATGCAAAGAAGAGGGCCGAATCATATAACCTTGACAGTGTTGTAATATCGGGCACTCCTAACGGGGGCGAGGTTGAACACCTAAAATTACAGATAAAGACAAAAAGAGAGAACATAGGAACAAAAGACAATGCGAATTGCGCGCAAGAAAGAAGGCTGAGTCAAACAATTTGGGTAGTGGTCAAATATCAGCAACTCCTATGCATCCGACGGTTGTTTCTCATTCAGATGAAACAAGAAAGTGCGATGTCGAACAATCTGAAATAATCGATAAAGATAAAAAGAGATAACAAAGGAATAAAAGACAACGTGAGTGTCATGCAAGAAAGAAAGCAGAGTTGAGCAATGTTGATGGTGGGAATGCTACACCAACCACCCCTACTATTGGTAAGTTTAATGTCATGAACAACATTATGCCTTAAATCAATTCTTTTCAGATTAGTTACTATATGTACTTACTTATCCATTTGTCAATGGTCACTATATACAACGTTGTATTCTACCATTTTTGCAAGGACCGTGTGTAGCGGACAAGGAAAATATAGATCCAGATGACCCCATGGAATGGCTTCATAGAAATGATATGTACAGACGACAATGCAGGGAGAATAAAGTAATAAGCACTAAACAACACCAAGATTCACATGTTCTAGGTGAACACATTCTCTTCAATATTAATACATGATTCTTTGATTCAAGTCTGCTCGATATAATTTAATAATGAAGTGTTCCTCTATAACCAGATGGAGTTACACAAGTGGAAACTAGACATGTGGCACCTATTCATCAGGATGTTCCAAATTCCAATTACATTGAATTTGATAGTGGTCTATTCGAGCCTCCACTAACTGATTTTGACGATGAAGGTGAGTTTTCAAAAATCATTTTATAGTTTAAAAGTAAACCCATAAACTTTATAATCTCATGTACAGTAAACCATCAAGCAATAGATCATGACAAGGCCGTTCAGACCCAGGAGTGTGCAGACATTGATGATGATGAAGCCATGCAATATCAACAGCAAGGTAATAAATGTATAATATTTGTTGACTTTACCTGATTATATAGATATATGTTCAAATTTTAATGCCAAACATTGTTTGTCTACCAGATGATGGGTATGAGTCATATCGTGTGGATGTTAAGGGAGTTAATGCCATTGGTACAGATAATCCATACAACTATGTATACCACAAGCTGCCAAAGAGATAGCACATATTGAAGAAAGCTGATTGCAAGTTCTTTGGTGCAATTAGGTTTCAATTCGAGCCTCCCGGGTTCTGTTGCAGGCAGGAAAAGATAAAAATACATATTCCAGCAGTCCCGGCTAAGTTAAAACGATTGTTTATAAGCCAGGTGCATAGTGATGCAAAGTATTTTAGAAAACATATCCGGTACTTCAACTCTCATTTCTCTTTCACGAGTCTTGAGTGACTCTTGACCATAGTGTCAGCACTGCAACCGGTACCGGCATATATACATTTCGTGTGCATGGTGCGTTGTACCATCGCCTGGACCAATTGGTGCCTGGTTCTCAAGGGCCTAGTCATATGCAGCTATATTTTTATGACACAAAAGATGATATGCTAACACATAGAGTGCAAAGGTCCCCTGACCTTGATATCAACCTTGTGAGGATAATCTTAAGAATATTGGCAGATAATCCATACGTACAGACTTTCAACAGGGTTGAATCTATGCCTAATCTGGATGACTATATGATTGAACTTAACACTAATGTCACGTCTGACCAACGAAGATACAATGCCCCTACAGCCTCTCAAGTTGCAGCTATCTGGCTAGAAGGTGATGATCCAATGAGAACTTTCGATAGGAATGTTATTGTGCATCCCAAAGGTGACAAGCTGTCACGTCTAGAAATTCACCAGAATTTTTAAGCTAATTTGTGTAATAAATCCTCATCCAGGAATCAGCCAAGGTACACAAACCGACAATTTGATAAACATAACCAAAAAGATAAACGATAAATACTTACAAAAAGGCACTTAGTCCTCACACAGAAGAAACAGCAGCGGAACGGCAACTAGCGAAGCAGCACCAAGCCATAGGTAGCTCAACTAGGGTATAAGACAAACACCAAACTTCACCTCCTTGCACCGCTTCACTCTGATGATTGTAGTAATGCAAGTCTAAGTACTACCCACCATACTCAACAAGCCACACTAAAAAATGCAATGTAATGCAACATGATCCCAAAGAAAAGGCATAGTATGGCTTATTTGCGTAAAACAACATTTAAAACATTTGCATTTAGAAGCATTGAAAACAGTATAGTTTAATTAATAATCAATATTAAATCAATCTCTAACAACATTCCAACGTAGTTTAGGCCCATAACTATAACCCTCCAAACTGGAGATATCAAGTTCCATCATGTATTATCATCATTAAGTAGTGTGAGACTAATCACAGAAAACATTGCTAGGCCCACCCATTGACCGTGGGCACAGCTATTCGAATAGTTTTACTCTAGCCAGAGGTATACAACTTTACCCACAAGACACAATCTCAACATCATGTCAGCCATGCGTCGCGATACTCAAAAGTATCCGAATAGCGATTGTGACAGGACTCTTTGCATAACATGCCCAACAGAATGGCCACCGGCCAAGTACCCAGTAGAGGTGGCCCAACCTCCAAGCTAGAGAAACTCTTGGCTCCCAAACATATGGTTTTATTGGCACTGCCATTGTGGATTTATTGGCACTGCCATTGTGGATTTATTGACACTACCACCTATCAACTAAACACACCATAGTGCCTCCTGCTGGGACATGCTACACTACAAATCTAGCCGTTGCCCATACTGGCTTGTGGTTAGTACAGTAAGTGCTTCGCAATAAATAGTCCGCGAACCAGTCCTTAACTATCATGAGCACCGCTAGCAACATCACCAACCTGGTGCTCACAACCCACCACCCAGTCAAGTTTTAGTTGGCACATTAACTAACCAAGCACGACCAACTGTCGTGAAAAAAAATATAACCATTTAACAATTATAGAATCATTCTTGAATGAATAGTAATCCCATATAAAATGACACTATAGTTTCTAGGCATGGCTAAGTAAATCCTAAATAATCTAGCTAGACAATTAATTAAACATCCAGCTAGTCAACATTAATCACCCAAGATATCAAGGTATAGATAACAATAATAAAATGGCCATAAATATCAAGGAATGCTAGTTATTAAATAATTACCCATAATAATGTCATTCCAAAACATTTCATGCAATAACTTTAAAAGAAAATAATTTTCACAAATAGGATCAACATGCTTAAGGGAATTGTCATGTGACTTGCCTTTCAACAAAACGTCTTCAATTGCTCTTCTGAACTCTTCCATAGACTCCACGATATTCCGAAACGGCGACTATACACGACTACATGCAAAACGATGAAAAACCTGAGAAACTCCAAATAAATAGTACACAAAAATTATATAAACAAGTAAATCATGATTTTAGATGAATTTAGGAAGAAGAACGGGTCGAATCAGAGTTCGAACAGAAAAGATACGACCTCCGGAAGATTGGATTTAGAATAAATCTGAAAGGAATTGGAAAAGAATATTCTCAGGAATATTCCCTCAGGATTTAATTAAAAGAATTATTTCTAGACAGAAAAAGAAAGTAGGGTCCACTTGTCAGAGTGATGGCGCACATGGACTAGGTCCATAGACCAAAGAACAGTGGGGAGTTGATGAATTGCCTAGGTGGAAACCACATGGCCGAGGATGCTGATGTGGCTGGGTGACGTGGGAGCTGAAGTGGACTAAGCTAGGGCTGACGTGGTGAACGCCGTGCCACAGATCTAGGGCTATGGGAACCGACGGCTTGGAATGGATCTTGAGGAATCGGACGATCGAGACACCTCAGGATTAAAGACGTGGGGTCCATCTGTCATACAAGGCAGAGGGGAATCACCGGGTCCTTATGTCAGACGCGGAGGAGGGGCTGCCAGAGGGGTCCACTGGCAGTGGCTCAGGACGGCATCGCGCCCACAACGCCGGAGCTCGGCATGTCGACGTTTGATGGCCGGGCGACGTCAGCCAACGGCGAGGGGATGGCGATGTTGGGTCAACGGTGCGGTGGTCCACGGCACAACGGCGAAGACGGTAAGCGATGGCGGCACGGCAGCGAGGCGCCAGTGCTGAGGACAGCAAGACCCGATGACGGCCGGTAGATTAGGGAAGGGAGACAGGGATCGACGCCGAAGGAGTGCTCACCTGTGGCGAGCTTCGGACTGCAGGGGCAACGTCGGTGACTGTACTGCAATGGCGCCTGAGGAGGGGCCGCGGTGTGCAGGGCGTAGCGACGCCGGGGCGGTGGTGGCGCAGCAGCAGAGGCGGCGCCGCTGCTTGCTGGGCGGCGGCACACCGGCGGCGGTGCTCACGGGAGAAGGGGTGGCGCTGGGCGTGGCGGTGCGGCGATTCAAGCGGCGCTCGGTGCGCAGGGAGCAGGAGGCGGCGCGGCAGA
The DNA here is from genome assembly GCA_003991445.1 of Oryza meyeriana var. granulata. Taxonomy (NCBI): domain Eukaryota; kingdom Viridiplantae; phylum Streptophyta; class Magnoliopsida; order Poales; family Poaceae; genus Oryza; species Oryza meyeriana. The sequence continues at coordinate 78,452 of RYFJ01002415.1, read as the reverse complement.
TGGAGCGAGGCGAGCAGGGCACAAAGGCGAGGGGGCGACGCGGCTCAGGGCGCAGCGGCGGCGCGGCTTGGAAACCCACCACGGTACAGGCGCAGGAAGCGGCGAGACTTAGAGAATGGGGAAATATTTTGCAGTATTCAAAAAATTAGAATATCAGAGGAGTCGGAGATTGAACAATTCTAAGAAATCTTGAGGTATTTTTGTGAGTACGGGAGATATTATAGTTATGAGGATATTTCAGGAATTCAAAAAATGGGGCATATTTTCCGGGAACTAGAAAGAGGGGAATATTTAGAATGTTGTAAATATTCTGAGGAATAAAAGAATTGACATGAATATTTTACTAAAATTGGGCAACTCTAGGAATATTGGAAGATCTGGGTTTATAGGATTATGGGAATATGGATAGATCCAAGAATCTTGGATCGAGGTCACAAGGAGTTTTAAGGTTTCGAGAGCGAATAAATCCGAGGACTCCAGGTCTAGGTTTTCGAGGAGATTAGGTTTCGGGAAAATGACGCCAAACCCTGAAAGAAGAAGAGGACTAAGGTTCGAGGTGAACAGACGAACGTCAAAAGACTGCAATAGGAACGACCCGAGCAGGGAAAAAGAAAAGGAATTTATTTTATATTTATTTAATTACTGAAATGATCTTTGTCCTATTAAAATTAATTCTGGAGCTCCAAAAATTCCGAGAAAATTTCAGAGGGTTTATTAAATCATGGGGAATTTACCAGAGGCAAAAACCACCATGAAACACGAAGAATTTATTATTGTAAATACTCAAACACTTAAAATATTTCAATAAAACCACAGGAATATAAAAGCATCCAAGCATTTATAAAAAAAAAATTAAACTTGGGATTTTTAACATTGGAAATTTCAAAATTTTATTCAAACACTTTTACAATCAAATTCTCTGCTGATTTCTAGTATTTTCATTTACCCAAAAACTTTTTAATTAAAGTGATTTTTAGGGTGTGACATAAGCCACAGTATATCAAAGCATACCATGGGTATTATGACCCTTTGGTGTATCCTTTATTTATTTTGAGGTCCCATCTAGGGGAAAGTGGATGGGACCTCAAAATGTCGTACGAGACTTCTCAAGAGACATCGGATGATATGGAAATAGATGGAACAATTGACGCAACGACTTCTGCTAATGTGCGTTTCAGGGAAGACATCGCTTTTGTTGATCCATCGGGTAAGTACTCTCATGATTTGTATCAAATCTTTGTGATAATTATACTCTTAGGTTGTATATACTAATATCTCAATTTTGTTGCAGGGCACAATGGAGTTGGTGACTGTTTAGATAATGAAGATGATAATGATGTGGTTAATGGATCGGGCAACGAGAAAAAAGCTAGATTTGTCACGGCAAGGGAGTACTATTGCTTTAGACTGCATGTTAGAAGAGGACTTTTTAACATCATCTTGTTTGGAGGACGTCTTTTTCAGCAATAGGCCGTTGACATGTACATCAAGATCAAGTCTATGAGGTTAGACTGGTACTCTAACCCTGAGAACCACAAGCGGATATGGGCTAAGCTATACCAGGTTACTGAAATACAATATGGCCACAAGCATTAGAACTATCATTCAACCAACTACCAACGCACAATTAATTTGTTCATATTGTTGTTTATTTATTGTAGGGTGTGGTTGACGTAATCAATTCCGGAGAGATACGGGGTTCAGAGGTTGGTAAGAGAATTGTGTTACCTCGCTCTTTTCCCGAGGGTGATCGTGACATGCAGCGAAGGTTTCTTAATGTGATGGCTCTTGTCCAACACTTTGGGAGACCAGATTAATTCATCACGATGACGTGCAACCCGAACTAGGAGGAGATAACAGAAAATCTTGAACCTGACCAGTCACCGCAGGATCGACTGGACCTTGTTGCAAGAGTATTTAGGGCCAAGTTGCGAGACATGATAGATCTATTTGTGAAGAAAAAGTATTTTGGAGAGGTTCAAGCGTACGCTCATGTTACTGAGTTTCAAAAGAGGGGACTACCACACAAACATATATTGTTGATCATGAAGCCAGGCAGTAAGTTAACAAACCCTGATGGGTATGATAAAGTAATTTGCACGAAGATACCAAATAAGGAGAAATACCCTGTGTTGCATCGTCTGGTCAGCAAGCACATTCTACACAGACCATGTGGTGAGCTAAGTAAAAATTGTGGTTGCATGGTGGATGGAGAGTGTCGCTTTAACTATCCTCGGTAGTTCTGTCAAGCAACATAGCAAGGAAAGGACTCATATCCATTATATAGGAGGAGAGATGATGGGTGGCGTGTCAAGATTAGAGGTGCAGAGTTAGATAATAGGTGAGTTGTCCCATACAATCCTAGACTGCTTATGCGATATAACTGCCATATAAATGTTGAAGCATGCTCAAACATAAAATCTGTGAAATGTCTATATAAGTATGTATATAAAGGCCACGACTGTGCATCATTCTCAGTCGACCCAGTTGGGGAAATCAATGAGATCCGGCAGTATAGGTATGCTAGATACGTATCACCATCGGAAGCTATATATAGGATTCTTGGTTTCCTACACTTTGGTATCTATCCTGCTGTTTTGCAGCTCTAGCTTCATTTGCCTAACATGCAGTATATTACCTATGATGAGTCTAGTAATCTTGAGGATGTTCTCAGCCGGCCATCTTCTTCTACAACAACACTTACTAAGTATTTCAATATGAATCGCGTAGATGCAAATGCAAGGAAATTACTATATAAGGAGTTCCCATAACACTATAGGTGGATCAAGGGTAAAAATGTAGGCAAAAAAGAAAAACTAAGAGAGGCCAAGTGGGAAGGATTGTGTATGTGCACCTCGCTGAAGGAGAGAGATATTACTTGAGAGTGCTTCTGAACCATGTGAGAGGTGCGACCTTTTATGAGGATTTGAGAACTGTATCTAGGACTACACACTCTACTTTTAGAGAGGCATGTGAGAAGAGTGGGCTTATAGAGACGGACATGTCACATGACGACTGCTTGAGTGAGACTGCGACTTTCCAAATGCCATCTGCTCTACGTAAGTTATTTGTGACTATACTGGTGTTTTGCGAGGTTACTAATATTCGTGCACTGTGGGACACGCATAAGGATTCTATGTTTGAAGCTTTTAGCCAGGATAACGCCAACCCAGTATCAATAGAGCAGATGGTGCTTAGAGACATACGAGATTTGCTTCATTCCATGGGAAAGGATATCACATATTATGGCCTTGCCGAGGTGAATGAAATAGGTACTTTTTTTTATACTAGTGTGTTTTATTTTTTATTAAATTTAGATATCTTTTTACCAATAGTTTCTTGATGTATTTATTTGTTTTCTACAATTAGGTGAATTTTCCAATGATATGATGATAGAGGTCAGAGAGGAACTTAACGTGATGATAGACCAAGAACACTTGGATATATATACATTTCTTAATGATTAGCAGCGTACAGGGTTTGATCAGATCATTGATCATGTAATTAACAAGAAGAGCCAGGTATTTTTCGTCGATGGTCCAGGTGGCACTGGAAAGACATTCCTATACAAAATGCTTCTTGCTAGAGTGCGATCCAAGGGGTTAATAGCCATTGCAACTGCAACATCTGGTATAGCAGCGTCGATATTGCCCAAAGGATGCACCACACACTCGAGGTTTAAAATCCCCATTAAGCTTGCTCACAATAGCATGTGCAACTTCACAAAACAGAGTGGCACCACGGAGTTAGTTCACAGGGCATCCTTCATTATTTGGGATGAAGTTGCAATGATAAAGCGCCAAGCAGTTGAGACACTTGACAGGTCCCTTCAAGATATTATGGATTGTTCTTTGCCATTTGGAGGAAAGGTTATTGTATTTGGTGATGATTTCAGACAAGTTCTTCCTGTCGTGACGCGTGAGACAAGGGCGTAGATCACTGATGCTACATTGCAGATGTCTTATTTATGGGAAAATATAAGGAAGATATGCTTGTCGCGTAACATGAGGGCTCAATCTGATCCGTGGTTTTCAGACTATCTCCTTAGGATTGGAAACGGAACTGAAAGCACAATAGGAGATGATTACGTTCGTTTGCCTGATGACATTGTGACTGGTTATGCAGACACCAAAGATTCAGTGGACAAACTAATTCAACATGTGTTTCCCTCGCTTGATGATGAAAGAAATGCAAGCTGTGCAGTGTATATGAGCACACAGGCTAGTCTATCAACAAAAAATGAGTATGTGGATAAACTGAACGCAAAAATGATTGACAGGTTTCCAGGCCACGAAAAAGTTTATCACAGTTTTGATTGCATTGACAATGATCCCACAATAGCTACCCTATTGACTTTTTGAACTCGATCACTCCAAATGGTCTCCCGCCACATGAGCTCAAAGTAAAGATCAACTGCCCTGTGATTCTCCTTCGTAATCTTGATCCTAACAATGGGTTGTGCAATAGTACAAGACTAATGGTAAGAGCATTCCAAGACAATTCAATTGATGATGAAATTGTTGGTGGGCAACATGCAAACAAAAGAGTGTTCATTTCAAGGATCCTTTTGTCTCCCTTGAACGATATTTCCCTACCTTTTAAGTTCAAGAGGAAACAATTTCCAATATGGCTAAGTTTTGCAATGATCATAAATAAATCACAGGGACAAACCATCCCAAATGTCGGAATTTATCTTCTAGAGCCTGTGTTCTCACACGGACAGCTTTATGTTGCATTGTCAAGGGGGTGTCAAGGCAAACAACAAGAATTTTGGCTAAGGCAAAAAGAGAAATAGACCCAACCAGAAAGAGCACTAGGAATATTGTGTATAGAGACATCCTGGACTGGTGAACAATATTACATAATAAGGCCAATATGTACGTTTGCATGTCAAAAACATTCATTACAATATTTGTTACTGATCACTGACAAATGGTTTTGTACAGCACGCAGCCAACCGAGTGGGAATCATGTGATTGGGATGGCATACAAGCTTGTGGTACATCCTGGCAAGCGCCGGTTCACAGCGAGCTGACTTGGGGACCATATGTTAACATCATTATGCTTGTACTGTTCTACTATGAACTCTTTGCCAATTTACCGATGTAATAACACATTAACGAGTAGTTCAAAAATTCAATTGTATTGGTATACATTATACTACGTATGTTCTTACACAGGCGTTACATACAAGCTTGTGGTACATCCTGGCAAGCGCCGGTTCACAGCGAGCTGACTTGGGGACCATATGTTAACATCATTATGCTTGTACTGTTCTACTATGAACTCTTTGCCAATTTACCGATGTAATAACACATTAACGAGTAGTTCAAAAATTCAATTGTATTGGTATACATTATACTACGTATGTTCTTACACAGGCGTTATACTATCTCTTTGACTTCATATATGCATCTCGACTGATTGTACGAAAATTAATGAAACTATGACACTATTGCGTTAGCACGGGCATATTACTAGTTGAATTAAGGTCACGTCTGTTATGGAATAATCTATTATGTACTTCTGGACTACTTAAGATTTAGATGCCAGTGTTCTTTATTCATCTGTTCTTTCCCCTAAAGTCTTTATGAGTGCCCATTGAATACATATACAAATAAGCATGTGTTACTGTTAGGATTTTTGTTTGGTTTCCACCCAGCAACCTGCTTATTTGGCCTCCATTAATGGGCAATTGAGCATATCTCTATGATAAAATAAATTTTCAATAAAGCCTATTTTTCTTTTGAAAAGCTATATGTAGGATTTGTTCTGATGAAGAAAGTTTGGGAGAAATCGTCCTTGTGGAAGTGTGCCACAAATAATTCAGTCGATAATCTGCCTTATAAGCTCTACTAAACAGGGCGTTAGTTTAACAATTCAAGAAAGCCAAAAAATATATATAGGTGCATGCATGACATTTTCTATGGTATTTATTTTTATACTACAGTCATGTTTTATTAATGGCTCATTTGTGCTTGACGGTTTTCATTTCAAGTGGAAAAAGTTAACTTATTGTAAGCTGACACCTGTCTTGAGCAATTAGGTTCTGTTTGTTTGCACTGCAAATGTCATAGAGATGATTCCAGGCCCTCTACTGGACAGGATGGAGATCATTACTATTATCGGTTATATAACTGACGAAAAGATGCATATTGCACGGGACTACCTAGAAAAGAACACAAGGGAGGCTTGAGGTATCATGCCTGAACAGGTACTTGCTATTTTTCTAAACAAACACATGGGTATAGTTTCTTTCTAGTGCTTTTCTGTTGGCACTTCAGCATTTCCCATTGGGTAAAACTGAGTGGAAGAACTTGAGGCAATGCACATAAATGATCTCATATGAACATGCATGGATTTTGGCCGCATGCAATTTCTCTGAATATTTTGTGTTGTATACATGCACGATGACATGATGGTGGACAGCAATCTACCTGATTAATGGATGGGACATATGTGATTAACAAACGTTAACGGCAAATTAGTTCTATTAGTAGTATGCTGGTCACACACAGCCTGTTTAATCTTACCCTACCACTGCTATGTTGCTATCCATATTCTCCGAATAAATCGATAGTCTATAGATGCAGTGATATGGTTGATGTAGATCACAACTGAATCAAATTCCATCAGTTTTATCTCATTTTATTCCAACACAATTTGTTCACAGTTTATTCATATATGTGTAGGACTATATATTTCACTGGAAACATTAATGGCTAAAAATTTGGTGCGAGGTTAGTGGTGTAACTTAAAAACCCCACAGAAATAACAAATACCTAAGTTTCTTCTTCATATATTCTTCATATATAAATAGTAACGATGGAATCGATATGAGTGTGGAGCTTTCCTGAATTCTTTTGTTTGGTTCCTGTGTATTGTTGTTTATATGCATCCAGGAGGAGGCTGTGCTGTACTGGTTGATTGTTTGCTTTGTATATATGCATGTATATATGTGTCCGTATGCTGTATGCTTTGTATTTGTATATACATGTATCGGAAACCCAAGAAGAGTCCGACGCTGATCAAGACGCGATCGCGACGCGCTCCCGATGGCTGGCGGACCGACTCGGAAGCAATACCGAGCCTCGCGGATGCATGTTGGGCCTCAGCATGGACGTGGGTTGGGCCACAACGCCGCGTTGGAATTTTTTTTATTTTTATATTTTTTAATAAAATATTTACAAAAGTATACCTTTATTTCAAAAATTTAAAAAATATACTCCCAACACCTTTTGGGAGGGAGTTTTTTAAAAATCGCCCTCCCAAGAGCAATTTAATGACGTGGCAGACGGACGGCCGACGGCCGTCGGCACTTTTTCAGGCGGCCCCCTGGCCGCCCAAAAACCGCTCTCTAGGAGGGCGGCAAGAGGCCTAGGGGGCCGCCTGCAAAATAGCCACTTTATTTATTTTTTCTTTTTTTGATATTTTTTTTAACTAGGAACTTGAGAATAGCAAAACCTCGTGAAGGTGCAACTCAAACCGATGTAAGATATGGCCTGTAGAAAATTATGAGCGTGCTTTAAAAACCGTGCTGAAACTTCGGATCTCGAAAACTCAATCTTCCCGGTTGAATTTCGCAAAAAAATTTTGGACAAATCCGACAAAGTCGGGGAGAAGCGGATGTAAAATTTTCTGTAGATGTCCGCAGAGTACTTATTTGTCCGATTTCGAGACCGTATGCGAAAGTTATGACTGTTTTAAGGTAGGTAGCACGCGTTAGAAAGTAGTAGGCACGACTTTCAAGCGGTTGACCAAAAACCGTCCTCCCAGAGGGCGGCAAGAGAGCCGCCTGCAAAATGGCCGGTCCCTTGCCCGCCTGCAAAATGGCCGGTCCCCCTAGCCACCCAAAAACCGTCCTCTGGGAGAGCGGCAAGGGGGCCGCATGTAAAATGGCTGGTCCCCCGGCCGGCTTTTTGCAGGCGGCCCCCTTGCCGCCCTTTAGGAGGGCGGTTTTTGAACAGCTAGGGAGCCGCCTGTAAAAGTGTTGATGGCCGTCAGCCTTTCCGGCCGACGGCCGTCAGGCACGTCATAAAATCGCTCTATAAAAGGGCGATTTCCCTCCTAGAGAGCGGTAGGGGTATATTTTTGTAAATTTTTTTAAAAAAATATACTTTTGTAAATATTTTATTAAATAAATATAAAAATAAAATAAACTCTAGGATCGGAGCTGGTGAGCGATCGGAGCTGACAAAAGAAAAACGCTCCGTATTTTTATAACAGTAGAGCTATGCCTTTTACGTCAAAAATAATATGTTTAGTCGTTAAAATATGGTAGGATATATCCACAGGTGTACTCTAGCAATAAAAGTATATAAAAAATGGAATAGAACCACAAAAGTATTTATGGGCTAAAAGGGCTTTTTGGTTTAAGGCCAAAATTGATCTTATCAATTTTTACCAGTGCCAAATTTTAACAAATTTTGGCATGTCTAATTTTGGTAAAGGTAAAATTATGTTTAGGTTGAAGTCAAAATAGCCTAAGTAAACTATTAAAGTGGTATATTTTTCTAGGCTTGCCATTTCAATCAAAAATATGTTAAACACTATTTAAATTATCAAATATTGATAAGTCTATTTTTGACCATAAATTAAATCGGCCCAAAATTATCCAGTCACGTGTGCCTTCTCTCCATGCTTTGGTTGACAACTGCCCAGCTCACCTCTCTGATTCTCCGAAGCTCTGTTTGATCCCGCGCTTCCCGCATTCCAACCGGTCGAATTTTTTTTCATGCCGCGGCCGCGCGCTCCCGCGTCGGCGGCGCTCCTCCACGCGCACGTCCTCGAGCTCCACGGTTGCGGCGGCGGCCACCTCCTGCTCCGCAGCGCGCACGCGGCCTCCCTCGTCTCCGGCGCGCTCGCTGCGTCCCTGCCCCTCGCGGGCGCGCTCCTCCTCTCGTACGCTGCGTTCCCCGACGTCCCCTCCGCCCGCCTCGTCCTCCGCCACCACCCGCTCCGCCTCCGCTCGGCCTTCCTCTGGAACTCCCTCTCCCGCGCGCTCTCCTCTGCCTCCCTCCCCTCCGAGGCCCTGCGGGTGTACAACCTCATGCTCCACGCTGCCGTGCTCCCTGATGACCGCACTTTTCCGTTCGCTCTCCACGCCGCCGCAGCAGCTGTCGCCGAGGCGGGGATATCCAAAGACAAGGGCCTCGAGCTTCACGCTGCGGCTCTCAGGCGGGGGCACCTGGCTGACGTCTTCTCAGGCAACACGCTGGTCGCATTCTATGCGGCCTGTGGCAGGGCCTGCGACGCGCGCAGGGCGTTCGACGAAATGCCTGCGCGGGACGTCGTCTCATGGAACTCCCTCTTATCAGCATTCTTGGTGAACGGTATGTTTGATGACGCGAGATGGGCGCTGATGAGCATGATGAGGAGTGGGTTTCTTTTGAATGTGGCGAGCTTAGTGTCGGTCGTGCCTGCCTGCGGTACGGAGCAGGAGGAAAAGTTTGGGTTGAGCATCCATGCATTGGCAGTGAAAGTTGGCCTGAGCACCGTGGTAAATCTTGAGAATGCGTTGGTTGATATGTATGGTAAGTTTGGAGATGTTGAGGCATCGATGCGGGTATTTGATGGAATGCGGGAGCATAACGAGGTTTCTTGGAATTCTGCAATAGGGTGCTTTCTTAATGCAGGGCTTTATGGTGATGTTCTGAGAATGTTTAGGAAAATGTCAGAGCATAATGTTATGCCAGATTCTATCACATTATCTAGTTTGCTTCCTGCATTGGTTGAGCTTGGTAGTTTTGATTTGGGGAGGGAGGTGCACGGGTATAGCATAAAGAGAGCAATTGACTTGGATATTTTTGTTGCCAACTCACTTGTGGATATGTATGCCAAATTTGGTTCTTTGGAAAAAGCATCTACTGTCTTTGAACAAATGAAGGACTGCAATGTGGTGTCATGGAATGCAATGATTGCAAATCTTGTGCAAAATGGAGCTGAGACTGAGGCGTTCAGGCTTGTCAAAGAGATGCAAAAAAGTGGGGAATGCCCAAATTCAATCACGCTAGTGAATGTGCTTCCAGCTTGTGCAAGGATGGCCTCTCTAAAGATCGGTAAACAGATCCATGCATGGTCAATGCGTAGAGGCTTATTGTTTGATTTGTTCATATCAAATGCTCTGATTGATATGTATTCCAAGTGTGGACAACTGAGCTTGGCACAAAATATTTTTGAGAGGTCAGAGAAGGACGACGTATCGTACAATACTTTGATTTTGGGATATTCACAGAGTCCATGGTGTTTTGAATCTCTTCTTCTTTTTGAGCATATGAGGTCTGTAGGAATTGATTATGATGCTGTTTCCTTCATGGGTGCTCTATCAGCATGTACCAACTTATCTGTGTTTAAACATGGCAAAGAAATTCATGGCGTTTTAGTGAGGAGATTGTTAAGTGCTCATCCCTTTCTCGCTAATTCCCTGCTGGACTTATACACTAAAGGTGGAATGCTTGTTACTGCATCAAAGATTTTTAATAAGATTACACAGAAGGATGTCGCCTCATGGAATACTATGATTTTGGGGTATGGGATGCATGGTCAAATTGATGTTGCATTTGAATTGTTTGATCTGATGAAGGGTGATGGTCTGGACTATGATCATGTATCTTACATTGCAGTGCTGTCAGCATGCAGCCATGGTGGGCTTGTTGAGAGAGGGAGGAAGTACTTTAGCCAAATGCTTGCTCAGAATATTGAGCCACAGCAAATGCATTATGCTTGCATGGTTGATCTTCTTGGGCGTGCTGGACAACTGTCAGAATCTGCTGAAATAATCAGAGACATGCCTTTTCCTGCAAATTCCGATGTGTGGGGAGCACTGCTTGGGGCTTGCCGTATACATGGAAATATTGAATTAGCACAATGGGCAGCAGAGCATTTGTTTGAGTTGAAGCCAGAGCATTCAGGCTACTACACTCTGATGATAAGCATGTATGCTGAGACTGGGAGATGGAATGAAGCAAACAAGATCAGGAAATTAATGAAATCCAGGAAAGTACAGAAAAATCCAGCCTATAGCTGGGTACAAGATGGGAGCAAGCTACAAGCTTTTCTTGTGGGTGATGGGTAGCTCCAATGGGGTAAGTTTGACTTGATCGACAGTGTAACAGATGGTGCACCTCTGTGGTGGTACAAAACCTTTCACTTGGAATGAATTGGATAAAGCAATAGAATATGGCAAATGCTCCATACTGATAAATGATGTCACTATAATAAAAAAATCTAGCAACACTGTAAATAAGGATTACAATGACATGCAGGAGGACATAAAGTTCAGTAATCACTGGCTGCATCTTAGAAATTTTGCTGTTTGCCCTGACATCAATCAATGTTAAGATGAGTGTATATCAATATATATTATGTCTGTCAGTTAGACATTTTTGGCCATAGACTGTCCCGGAAATTTACGAGAAGGTAAGCATCAGTTTTTGTGTGGACATATTTTGCAGAGCAATGTTTTTATTCTTTTGAGATATCACTTCTAGATGACTTTTCTCTCTACAGCGATAGCTTGGAGTAGTTCTGACTTCTGAATCCGTACTCAACCTTCTTGACCATACAAGGCCATCATATTTGTGTACAGGTAAGTTTACCGTATGCTAATTCCTCAAATTTGCAGTTAGGATGACCAAAAAGTTAAAAACCATAACCTTCAATATTTATCCAGCGTGTCAAGATGTTATCATGTTAATTTGTCTCTGGATATATTTATATTATAAGTTACATATCAATAAACTTTGTACAAGTAGTATAACTGCGATATGGATATTCATGTCTGGTATTACCTCCTTCCCAAAATATAAGAATTTTGGCTATGTATCTGGACATAGCCAAAATTCCTTATATTTTGGGATGGAGGTAGTATATTTCCATGGAATCTGTGTTTGTTCTATTCTATACTTTTACTTATACCTGTATGGCTGTGCCCTGTTTCAGAAAAGGAGGCAGTACTTCTCCATGGATTTTGGGTTGCTCCATGCTTTGAATCGGCTTGAGCATCAACAGGGTGACAATCACAATAGCGGTGGTGAAAGAGAGATCCAATTTTCCAGGCTATAATGCCACAAAGTTCATGTTTTCCGCAATCATATTCTGGATTCTTCTGCTGAAGGTATGAATATGTTCTCCAGTTAGAGAGCGGTTCTTGAAAGTTGAATTTTGGTGACGATGGAACAAGGCTGGGGCCTACTCTGTAGTTTATACTCTCTTAAGGCTTGAACTACACTCTTGTTGGATTATGCAAATTGATTGGGGTGGTGTGATGCATGTAAGTCCTGAAGATGACTTGCCAGCAAAAGAACACAACTCAAATTTAGCTGACACTGGCAACCACTCAATACAAGCTTGTTTTGGATTTTTCCCCTCAGCCTTAGGTACCTAATGTTGATGCTTCAGAAGGCAGCTCATTTTTCAAAGACATTAAGTATTTCCCCTTGTAAATCGAGCGAGGGCCAAGTCTTGCAATATGTAAGTTTATATTTGGACAAGATCTATTCCCTGGAGCCTGGACACAGTATTTGTTTTCCATTTGCTACGTTTGTTTTATTTATGTTTGACACCACTTCGTTTTCTTCCCTTGATTTATGGAACAGATGAATTCTATTTGCCAAGAGCTCGATTTGTTTGGCATAATATCCTTTGATATCAAATTTGAAAAAGACAGTGCAAAAATTGCAAATTCTTGTTGAAAGTTGAAACTAGTAATGACAAGAATCAGCCGGAAGTTGCAGATCCTGCATTTACATGGTGTTCCTATAAAAACTGTCTAGGTTTTAGTTACGTTATCCTGATTATATTCTTGAAGAAAGGCTAGGAAAGCACAATTGTAAGTATGAATTCCATCTTAAGTTCTGTTTTTTTTATCTCAGTGATTATGTGCATTCGCTCCTTTTTGTGCCAGTATACTCTATTGCAATACCAAACCGACCATGTAAAATAGGACACCCAGCGTGGATGTCAGTTAGGACTAAAAAAAACCCTTATCCATATGTGCATCATTTGTAAGGCAAGGTGTATTTTGTTCACAGTTGACAAAATTACTTTCATTCAACCATAGTCCAAACAGGAACCAGCAAGAGCAAAATTGAGATAACATCAACAATGTGTCACTAAGTTGATCTTCTAATGGGTAGACTAGGGTTTATTCAAGCTCCAAGGTACTGATCAAACATAGAACACTGGCCTAATACTAAAGAGATTCACCACTTCAGCATCTCATCCCCTGAATTTGTGAACATAAAGAAATAGCAAACCATGATATGTGAGTAGGGATATCAATTGGGCACGACGGGCACAACTGCACAAGTAGTGCGTACCCAAACACATCATGTGAGTGATGCGTCTTCATCACTATTAGAAAGTTCAGACTTCTACAATATATGTAGCTTCTGAATTCCCCAGTTCTCAAAAACTCATTTCACCAGCAACCCTAGCGATTGTACACCCTATTCTCTATTAATAACATCAGGAGATGTCTTCTAAACTCCCAAACTGCCATTACATATTGTTAGGTAGTTAGGTTATTGAGTTTTGAAGGATTACAATCCCTGATCTGCATCTCTAGCACTGCAATCTCTTCCTTGCGATCATCAATTGCTGTTTCCAGTTCAACCGTTTGTGCTCGTCGAGCTTCAGATGCCTCTCTAACCATTTCTGTCATCTCAACTTCCCGTCTTGGTTGGAAACCTTCTTGATTTGCCTCTTGCATCTCTGTCCTGAGCGTCTTTCGCCAATGCAAATGATCTGCGATAGTAGAGCGTCTTAGTAGAAAGTACTTTCTTGACCTTTTCAGCATTTCCACTTACTGGAATGCTAGAAGAATTTTCTGTCTCCTACAAAAAAAACAAAAGGAATCATTAGCAACAACCAGTAATGATATTTCATTTGCTTCCACCAGATTGATGTGTAGGATATAATGCCAGTTCATGACTTATCGTACCTTTCTTGTTGACTTCTACACAATCCATATGAGACCCTACTTCTTGGTTTGACACTGAGATATCATCATTTCATTTTCCATCACCTTCCAAAGCAGCTAGCCTTTTCTTGTCCAGCTTGCCTTTCTTATTTCCCTCTCCAGAAGTAATGCACATCCTCATTTCTTTAATGGATCCTTCTAAGAGATCAACATTAGTTTGAGCACTAGAGACATAAGTTATTTCAGCTAGTTCTTGTCTGAGGGTGATATCGTTTAGAAAAGTAGCATCCTCATAATCACATTTGCTTTGCGGAATAATGTTCTTCAACACTGAATTGTCCTGCTCATCCTTTCTTTTGCTGACCAGTGTTCTTTTCTCATTTGGCTCTCTCAAGGTGGATGCTATTTTGTCCAACTTGGGTGATTTCAAATGCGTTGTGCCTACCTTGTCTTCCTTGCACATTTCTTCATCAGACTTATCATCACTGATCACTATGTAGTCACAATTGTGTTGCTTCATAACTTCCTTCAATAGGGGAATGCCCTGCTCACCATTTCCTATGATAACCAATTCCCTTTTCACATCCAATTCTTGCAAGGTACATTTTGTTGTTTCCATCTGGTGTGATTTCAGATGCATTGCATCCACCTTGCCTTCCTTGCTAGATGGTACTTCATCGAATTCATCATCACTGATCACCACAATGTCTTTAAGCATTGACTTCTTAGGAACTGAAGCTGCGGCTACAACGGCTTCGTTGCTGCCAGCGCTTGCTGCACCATCAACAAGGCAACAACCCTCTACTTCGCTATCTCCTGAACTGCTATTTTTCTTATCTTGCATGATAATATGCTCTGATGCTTCATCTTCAATTTGTTGCAGAGATTCGTGTCGATCCATGGTTATAGACCCGCAAGAAGATTCACCAACTGCAGTCAAGATTGCCTCTGCATCACACAAAGCTTGCTCATGGAGAGGTGCTCCCTTTCCACCATTCCTTACCCAGCTTGGCATCAAATCCTTCACAATTTTTGCAATTTTCAAATGATCAGTACCTTTCAAGGAATTCCTGTTCACCATCACGATGGTACTGTTCAATCTATCAATGAGAGGGATCTCAACATCTGGATCTTCTGCATTGTCTGGCAGAGGCACACCAGTCTCTAAATGCCGCCCTTTGCCAGTCTCAATCAACAAAACCTTCACCCTTTCTTCTTCTTGGACTACCAACAACAGGAAGTTGCTTCATCTTTGCAGCATTAGCAACAGCACCCGCACACGCCGATGAATAAGGCTCTCACCATTGCGCATACTCAACCGTCACACCCAGTTCATGGCGAGGAACACTGAACATCTTGAGGCTCCATCTTGTATGTTGCCCATGCAACCATTGTATTTGAGTTCACGCGGGCGATGATCCCAGGCACGTCCTGATCGAAGCCCAGCTGCCTCGCGACACAATGCTGGAGGTATTGCTCCATGCAGCGCAAGCAGACGAGCTCGCAAGGGCGCAGACATTGCCGAAATGACAACAATTCCCTACTCCTTGTTATGTCCCGGCCATGAACCTAGAAGCCAACCTTTTGTCGAGCTGCAGTGCAAAGCCACTGCTTCCGCATGGCCTCCACTCAAACTCCATTGGCGACATGAGCAATGCGTGGATGTACCCAGGTTGGAGCCCCTTTCGCACGTCTTGTCGCCGGGCAGCCCATGGCCGTCAGCAGCGGCGTGAGGGGAGTTCACCGCCTTGTGGGGGCGTAGCTCCGGGAAGCGCTTCCAGACCCAGAGCTGGACGATGTGCAGCGGCGCCCAGCCCACGAACGGCTGGCACCCCTTGCAGGAGACGAGGTGGCGCTTGAGCGCGGTGAGGTCGTTGTAGATGCTGGCGAGCGCGGCCGGCGCGAGCGCCACGGCCTGACTGCGCGCCAGCCGGGCGGCGATGGGGAATACCTGCGACCGGACCGCCCTGAACGGCGGTACCGGGAGCACGTACAGCGAGAACCACATGGCCAGGAAAGCGCCGTGCTCGAGCAGCACGAACGCCTCCGCGTCTTCTCTGCCGCCACCGCCGGCGGCGGCGGCGGCAGCCTCCTCGTCCTGCTGCGGGTGCAGGAAGTGCTTGAGCCACGCAGAACATGCGGAGTTCTTCGTCTTGGTCCGGTGGATCGCTGTCTGGACGGCCTCGACGCGTCGACAGCCCACCGAGCACGGCCACGTCCTCCAGCGTCACCGTGGCCTCCCCCCACGGGAAGACGAACGAGCTGGTCCCCCCACACCAGAACGTGGCGAGCTGGAGCAGCAACCCCTCGTCCCGGCGCACCCGCCACTCAACGGTGGCGAGGACGGCGTCCAAGATCCCGACCTCCCACCACAGCGGCTCGTACCGCGGCCGGAGGTTCGCCACCCACCGCCTCCAGAGCTCCGGCGAGCCAGGCCACCCTGGAACTCCACCCGGACCCCGTCGCCAAGAACCGGCCCCGCGCCGCCCGGGGAGGGCGGGAGAACATTGCCGGTGCCGCCCGCGCGGGGAAGGAGGAAGCGGGCCGATCGGGCGACGACCCGGCGCAGGAGACAATTGCGGTGGTGGATTGCTCGACTAGGGGCGCCTCCTCGTCGGCGGCCATCGCGGTGGAGGTGGGTTTTCGGAGTTTATTTGGTAGACCTTGAACTTCTAAGATCCACTCGCTAATCAAGCTAAGCTCTACCAAACGATTTAGCTTTATTAAAAAAATTAGAACAGAGCAGGCTAGATCGATCCATTTTTTTTACTGGCGCATAGGAGCGGCATGCTGGTGGCTCCATAACTTCAAGTCCGATCGTATTACAGAAGTACTCATAAATTTGTAATGAAATTACCCGCAAATGCCATCGCACTACCCCTCCCCACCCCTCTCTGCTCCCATATCGATTTGGGCCGCTGCAGTGCTGCGACTCGCGAACCTCGAGAACAGAGGGACGCCCGCAAGAGCTCGACCGCACGGGGGAGCATGGGTGACAGCAGCGGCACGCCGGCCTCTTCCTAGGCGGTGGCGCACCGGCTGGCCCTTCCCATCTCTTCCCCCTTCTGTCTCTTCCCAGGGCAGTGGCGCAGGGGCTAGGGCGCATGGCGGCTGTGGGCGGCTTGGGTCCTGAGAAGGTAATGTTTGCACAAACCCTAAAATCTCCCCTACCTCTTTCCTTCACTTGTGCCTAATTTCTGTAGGAATGATTGATTATTTTGGTTGACCATGATGCGTCGGATAATCATTTTTATAGGTTTGCTAGGAATCCAGATTATGTGCCTATCATTCCATATAAATTTAGAAGATATGCCATTTCTCAAGATGCATCGGATACATTAACTGAGAGTACGAGTGATGCCTCCATGAATGCATTTCGTGATGACCTAGCTGGTCGTATTGCAGGATGATAGGCATATGCCATACTGTGTTCTTTTGTGATATTTTGCTCTATCTTTGGATGACTATGCTACTAATTATTATTGTTGAACATATATATATATATATATATGTTAGTTATATCAATTTTATCATTTTTTTACCTTGCATACTTGTGGTGTTGAAATTTTTAAGTAAATTAACATTGATATATTGGTAAGAAATTTGAAACATATATTCATGCCTTATAATCAACAATTATTAATTGTACATCGAGTAAACAAAAAAACCCAAGGGTAGTATGGTCCATCTTCCTCCTCTTTTTTAGGATTTCTAGAGCTGATCAAGCTAGCCAAACACTTTTCTGGTCACCTCCAGATCCTATAGGAGCTAGCTCTGGCTGGAGCTAGAGTTAGGAGTTAAGAGTTAGGAGCTGGAGCTCTACCAAACAGACCCTTAGTGAGGAAAAGGACAGAAGTCGAGGAATGGTGGGAGGAGTAGCGGGTAGGTCTAATGGGCATGAATGCTTTGGTCTAGCCCACGTGCGATAAAAAAACCTTTATACACATAAACTTTATACATATAAAATTTTAATACATAGATATTCTATGTAAAAGAGTTTGATTCCAAATTAAATCAGAATCTAAAATCTAACGTATAAACTATATATATATAAACTTTATTAAACATAGAAAATAGAAAACACTGTATATATAAATGAAAAAAAGTTTATTTGTATAAAATTTCTACACTGGAACTCTAATTCTGAATTTAAATCGGATGTGTAAACTTTTCGTGTATAAACTTTTTATGTATAAATTTTACGTGTATAAAATTTCTATAAAGAAAGATGGTGACAAAAACAGAAGGTTGGAGGAGTGTTCGCGCAGACGTCCTGCGCGCGAACGTTCGCTAAATAACCTTTTCGGTGCTTAAGACTCGGGCCCTGTTTTTGGGAGCTTCTACCATCTGTAGCTTCTTTTAGAATCTTTAGTTGGCAGAAACTTTTCAAACAGTCTAGAATTTTACCAAGATCCTAAGAATTTGTAGTTGTAGAGTCTAGAAAATAAACTATAAGGCAGAAGCTAAGAAACCTAGCTCCTCCAGATTCTCACCAGCTGGTCTCTCATCAGCTGCTTGTTAGAATCTTAAGGTCTCCAAACCTAACCTCGAGCTTCCTGCCTTAACTAGTTGTACAGTATACAGTACAGTAGGAATGGAATCAATGGCAAATGGCTTTGACTTATCTATCCCAGCCAAAATTTAAATTTCAAACTTAATTTTAGAGTTTATTTAGCTTTAAAACTATACATGAATAATCCGAATATAAAATTTTACTTATAAATTAGTTTTTATTGTTTCATTTATTTTTCTGTGGCTTATTAGGCATAGCTTAACCAATTTGGGCCAGTTGGTATTAGCCATGTTTCTCCACTTAAGAGCATTTCCAAAAGCCTGGTTAAATTCGGCTCTCCAAATAGCCATATGGCTAGCTAGCCAAAAAAATCCCTTTTTAAATTTCCTGTGTACTCCAACAATCTCTCCATATCTCACTCTTTAAATTTACTGGGTCCCACATACTAGTGACCTTTTCTTCTCTCCCTCTTCCTCTCCTTTGCCAATAGGAGGCGCATGGCGGGCCAGGCGGCGGCGACCCGACTGCAGGTGCGAGACGTCCCAGCGGTCGGCGCACGGTGGGCCGGTGGTAGGCGGCGGTGGGCTTCGACAGGCAGCAACGGCTGGAGAGGTGTCGGCAGGCAGACGGGGAGGCACGAGGGGGAAGTGCAATGGAGGATCGGGTAGGGTTCTAGGGTGGGTCACACAAATAGCTAGTGATTTTGGTTGGCTAGATTTGGCCAGCCAAAAAAGCCCTTTGGCTAGCTAGATGACAAGGCTTTTGGAGGCTCAATTTCTTGCGAAATTACTGGAATTTGGCTTAGCAAGCCTTTTAGAATTGCTCTTACCATGTACCAACGGTTTTAGATTCAATTCTATAATATTGTGCTACAGTTGCATATGTGCTTGTCAATCTTCTGCATTCTTTGAAATATTTGTATTGATTTATGAAAAGATTCAATTTTGCAGAAAATGATTGAAAAAAGAGCGAAATTCTCTATGACAGAGTTTTTTGCTTTTGAGCTTTTTTTGCTTTTTAACACTTTGTTTTTTTTCTCTTTTCAAACACACAAATTTGCTATTTTAGTACAAAGAGCTAAGGCAGCCGGTCAAATCAATGGAGTAATGTACTGATACCACACCTTTTGGATGGTGAGCTACATCTATCCTTTGATACGCGGATCATACAGTGCTTTTTATGGACCACAGTTTTGAACAGCAAAGTACGTAAAGCTATTGTGTTCTTGTCCCTATTTTCATCTTCAATCGTAATTTTACCTGTATTATTTTAACATTGTAATTTTGCTCTCTTTTTTTAACCGATAAGTCTTCTTAATGGAATAAGAGCAAACACGAGCTTCGGTTAAAAAAAGTAAAATCACAAAGTTAAAAAGAGGGGTAAAACCACAATTAAAGTTGAAAATAAGGGCAAGAATGCAAATGCACCTATTTTATAAAAGTGAACTCTATTTATTTGGAAAGCCGAAAGGATTCGAAAAAGAATATAAACATCACATGGTGTGACTAGACGAGTACGTGGAGCTACAGGAGTAGTTGGAGACTTAAGCGAAAATAGTGATGGTGTGACTGAATGAGTAGGGGAAGTTATAGGAGTAGCTGAGACTTGAAAGAAAAATTATACCCATACCACATAGATTTGACTGAATTCAAAAAATACCATAAAATTTTTGAAGTACTTAATACCATAATTTTGGCGAAATTTATCATTCATACAACAAACATGTGCTTTCCTTTTAAAAAAACTCTCTTTTGAATTATATTTTCTCAAAGTTCCTGGTCTGCACTTCAAACTCATCTCTATCTGTATTCCATCCCAAGTGAATATAAAAGTGCAAAAACATGGGAGTCGCGGTGAACTTTCTTCTAGCCCACAAGAACACTACACTAAGGGTCTGTTAGAGCTCTAGATTTTATGATTCTGATCTTGCGATTCTGATTCTTATGGGGATTTTGTGAATTCTTATGCGGATTTTCAATTTTCGTTTATTGGATTCTCACGAGAAGCCACCTTTTACCTGATTCTCCATTCATGTGTAAAATTGAGAATCACAGTGGGTCGATTCGGCTGAGAATCGAGGGGATTTTTTGCCCATTTGGTTCAGCTCCAATTAATCCGATTGAGAATCACCCTTGAGAATCCCTACCAAACGCGCCCTAAGCTCCTGCCCTCCCCTCCATGAGCCTAGTAGCATCAGGGCACGCCGCTACAGTCACCTGGGGCCCTTCCACGGGGTTAGGAAAGAAGACTAGTGACGATGACTTGGACCTTGGTGCGTCGAAGATGAAAGCTTGGTTGCCTTTTGGACAGCAAAGCAATTTCAAGCTCTGAGTGGCGAGGTCGGTACTGGCACAAATTCCTCGACGGGGAGGGATGAACCGGTGGAGGAAACGATTGAGGCAGTGAAGCTTCCTTCTCGACGGCGACGGCGACGGTTAAGCCCGTCAGGATTATTTGTCCTGACAAAGACACGTCAGGCATATTTAATTTTTTCTAACAAGCCAGTGCTGATGGAATTTGCCTGACAGTGCCATATATTTTCCTGACAGGTTCTGGCCGTCAGGCCTAATTGAGTTTCTGGCAGCGTGTGAAAGTGGGTTTTTGCCCTGGTTGGCGTTTTGAGAGTGGAAGTGGAAGGAAGTTGTGGTGGTGTGACAATGTAAGTATAGAGAGTGGTCGGAGACTCTTGTGTGAAATGAAGGCGTGATGACATAGATGGTGTTATAAATTTGGTCAATTGTGAAATATGATTTATTCAGCAATAGTATAGCTTGTGAGCATAAGAGAAACTCCAAGCAGGCCTTCCTATCCTCCTCTCTGTCCTATTTTTTTAAACAATAACACTCCGAAATTAACCTCTCTCCAACCACCTCCTAATTCTCCTCCATATCCATCCCATCTCCTCATAACACTATACTCTTTTATATCCTCGAAAAAGAATAAATTATAAGTGGATGGAATATGGACCTAAATTTAGGGAACTCATTTTAAGAAGCGAGGTGGCTAGAGTACAGATGCTCTAAGCCTCTAAAGCCTCTAACACGTACAGTCAATTTTCCAGTAGAAGATTACAAACAACTACGAGTACGCGTAGCAATGTTATTATATTTTAAATTGGCTTCCTGTTATGAGAATCGAAGAGATAACTCTGTTTGTTTTCCATTCACATTCACAGAGATATCTTACGTGATTTGTACCATTCGGAGAATATGTATGGTTTGTTATAGCAAAAGAATTGCAATGTCAATGGGCTAACAAGAGCCTATACATATACCAAAATTTTGGCAATGAACCAAACGCCTATCTTTTGTCAAATTTTGGCAATGCTAAATTTTACCATTACCAATTACTATTTAGTAAGGTGTGTATTGGCAACAAACCAAACAAGGCCATAAACCAATTTCTTTCCTTTTTATTTCGTTGCTGCCTTGCATTTGGAATACAGCATCTAGATGGATGCGTATGTACGCACTCGTGCATGGAGAGGTCTAATGGGCAAGCGTTCATGCGTCTGGGCCGTGCGCGAATGCTTCAGTCCAGCCCACGTGCGATAAAAAAATCTTTATACACAAAAACTTTATACGTATAAACTTTATACAAATAAACTTTACACATACAAACTTTTAATACATAGATATTTCACGTAAAAGACTTTGATTCCAAATCAAATCTGAATCCAAAATCGCACGTATAAACTATATATATTGAAACTTTATATATAGAAAACATTGTATATATAAATGAAAAAAGTTTATTTGTATAAAATTTTGACGTTGGAACTAATTTCGAATTCGAATCGGACGTGTAAACTTTTCGTGTATAAAATTTATATGTATAAAGTTTACGTGTAAAGAGTTTCTATAAAAGAAAAGTGATGCCAAAAATAGAAGGTTGGAGGGGCATTCGCGGAAATGCACTACGCTTAAATGTTTGCTAAATAGCCTTTTCGCTCGTGTATATGTATATCATGTACACTTTTGAACAGGCAACCATATAACAGAGACAGTTTATTATTACTTAGGTTAAATATGCACGAGCCCAGTATAGTATTGATACATGCATGTTTTCATGCAAGTCTGCCGCTGCAGTACAGGCCAAACAATTTCTTTTCGGCACCAAAGAAACATATACACAGGTAACAAATGAATAACTGTAGCATTTTTTTTCTTTAAATAGGTATTATATATATTTAATATTTTATGTTTCTCTTTTTTAAAGTTTAAATACTTTGTTATTATTCGGCACAAAATCTCAATCAACACATGAAAGAAAAGCCATGCTTCGTCTGAGTCAGACCGAGTTGACTCGGATGAGATAGCCTTCTGTTGCATTATAAGCTGCAGCATCTTTCTGAGATAGGCTTCCGTTGTTGCATTGGCTTATAAGGCACACACAAAGCGAGAAATATTATTAGTGCAGGATTAATTAAGTATTAACTATTAAAAACTTGAAAAATGGATCTATTTAATTTTTTGAGATACTTTCATATAGAAAGTTTTTTAAAAAAATGTATCGTTTTATATTTCGAGAAACGTGTTAACAGAAAACGAGATATAAGCCAAGCTATAAGCTGAAAAGAATAAGGTCTTAAGTCGTGATATCTTCTTTAGGTATTCTCTTAAAGTCTCCGTAATATACCACTAAGGCTAATAGAGGTGCAGAAATTTATAGAGAACCTTGAACGATCCATCAGGCCATGGCAAGATTCTAAATCGCTAATGCCACCCATTCTAAAGCAGGAACTGTTTAAGTGTTTATGCTGTCCCATGGGGATGTTCATCACACATGATTTTTGTGTGCTCTGACCGCCCGAGTCCTTTTTGCAGCTAGAAGGGCATACTGCAGCCAAATTGAAGGGGAACAGACTACAGAGGGCTACATACTTCAGGGTTTACGTTGGTTTTTATATTCTAGTCACGCGGTTGTAGGCAAGTGTTATTGCCTATGTATGCTCTTGATTGTTGTTATTCATGTTTCAAGTTGTTTTAAGTTCATGATGTTATTCTTTCTTCTGACGGAAAAATAGTAGGAGAGGCTTCTACTGTGCTATTTTAAAAAGGAAAATGATTAGGAGCGGGCGTCCGATGAGATCAGACGCTATGCAAAGATCACACCCACTTTGTTAACTTAACCCTATTTATTTATTTCCTTATCTTCAGTGGGTAGAAACACAGCTACAGAGAATAACACAACCGTGAATAAACTTAACGGCGACATGAGTGGCTTATCTATTGTTATACCCAAAATTTTCATCTAAAATTCTTGTGCTTTATTATGTGTAAATTCTCATCTAGGAATCAACTAAGATACACATGACAAAATTGATAACAAAGTTATTGTTTACATAACAAAAGTATTTATTACAGAGGCGAATGACACCTCTCAGAATAATGAAGTTCTAAGCAACGGAAATAAACTACAGACGACATGACGAACTCCCACTCCACGCACTTGACCAGGCTCCCGCTTAGTACTCTAAGAAATCTTCCTCGCTGTAGATTTTCTCTGATGATGATTGTTAATTGCAAGGTGAGTACATGAAATACTCTGTAAGCCATACAACAAATATACAAGTGCAAAGGATGGTATAATATGGCTTAAGTTGCATAAATATCATTTAATAAAATATTTAAGAGAGTAATAAAACATTAATTGTTAAACAATATTAATTAACACTATACTGCTCACCAAAACGGTATAGATCCAACCACTCCAACCTGGAGCTAATCATATTCCACTATTCATTGTTCAAGTAAAGTAGTGTGGGACTAATAACAGAAAATATTGCTAGGGCTGTCCATTAACCGCGGGCACGGCTATTTGAATAGCTTTACTCTAATCAGAGGTGTACCAATTTACCCACAAGACACAACTCCACAACACATCATTGTGCGCCTTGATACCATCGTAGTATCTCGGAAAGAAGTTGTGATAGGACCCTCCATGTAATCCGCACAACAAGAGAGCCACCCGCTGGACCACCAATCTTTGATAGGGTTAATCAGGTTCCTAGACAAGGAGACGATCCAACACCCAAAACATGGACTTATTGACGTAGCCATGGTGGTCTTATTGACACAGCCACAACACACTGTGGGGCCTCCGATTGAACGAACTACACTTTAGTTCCCGCCATTACCCATTCTGGCTTGTGGTTAGCACGAGTGTTGCTTCACAATAAGTAGTCCGTAAACCGGTCCTTAACTGTAATAAGCACCGCTAGCAATATTCAAATCCTGGTGCTCATAACCCATCATTTAATTAAATTTTAGTGGACCATTAAATTATCCTCACACGACCACAGTCATGAACTGAATCGTCATTTCATGTGAACTTAATAAATGTAATCACGGTTTAAATGATAGCCCATAAATTATGCTACAGTTTTCTAGGCATGGCTAAGCAGGATCCTAGAATTATTCTAGCTAACCAATAAATAAAGCTAGCTAGTTATATTTGTCCCGTAGGTATAATGACAGGTAATCAAATAAACAAGACCATAATCAAGGATAAAGGTTTCTCTTTTCGATGATATTATAAAAATAAATGCATAGTTAAAGAAAAAGATAGCTTTAAATGTAGGTATAATATGCTCAAAGGTGTTAAGGGATCTGTGTGACATGCCTTGCTGCTTTGCACAAACTTCCGAACTCTCTTCGAGAAATTGCGACTCTTCCGAAACATCGATGGCTAAAGGCAATAAACAAAAATGAGCAAAACAGTACATAAACACACATCAACAGTATAATATTATATTCTTAATAGATAGATCTTGATTTTTAATGATTTTTGCAAGTTGAATCACCCCAAACGGAGTTCGGATGAATTAGTTATGAATTTTCAAAGTTTAAATCCTTCTAAAGTCTATTTAAAAGAATTACACCGATTTATGACATCATTTTAGATTTATTTTAATTCGGAAAAAGGTTTATGGCATCAACACAGGAGAGAGGGAGACAGCTAATACCTGGGCCCCACCAGTCAGAGAGAGGAGGGGCTTGGGTCCATGGTGGACCGAGTCCACCAAGGGGTACACAAATATCTATCACACCCTGAGTATCTCTCTTAATAGTGCCACACAAAAATAAAGAAATGGCCCACAGAAAATATTTAATTAAGGCCAAGAGAATTAGTTAAAGGAAAAAAATACAAAATAATAATCTATCATGGCTGGGAGTATTTTTCTTGTATTCCTCTTGCCAAAATATATTTATAAGATTTTTATTCGAATTTTTAGAGCATGTGAAGTATTTTTAATAAATGGGAAAGCATTATCGGAATTAAAAAGCCACTGGAAATCCTTTTCCTTTTCCTTTTTTCTCCTTTCCCCTTTTCCTCCTTTTCTTTTCTCCCCGAGCCGCGGCCCAATCCTATGCAGCCTGCTTGCCCCACGCCCCCCCCCCCCGTGCTCACCCTCTCTACCAGCTGGGGCCTGTCTGCCAGCCCCGCACGCCCGCGCGCCCCCCTGCCTTCTCTCACTGCCTTTGGGTCCCGCCTGTCAGACCCTAGGCCGCCACGCCCATCCCCCCCTCCCGTTGACAAGCTAGGCTCACCTGTCAGCTTCGTCTTCCTCCTGCCGAACTCAGCCTCGCCCAACTGCGCAGCGCCATTGATCTCCTTGCCCGTTCGGCCTCCTCTTCCATCTGCCCTCAGTTCAAATGCCACGGACCCAGTCTCCCCACTTCCCCGCGCATTTCCCCCACGTCCTCCGCCACTCTCGCGCACAATCTTGTGCGAATTTCGCAAATCTCGTCATCGCCGCCATTTCCCTCAATTTGCAAAATCTGGCCGCCTCGGCCACAATCTTGCTCTTCTCGCGCTTACTTAAACCACTGGCGTGCCCCTCCACTCAGTTTTCCTCAAACGCCCAAGCTTCGCATGCCCTCAAACCCCTCGTGCACCGAGTTCCCAAGCCCCCCGCCGCCGCCGCACTAGTTGCCGCCAAGCCCGTTTCTCGCCACCGCCAGCACCGCCGTGCGCTAGAGTGCCTAGGCCACCACCCCTGCGAGCCCTATTGCCGCCGGAGGCCGTCTTCCCCCGTCCTCCCCTTCGGTGAGTATTTCCGCTAGCCTTCGGCCACGGAATTTCGCCGCTTCTCTCGGCCATTTCTTCCGCGAACCCGTTCTACACCGTCGCCCGGACCTCCCGCACCTCGTCCGCGCCTCCATCGCCACCCTGTGCTGCTGGAACCCCGTCGGCGTTGCCATCCCAAAGCACCCTCGCCGCTAACTCCTCTTATTCATCGCCGTTCACCGTCCTTCAACCGCCGCAACCACTCGGTTTGCATCTCCTCGGCTTCCCCGTTCCATTCCGCTGCTTGCCACCATTCTTCGGGGGCTAGATGGTCGCCGGTGGCGACCATCGGGCCGCTCACCCCGCTGCGGCGCGGACGAGTCCCCATTCACTCCATGCCATCCGATCTACCCCGGGGTAGATCGGGACCGGCCGTGTGGTGCCCCCGCGGGCACCTGTGCCTTGCCACGTCGGCGCCACATTGGCGCCGCATCGCCCATTGGTCTGCCATGGCTACGCATCGGCAGCCACGTGTCCTGATCCTGTTAATCCATGTGGATTGCTGACCGGTAGGCCCCGCCTGTCGACGTCGGTTCCTGGGTCAGCTGACGCCATAAACCTATTTAATTACACAATAAATCGTTAAGAAATTACTTTTGTATAGTAAAAACATGAAGAACCTATAAAATTCATAACTAATTCATACGAGCTCTGATTAGTTCCATTCAAATTTCATTAAATCCAGAAAAATACCAATAATCCATTAAAAATACTTTTAGCTCTTGATTCAGTTCCCACATGTACTGTTTTTAATTGTTTGTGCTTTGATTGCTATAAAAACCGACACTATCGACCCTCCCGTGTACTATGAAGTTGTTGCAAAGTTTGCAAAGCCGGAGCAAGGCAAGTTACATCGCTCCCTCAATCATATTGCACCTATTTATTGCAAAATGTTTGTTTTAAATCAACAAATGTGCATGATTTTATTATTTCATGTGGGAAGGTTGACCTATATAGATGCAATTTGATGGCTATAACTTGATCACCCCTTTATGCCTTTGTAGCTTGGGTAAAAATTTGATTATAAAATGATGATAGGATGCTTAGCCATGCTTAGAATCAATTAGCCCACTTTGGGAGTAGATATTCATTATTATATTTATAGCTCAACATTATGTCAGGAAAAGGAAAACCCGGAACCCTAAACCCTAAACCCTTTGGACATGGCTACTTAAACAATTATAATTTGACCTTATTGGTGGGTTGTGGGTGCATGGTTTTATTGGTCGCACCCATGGCAATTAAGTACCGGTTCACGGGAATCCCTTGGGCAATTATTCGTACATACCACAAGCCAGTGTGGGCAACGGTTGGGGCTTGTAGCATAGCTTCTCCCTCTCCTAGGCAAGGATTGTCTAGAGGACTAAGCTGGATCCGCCATCAAGATGCCTGTGGATTGAAAGCCTCCGTGTGGCTAGTTGTTTATAGGCTTTCTTTATCTTTTACCGCTGCATTTATGTAAGATAATTTTATTATGTTTGTAAAACATACTCGGTATGGCAACTTGGTATTGTGTACCCTGGCTTTCCTGGACAGGGATTTAATACACAGAAATGTTCAGAATTCCGGTCATGAATTTCTGGGCGTTACAAGTTGGTGTCAGAGCCGAACTTGACCATAGGATTAGCCAAATGGAAACCCTAAGAGCCCTCTGAAATTTCTCATCTGCATATGCCTTTTGCACTTGGAGTTATTTCGGGAAAATTGGAAATTTATTCTCGGGTTAGGATAAAATCTTGGCCTTTATTTGACTAAAATTTTTGAGTCGGGTCGAGTCTAGGATGGGAATTTTATTCGATGATCACGGCATGGATGTCCAAATTTTGGGAAAAACATTGGTTCGTCGGGGGGGGGGGGGGGGATGTATAATTTAGGGCATGTACATTTCTCAATCACTTTGCAATTGCTATTTAAATTAATTTGGCATTACTTAATTTCAGTCGTATCATTTTGTCAATTTCTTAATAAAGTTTGTGCACAAAATTATTTCATGCATAAAATTGTTGTTTATTTCTAAATTATTTACTGTTGCTTTATTTGGATCTAAGAATACATTGATTCTCCCTCCTTGCCTTCTATAGATGGCCAGCCTTCCCAAGCAACGTGGAGCAGAGATGGGAGGTTTTGGGAAGAACTCCGCATGATGAGCTTTACCTTAGGGTACAACCATGCCCCCGAGTACACCGCCGTGGAGCTACTGGAGGGCGAGCTCCTATACCGTGTCCGCTTGGAGCTGCCAGGCGAATAGTATCTCCTGCCAGCCATGGAGATTGAGATTGGTGGGCGTACCTACGACCACGCCTGTTAGGAGATAGCTTTTCGCCTGCTTGGAGAGCTACGTCGGAGGCATCACTCCACCCTTCGTACCACGGCCTACTGCTACCTACCCAACCAGGCACACTACTAGGTCTACAGTACCTTCTAGCCGGCTGACATGGAGACCACCATCGTCCACATGAGGCAAGCGTTGTGGGCCATGGACTATATGGCCGCCAAATGGGTGCGTGCGGCTCACAACAAGGAGGATGCCAATAGGATGACCATCATTGGTCTCCAGAACAAGATCGACCGCCTGAAGAAGGAGGTCATGGAGCTGAAGGGACAGCAGCCACCTAGTGGTGCCAGTATTCGTCTGACCCCAAGGAAGAGGACCCTTCCTCTAGTGCGCATTCAGTTGGCCCCTAGGAATGGGCCACATGCACCGCCAGCTCCAGCACCAGCTCTAGCTCCAGCCCCTGCGCCAACACTCGCAACAGCACCAACCGGTGGCCTGATCAGTGCGTCGTTGAGTGACAGTAGCTCTTAGGGCGGCACTAGCATCCACCGGGGTTTCACCTCCACCAACGACAGTAGTTCCTTCAGTGGATCCCGCACCTGCAATGAGGCCAGTTCGTTGACTCACAACATTGAGGACTACATGGGTGGGTCCAGGAGCCGCTCCGACGATGAGGTGGGCGATGAGCAGGAGCCAGAGTACGACTCGGACGACCGCAAGAGCCGCTTAGAGCACTAGATGCGTTGTCCCTAGTTTTATCATTTTCCTTAGTTTGATTCCATGTTAGTTGTAATGTCAGGATGTTTTGCTTTGTGGTTAGTCGGTGGTTCATATCGTCTGTTGTGGTATGGCCGCCTCGGTTAGGAGTTGAATTGCTTTTGTTATGTTTCCAAACTATGCACTTCAGTTAATTTAATTCAGTCACTTAATTACCACTCCTATTTCTGAGCCGCCTGTTTTTCTCCTTCCCTTCCACCT
The DNA here is from genome assembly GCA_003991445.1 of Oryza meyeriana var. granulata. NCBI lineage: Eukaryota > Viridiplantae > Streptophyta > Magnoliopsida > Poales > Poaceae > Oryza > Oryza meyeriana. The sequence goes on along the minus strand of RYFJ01002415.1, from coordinate 48,692 downwards.
CCATCCCTGTTCAGATGGTGAACACTAGGACCGGTAACCGCGCTGCCAGTGACGCCAGCGCTACAAATCAGCAGGATGGAGCGCCACAGAACAACGGGGCTCCCAACCACATGCCACCTCCGTTACCCGAGAATCTGACACTCGCCCAGCTTCTAGCCAACCAGAACCAAATGATGGTAATCATGATGCAGCAAAACAACCTGCAGTAGCAGCACCAGCAGCCTCACGTCCTAGCCATTGCTCCCTAGTCAAAACTGCCTGAGTTCTTGTGGGTTAGGCGACCTACTTTCTCAAGCACCACCAACTCCATGGAAGCCAACGACTGGATATTGGCGATTGAGAAGAAGCTCAACCTTCTCCAATGCAACGACCAGTAAAAGGTTGCTTTCACCACACACCAGCTCCTAGGTCCCGCCTCTTCTTGGTGGGGCAACTTTCTCGTGACCCACACCGCCACGACTGAGGTCACTTGGGCTGAATTCTATCACAACTTTCGGAAATCCTAGATCCTGGCCGGTATTGTGGCACAGAAGAAGAGGGAATTCAGATTTGGTGCAGGGGAACAAGACAGTCACGGAGTACCTCCATGACTTCAATCGCTGAGCATGCTACGCGCCAGAGGATGTCTGCACTAATGCAGAGAGGCAGGAGAAGTTCCTAGAGGGACTTGATGACGAGCTGACCAACCAACTCCTCTCCAGCGACTATCCTGATTTCGAGAAGTTGGTGGACAAAGTAATCCGCCAGGAAGATCAGCGCAACAAGATGGACCTCAAGTGGAAGGTGGCCCAGTTCCGAGCTCACCAGGGACAGCACCAGAGGCCGTGAGTGATGCTGGGGCATCGGGGTGAACCTTCCACCATGATTGTCCGCCACCAACTCCCGTTCCACCTCGGGCACTTCAGGGGCAACAGCAACAACAGCGGGCAGCACAACCGTAACCCCGCTTCGCGCCCACCAATGGCGCCAGCACAACAGGGTCAGCCATGGAAGGACAGTGGGGGAAAGACCCTCATTTGCTTCAACTGTAATGAGCTAGGTCACTTCACTAACAAGTGCCCGAAGTCGAAGTGCATAGGACCTAGGCTTGCAGCTCCCCAGAACCCTAATGCCAACCAACACGTGATAAAGGGGCGTGTTAATCATGTCTCCGCAAAAGAGGCACAGGCCGCACCAGAAGTGGTACTGGGTATGTTTCTCATGAACTCAATACCTGCAACAGTGCCTTTTGATTCTGGTGCAATGCATTCTTTCATATCGAAGAAATTTGTAGGAAAACATGGGATAAAAGTAGTGAAACTTAGAAGTGGTACTGGGTATGTTTCTCATGAACTCAATACCTGCAACAATGCCTTTTGATTCTGGTGCAATGCATTCTTTCATATCAAAGAAATTTGTAGGAAAACATGGGATAAAAGTAGGTACTGGGTATGTTTCTCATGAACTCAATACCTGCAACAGTGCCTTTTGATTCTGGTGCAATGCATTCTTTCATATCAAAGAAATTTGTAGGAAAACATGGGATAAAAGTAGTGAAACTTAAAATCCCCATGTGGGTTCAGACCCTATGGAACCGCATGACCACAGCTCACTATAGTCCCGTAGTGAGCATAGAAATCTAAGAATCATCCTTTGTAGCGAACCTCATCCTCTTAGAATCTGAAGACCTAGATGGCACAAGAACCGCTAGCCCAGCCCGCCATCCTTTGTAGCGAACCTCATCCTCTTAGAATCTGAAGACCTAGATGGCACAAGAACCGCTAGCCCAGCCCATCCGATAGGCGGGCCCACTTACACATATCACCCCACTTACACTTTCGTTCTCGTTTCGTGTAAAATGGTTAACCCGAAAGTACTATGGTTGGAGGGACAAGGCCTTATAAGTTAGTTCAACTTTTGCTCAACTAGCAAGGTGGTACTAATCAAGTGTACACATCACTTATGGGCCACATAGGCGAGATTTTAATTGGGCCAGGATGTCACAGGGGGCTGCGTGACGGCGTGTGGCCGAGGAGGACGAGGGTGAAGGCCGGCGGCAACGGCGGCGAAGGGCGACTATGCAGTGCGACGGCGACGACCAAGACGAGGACGACGGCAGCTCGGCCGCGAGGACGGAGGACGGGCGACGCCCAGGGAAACACAAGGCCGGTGGCACTGCAGCGAAGGGCGGCGTCCGGTGGAGAGATGCCGGGGAAGAAGTCCACGGCAGGGACTCACCGGAGGCAGGCTTCGGCCATAGGGGCGACGATGGCGACGGCTGCCCGGTGAAGGTGGCGCTGGACAGCAGGGCAGCGGCGCCCTGGCGAGCGGCAGCAGAACACGACGGCAACGGCAGGGGAAGACAGAGGGTGGCATGGCAGGTGACGGCTTGCAGCAACGGCGCGAGGCGGGCGCACAGGAGCAGGCGCAGGTCCAGCAGTGGCAGGCGGCGAAACTGGCGGAGAGGAAACGGCGACGGATTTGGATGCTCACCAGCAGTGGAGATGGGCGCAGGCAAATGCGACGACGACGACAACTGCCCAGCGGTGGCGACGGCACGGGAGCAGAGCAGGGCGGCGGCACTGCGGGCAGGGGCGCGTGCAGGGGCGACGGCGCTTGCTGGCGGCTCTGGACGGACGGGCAAACGGAGGCGGCGGCAGCGCAGGACGAGGCGATGCAGCAAGGCGAGCTCAACGCGCGGCGGCGCTTGCAGGCGGCGGCGGCGCACGGGATGGAGCGGCCAGGAGGCGGCGCGGCTAGGGCGCAGGTGGGGCAGCGCACGGGTATTTGTAGGGAGAGAGTCCGAGGCGCCGATGGATGGCGGCTGTGAGCGGATTCAGCGGCGGCAGGTGCGCGGAGGCGACGGCACGGCGCTGGCCTGGGCCGGGCGGCGGTGGCGGTGACGGGCCAAGGGAGCGGCGGCGGTAGGCCGAGCGCAGGCCGGGTCTGGGGGAGCTCGGCCGAGGAGGGGCTCGGCCCGGGCGGCTCAGGGTTGGAGCAGGCCGGCTTGGGCTGGCGGCGTGGAGAGGCAGAGGAGGGAGATGAGAAGAAAGAGGCCAGGAGCAGGAAGAGGAACAGGGAAAAGGGAAAAAGAAATAAAGGGAAAATAAAAGAGGAAAGGGAAAAAGGAAAAAGGAGAGGGGTTTTTTTTTTGGAAAAACCATAAAATTTGGAAAATTGGAAAATAAGAATTCGAGGAATATTTTCAAATAAAAAATTGTAGAAATATTAAGAATTTTGGGGATATTGGAATTTCGGGAAACATTTTGAATGTTTTGGTTTTGTTTTCGGGAATGGAAATCTCAGGAATATTTTATGGGATCCAAGAATTGGAAAAACTCTGAAGTATTTGAGAATTTGGATTTGTTTCAAAGGACCTGGGTTTTTGTGGAGACCAAGGAAATTTTAAAAGGAACTATGGATATTTTATAAAAAGGGAATGAATAGATTTGAGACGCTCAGATTTGGAACTTTGGGGAATTTTTCTGGAGTCGGACTTTCCAGGGAATCAAAGATTCGGGAACAACAACCCGAGAAAGGTACAAAGGGACTTGATAGAGAACAACCCGAGAAAAAGAATTTGGAATTATTTAAATAATTACTGAAATTGATCTTTGTAATATTAAAATTAATTCTGGAGCTCCGAAAAATCCGAGAAAATTTCAGAGAGTGTAATTACACACAAATAATTTATTAAAATAATTTAAACCATGATTTACTAAAGAAATTTTTATTTCCCATTTTTACTTTACTTAATTATTTTACTTTATAATTTAATATAAATTCTAGAAAATCAATTATTAATTAATTATTTAATTCCTGAAAAATCGGGCTGTGACACCCGTGCCACAGAGACAGGAGGCAAGCTTGAATCAGGTTGCAGCCAAGCAACAACCTGAAAGTGGAAAGAAACCGGACCGGAAGGTGGAGGATATTCGAATAGTAAGGGAGTATTCGGATGTGTTTCTTGAAGATTTACTAGGGATGCCACCAAAAAGAGAGATCGAGTTTAGAAGCGATTTGGCACTAGGAATGGCCTCAATATACAAAAGGTCGTACAGAATGGCACCGAACGAAATGGCGGAAGTCAAGAAGCAAGTTGACGATCTGCTACAGAAGGGCTACATCCGACCCAGCACGTCACCTTGGGGTGCACCGGTCATTTTCGTGGAAAAAAAGGACAAAACAAAGTGGATGTGAGTGGATTACCACGCACTAAATGACGTCACCATAAAAAACAAGTATCCCTTACCAAAGATTGATGATCTCTTTGATCAATTGCAAGGTGCCACTATCTTCTCCAAGATAGAGTGCGATCAGGATACCATCAGTTAAGGATCCAGGAAGAGGATATTCTGAAGACGGCCTTTACCACTCGGTATGGGTTGTACGAGTGCACTGTTATGTCCTTTGGACTGATGAACGCACCGGCTTTCTTCATGAACCTGATGAACAAGGTGTTCATGGAGTTTCTGGATAAGGTTGTGGTGGTTTTCATTGACGACATCCTCATCTACTCGAAATCAACAGAAGAACATGAACAGCACCTCCAGTTGGTCCTCGAGAAGTTGAGAGAGCACCAGCTGTACGCCAAGTTTAGCAAGTGTAACTTCTGGCTGAACGAAGTGCAGTTCCTCGGGCACGTCATCACCGCTCAGGGAGTTGTGGATCCGACGAATGTGGAGTCAGTCACCAATTGGAAATAGCCCAAGACCGTGACACAAGTGCGGAGTTTTCTCAGACTCGCAGGTTATTACCGCCGGTTCATTGAAAACTTCTCAAAGGTCGCAAGGCCCATGACACAGCTGTTGAAGAAGGACGTGAAGTTTGTTTGGATAGCCGAGTACAACCGCAGCTTTGAGGAGCTCAAAAAGGGGTTAGTGTCAGCACCAGTCTTGATCTTGCCAGACCCCAAGAAGGACTTTCAGGTGTATTGCGATGCATCCCGTCAAGGGCTAGGATGTGTGCTGATGCAAGAAAACAGGGTCGTTGCCTACGCGTCTCACCAGTTGCGTCCCTATGAGGGCAACTACTTAACACACGACTTGGAATTGGCTGCAGTGGTCCATACCTTGAAGATTTGGCAGCATTACCTCATCAGCAACCGCAGTGAGATCTACCCGGACCACAAGAGTCTGAAGTACGTATTTACCCAGCCTGACCTAAATCTCCGTCAAAGAAGGTGGCTGGAGTTTATTAAAGATTACGACATAGGGATACACTACCACCTGGGTAAAGCCAATGTGGTAGCAGCCACTTTGAGCAGGAAGAGCTACTGCAACGCCACTCGAGCAGAGGTGCTGTGCAAGGAAGTACAGCAGGAATTTGAATGTTTGAATCTGGGCATCATGGACCCCGGATTCGTGGCAGCCCTAGAGGCCCAACCCACACTCTTTGATTAGGTTTGCATGGCACAAGCGAATGACCTAGAGATTAAAGAATCAAGAAGAAATGAGAGTCGGAAAGCATAGGGTTTCATGGAAGACAAAATAGGACGTCTAGATGGGAGAACGATTGTGCGTCTCAGAAAACAAGGAACTCAAAGACTTGATACTCCGGGAAGCTCATGAGACACAATACTCTATTCACCCCAAAAGCACTAAAATGTACCAAGATCTCAAGACAAAGTTTTGGTGGGCTAGTATGAGAAGGGAGATCACGGAATTCATGGCACTCTGCGATGTGTGCCAGCGAGTTAAAGCATAATACCAATGGCCTGAAGGACTTCTACAACCGCTTAGAGTCCTAGAGTGGAAATGGGAAGAGATCAGAATGGACTTCATCACCGGTTTGCCTCGGTCATCTTCAGGATACGATTCGATCTAGGTGATCGTTGATTGACTCACCAAGGTCGCCCATTTCATCCCTGTGCACACCACCTACTTAGGCAAGAGACTGACATAACTCTACATGGCTCGCATAATGTGTTTACATGGAGTACCCAAGAGGATTGTATCCGACCGTGGTAGCCAGTTCACTTCCAAGTTTTGGCAGAAGCTACAAGCGGAACTGGGAACCCGACTAAATTTCGGCATGGCCTACCATCCACAAACAGATGGGCAGACCGAAAGGATCAATCAGATTTTGGAAGATATGCTAAGAGTTTGTGTTTTGGACATCGGTGGGACTTGGGATAAGAGTCTACCCTACGTAGAGTTCTCGTACAATAACAGTTACCAAGCCAGTTTGCAGATGGCACCATTTGAGGCATTGTATGGTAGGAAGTGCCGTACACCCCTCTTTTGGGATCAGACCGGCGAACGCTAGGTATTCGAGACAGATGCACTCAAAGAAGCCGAGGAGAAAGTGGCCATTATCCAGGAAAGATTGAAGACAGCTCAATCCAGACAGAAGAGCTATGGCAACAACCTGATACGGGGAGCGCCCGACCTTCTCGACGTAGAATATGGATACACCATGCAACCTCACGAATTGGATGAACAACACGCTGCCCGTGCAACACACCTTTCACCTCGGATTCGCACAACCACACACTTTGATATATTGATCCACTGGACCACGCAAGAGTGGACCTATTGAACCCTCAATTCCCCGAAAGGAAAAAAGCAAGAACAATCTTTGGCAGAACTCCCAATTCCCCTCTCTAGATTGGCGGCGGCGGCACAAACCCTAGGAGAAGAACAAGAGCAATATTTGCATCTGAAAATGTGGTCTGACCTGGTTTTGTCGAGTACATGGACATATATACATCCCTAAGTACAATCTAGATCAGGCTCGACGTCAGCTTTCCAACAAGTACTCAAATGTCCAAATTGGAGTCCGTATCAGGGCGTTTGGACCGAATTAATTTGGACTTTTCCAACAGCCAATCCGAGTCTGAGTTGGGTCAAATCCGAATTTGCTTCTATTTCCTTGTGAGGGAAGGGTTGAATTTGTGTAGGCCTTTCAGGTAAAGTCCTCCTCCACTTGTAATAGGAACCCATCTTCCCCATTAAGCAATTGGACTAGTACGAATAGATCTTGCTCAACTCCCGTAAATAGTCAGGCCTGCCGTCAAGGTTGATGCAGACTTCACCGTGCTTTCCATGCATCGATCTGGACGCTGCCACTAAACATAGCGTTGGCCAGCAATCTCCTCCTCTCGTCTTCCAATCTCCAATGATGCAACTTTCTCAAACCTAAGCACAAGCAAGGTACAACTATTAGGTAGCAAACTATTCTCACTGATATCATAATTAAAAGTAGTTAGGAATAGATTCACCTTGTTTTGAATTTCCCATGCACGTGCTCGTGTGATAGGTCCTCTATATGCATTGGCGATACTTGGATCTGCTGCAGCAGCAGTAGATGAAGAATGTGAGGAGTTAGGCTGATCCTCATCATCCTCCCCCTCTTGAAAAGGATTCATCCTCGAATCTGTATCTTCCATTGCAAAGAATGGTGACAAATCTGCCACATTGAATGTGTTACTCACAGCGTAATCACCTGAAGATCTATCTTGTAAGAATTGTCATTTATCTTCTCCAAAACTCTGAATGGCCCATCTCCACGTGGCATAAGCTTGGACTTGCGCTTCTCCGGAAAATGATCCTTGTGAAGGTGCACCCAAACTAAGTCACCTAGCTCAAATAGCATTTTCTTTCTGTTTTTATTTGCCCTTGTAGCATATGATTGTACTTTCTTATTAATTGTTTCCTTTGTCTTCTCATGCATTTTTTCACATAATCTGCACGCTTCGATGCTTCCATGTTGGCATGTTCTTGAAGTGGTAGTGGCAGCAAGTCAAGTGGCGTAATAGGATTAAATCCATACACCACCTAAACGGACTGAGTTGAGTAGTAGAGTGCACCACCCTATTGTAGGCAAACTCAACATGTGGCAAATAATCGTCCCACTCCTTCAGGTTGTTCTTAATCATTGTCCGCAGTAGCATAGAAAGTGTTCAATTCACCACCTCCGTCTGTCCATCAGTTTGTGAGTGACAAGTCATTGAAAACAACAACTTAGTCCCAAGCTTGGCCCACAAAGTTTTCCAAAAGTAGCTCATGAACTTGACGTCATGATCTGAAACAATAGTATGAGGTACTCCATGCAAGCGTATCACCTCCCTGAAAAACAAGTCAGCTACATGCGATGCATCGTCGCTCTTATGGTAGGGAATAAAGTGCGCCATTTTGGAAAATCTGTCAACAACAATAAATACTGAATCCCTCCCCCTCTTAGTCCTAGGTAGTCCTAAAACAAAGTCCATGCTAATATCCACCCAAGGGGCATTAGGAACTGTAATGGAGTGTATAAACCGTGAGGGTTCAGTTTTGATTTTGCTTTATGACAAGTAAGACACCTTTGCACATACCTTTCGATGTCACGCCTCAACTTAGGCCAATAAAAATTCTCAAACAGTAGCATGTAGGTCTTTTCTCTCCCAAAATGTCTCATCAATCCTCCAGCATGTGATTCCTGCAACAATAACAAACGCACTGACGATCTTGGAACACATAGCTTGTTAGCATGAAATAAAAACCCATCATGCATATGATATTTGTCCCAGCCTTTCCCATCCAAACACTTAAGAGTATGGTTCTGAAAATTCGCAATCATTTGCATACAATTCTTTCAAACTCTCCAGACCTGAAACTTTCACATCTAGTTGAGTTAAAAGCACACTCTTTCGTGATAAAGCATCAGCAACTACATTCTCCTTTCCCTTCTTATAGCACACAACATATGGAAAAGACTCAATGAACTCAACCCACTTAGCATGCCTACGGTTCAGATTAGCTTGGCCTCTTAAATATTACAAAGCTTCATGATCAGAATGAATAACAAACTCTTTAGGCCAAAGATAATGTTGCCAAGTTTCCAAAGCACGCACAAGAGAATATAACTCTTTATCATAGACAGGATAATTCAACTGTGCACTACCAAGCTTCTCACTAAAATAAGCAACAGGCTTGCCTTCCTGCATCAAAACACCACCAATACCAATTCCACTAGCATCACATTCAATCTCAAAAGTTTTATTGAAATCTGGTAAAACAAGCAATGGTGCTTCAGTCAACCTCTTTTTCAGCTCACCAAAAGAATCCTTTTGTGCTTTACCCTAAACAAATTGCACACCCTTTTTAGTTAGCTCATTTAATGGGGCTGCAATAGTACTAAAATCTTTTACAAAGTGCCTGTAGAAACTAGCTAGGCCATGAAAACTACGCACTTGGCTAGCATTCACAGGTGTAGGCCAGTTTTTAATCGATTCAACCTTGGACTCATCAACTTTTACACGCTGGCCTGAAACAACATATCCTAGAAACACCACCTTCTCTTTGCAAAAAGTGCACTTTTCAAAATTAGCAAACAAGCGCTCAGACCTAAGCACATCTAGCACTTGTCGAATATGACCAAGGTGTTCCTCCATGTTTTTACTATATATCAAAATGTCATCAAAGTACACTACCACAAATCTCCCAATGAAAGCCCTTAGAACATGATTCATCAAACGCATGAATGTACTAGGTGCATTAGTTAGACCAAAAGACATTACTAACCACTCGTACAATCCAAATTTTGTTTTAAAGGCATTTTTCCACTCATCACCTACTTTCATTCGAATCTGATGGTAACCACTGCATAAATCAATTTTAGAGAATATAACAGCACCACTAAGTTCATCTAGCATATCATCAAGTCTAGGAATAGGATGACGATACCTAACAGTGATGTTATTAATTGCTCTACAATCTAAACACATGCGCCATGTACCATCTTTCTTTGGAACAAGAATAACAGGGACAGCACAAAGACTAAGGCTTTCAAGTACATACCCTTTGTTTAGAAGTTCTTGTACATGTCGCTGAATTTCTTTTGTTTCCTCTGGATTGGTGCAGTAAGGTGAATGGTTGGGAAGGGATGCCCCTGGAATCAAGTGTTCAATTCCACGAATTGGTGGCAAACCAGCAGACACTTCTTTTGGAAACACATCATCATAATCCTGCAAAACTTGAGAGACAACACTTGGAAGAGATGTTAAGTCGTTAGTAGAAAGCAATGCATCCTTGTACAGCAATACAAAGTGCAACAAATTGGGATCATCTCTCATTTCTCTTATCTCTGATTTTGTGGCTAACATCACTAGCTTATCTCCCTCACTTTTCATTTTACCACTCTGTTTTGGCTTGTGGCTCTCACTCACTGATTTGTGGATAACACTCTTCTGCTCTCTTTTTTTTAGCACTCTCAATTACAGCTTCCATTTTCTGGCAACTCTCGTTTATGATTTGTGAAGGAGTCATAGGTCATAGCACTATATCCCTTTCTTTCCACTTCAACCTGTACTGATTAGTGTGACCATTGTGTTGCACCACACGGTCATACTGCCACGGCCTACCAAGCAGCAAGTGACACACCGTCATCGGCACCACGTCGCACTCAACGGTGTCACAATAGTCCCCAATCTGAAAGGTGACTTTCACCATGAATTGAATCTTAACTTCCCCACAATCACTGAACCATTGCACATGATATGGATGGGGATGACGCAAACAATTCAAACCAAGCTTATCACACATCTCCTTACTAGCTAGGTTATGACAACTACCACCATTAATGATAACTTTGCATACCTTGCCATCAACTTTTGCCTTGGTCTAAAATAAATTGCAACATTGTTCGTGATCAATCCTAGGCCGAATTGTCAACACTTTTGGTGTAACAACAAGTGAAGGCCCCTCTTCAAAGTCACAATAAACAGTACCATTTGCCTCCTCATCTTCCTCTTGGGCATCCACACAACTAGCCAAATCAGCAGCTTGGTCATTGTCATCTTCATTTGCTGATTCATATTCACCGTCCTCCAAAATCAGCATAGTCTTGTTGTTTGGGCAATCCTTTTGCACATGACCACATCCAAGACATTTGAAACATTGAATACTACTCCTCCTTGTCATAGAACCCACTGAAGAGGTGCTGCTACCTATAGGAACAACAGGCTTCTTGCTTGCACTTGGTGTAGTCTCCTCTTTCTTGCTGAATTGCGATAATTGAAGCTATTAGAGGTGAAGTTCTTATTCAAATTAAACTTTGGAGTTGGCCTACCTCCACTGGATGAAGTGTGAGCAGCAAATGATGTGGTGCGTGTCACTTTTGCATCTTCTTGCACTTGACGTTCTGCCTTTGTAGCTTGATGCACCAATTGCACTACATTGTTGTATGTCCGAAAGTTGACAATACGCTTGATGGGATGATTCAAACCAGCAAAGAAACGTGCCATTGTTTGCTCTTCATCTTCCTGCACCTTGGCTCGATTCATGGCTTTCTCCATCTCCTTGTTGTACTCCTCGACAGAACATGTTCCCTGCTTCATATTCTGCAATTTCTCAAAAAGATCATGTTTGTAGTGACTAGGAACAAAACATGTCCGCATCTCATGCTTCATCTCTACCCATGTTGCAACAGTAGGTTCGTTGCGTCCCTCCCTTTGTTTCAACACTTGTTCCCACCAAATCAGTGCATAATCATCAAACTCAAGTGATGCCATTTGCAGCTTGGTTTCTTCCGTGTAATTGCGCATATGGAAAATCTTATCAACCTTTAATTCCCAAGTGAGATATTCCTCGGGGTCATTGGTATCACATAATTTGGGTATAGTAACCTTAAGCTTTCCAAATCTATCCTCACGCTCGCCATTATTACCATGACGCAGTTGGTATCCAACTCCACGACCCAACACAAAGTCAGCATCATCATCAACTCCCTGTGCAGCCACTGCAGGTTGGCCACGGCCCAAACGGCCACGACCCCTTCCATTGCTGCCATCACCACGTCCAGGCCCTGGGGGACGCATGCCTTGAGTAGCAGCATTGTTGCGTCTCTATTGTGCTTCATGCTGTCCACGATCAGCAGCCTCGGCACCCGTCTCATCAAGCAAGGGACCATGAACACTGCCATCCTCATCTTGAGGTCTCAATACATGTTCAAGATCATTAACAATGTTTTGCCTCAATTGATCCATATTGTTGTTTACTTGCATCTCAAAATCTTGAACAGTCTTTTGGATATTTTCAGATAGCGGATCGGTTCTTTCTTCTAGTGCATTCATTCTGATATTCATCTCCCTTCGCAACACATCTCTCAAAGCATTGAATTGTAAGCGATTGATTGGGTCATTTGCATGATTGTTTGCTCCATTCAGCAAATTTTCTTCTTCATTACCTGACATGGTTAGTTGTGCAAATTTCCTATCTACAACAGCAAAATATTATGTATTGTTGTGGAAACTATCAACCCCACTCTCTTACCAAAAGTCGTTCTTACCCTTCCTTCTCAAGATGAGGGGCTAGATCACACTCTGCTAGTAGTAGACAACTCAAAAGTGATGGTTAAGCGAATTCAAAGTTTAGGAGCAATTGCACAAGTAGTAAATATGTGGAGCTTGGAGGGCTTAGTGTTTGCCCTAGCAATTCTGAATTCAAGATATTATTTCGTTAAATAATAATCTAAGTTAGAACAAAATGCCTAGTTGCTGACCACAAGATATAAGTGAAGTGTACAGCAACTCACACGCAATGATAATGGGACTTATGCAACCAAGAAGTGAGCTATCACAATCTGATTTTGAAACCAAAGCTCGTGTTGCAAAAGTTCAAGGAGAGACGCTAGCTAAGTGCTCGAACTCAGAATTGGGCTACAAGATTTCCACAAATAACCAATTGATAAATTCTGAAAATAGTGTCAATCAATGTGGTGATTGCAGCACCCTTTTTTTTTTGCTTTCTTTCTTTTTGAACCTTTTCCTTCTTTTTTTTTGCTACCACGATTAGCACACCAGATGGCTATCCAATATAATGTTTCAATATAATTCACATGCGTGCAAAGCCCAAGAGCAACTTCCTACAGCTAGTCTCAATAGGATCAAAGTGTTCACAAAGGATAGAATTGGTTCACTAAACTTTCTTTTTATGTGGACACAGCACAAAATATATTGTAAACGACGAAAGGGACTCACAACTCAAAACTGAAAACTGAAACTAAAGATGACACAAACTCAGAATAGCAACTAACTTGGCTGGCCCAAAACACGAAGATATAAGCCGAAATTGAGACTTCGTCTAGAGACAGAGAGTTGTAGAACACCACGTGCTCTTTCCAACAAGTATCTAAACACCAAAATCCGACTTCGTATGAAACAATTATCACTGTATTACCGAACATGACTTGTACTGAAAATTTAGAACACGACAAAAGTCAAGCACACCACTATGTTTCTGTTCAAGCATTCAAAATTCACCGCAAAGGTAAATCCGAGCACGTCCACAAGATAAAGTGATGTAGGCTCAAAGATAACGTGAAGGAAAACAAAGATCAGTAACTAAACACAAGTCTAATGGACTAGAACTTAATAAAACTCACTAGAAACAGAATGCAAACTAGGGGCTGATTTTTTTTAGAGTTTTCGTGTATAAGATAGGAATAAAATTGATAGCAAAGGGTTAAAGATTCTACCGAGACAACCAAAGCTCTAATACCAAGATGATACGGGGAGCGCCCGACCTTCTTGACGTAGAATCTGGATACACCGTGCAACCTCACGAATTGGATGAACAACACACTGCCCATGCAATGCACCTTTCACCTCGAATTCGCACAACCACATGCTTTGATAGATTGATCCACTAGACCACGCAAGAGTGGATCTATTGAACCCTCAATTCCCCAGAAGGAAAAAAGCAAGAACAATCTTTCGCAGAACTCCCAATTCCCCTCTCTAGATTGGCGGTGGCGGCACAAACCCTAGGAGAAGAACAAGAGCAATGTTTGCATCTGTATAAATGTGGTATGACCTGGTTTGGTCGAGTACATGGACATATATACATCCCTAACACTTGGAAACAAACTAGGACTCAATCTGATAACTACAGATTACATGCAGCTGATTGTTTCGGTCATTGCGGTGTAACCACAGCGAATCTGGTGGCCCCTGAGTACAATCTGGATCAGGCTCGACGTTAGCTTTCCAACAAGTACTCAAACGTCCAAATTAGAGTCCGTATGAGGGCGTTTGGGCCGAATTAATTTGGACTGCTCCAACAGCCAATCCGAGTCCGAGTTGGGTCAAATCCGAATTTGCTTCTATTTCCTTGTGAGGGAAGGGTTGAATTCATGTAGTCCTTTCAGGTAAAGTCCTCCTCCACTTGTAATAGGAACCCATCTTCCCCATTAAGCAATTGGACCAATACGAATAGATCTTGCTCAACTCCCGTAAATAGTCAGGCCTGCCGTCAAGGTTGATGTAGACTTCACCATGCTTTCCATGCATCGATCTGGACGCCGCCACTAAACATAGCGTTGGGCCAGCAAGCTCCTCCTCTCATCTTCCAATCTCCAATGATGCAACTCCCTCAAACCTAAGCACAAGCAAGGTACAACTATTAGGTAGCAAACAGATTCACCTTGTTTTGAATTTCCCATGCATGTGCTCATGTGATAGGTCCTCTATATGCATTGGCGATACTTGGATCTGCTGCAGCAGCAGTAGATGAAGAATGTGAGGAGTTAGGCTAATCCTCATCATCCTCCCCCTCTTGAAAAGGATTTGTCCTCGAATCTATATCTTCCATTGCAAAGAATGGTGACAAATCTGCCACATTGAATGTGTTACTCACAGCGTAATCACCTGGAAGATCTATCTTGTAAGAATTGTCATTTATCTTCTCCAAAACTCTGAATGGCCCATCTCCACGTGGCATAAGCTTTGGACTTGTGCTTCTCCGGAAAACGATCCTTGCGAAGGTGCACCCAAACTAAGTCACCTGGCTCAAATAACATTTTCTTTCTGTTTTTATTTGCCCTTGCAGCATATGATTGTACTTTCTTTTCCTCTTTTTTTTTTCTCCCCGGGCCGCGGCCCACTCCTGTGCGGCTGCTCGCATGGCCCGCTCGCCCTGTGTGCTCCTCCCGCTCACCCTCTCTGCCAGTTGGGGCCGCCTGCCACCCTCGCATGCCTGTGAGCCTGCTCGCCCTTTCTCACTGCCTCTGGGTCCGGCCCGTCAGACCCTAGGACGCCTCGCCCGTCCCCCCTCCCCCCGCCGACAGGTCAGGCCTGCTTGTCAGCTTCATCTTACTCCCACTGATCTCAGCCTCGCCAAGCCGTGTAGCGCCGTCGATCTCCTTGCCCGTTCGGCCTCCTCTACCATCCGCCCTCAGTTCAAATGCCGCGACCCAGTCTCCCCACTTCCCTGCGCATTCCCCCCCCCCCACATCCTCCGTCCCTCTTGTGCACGATCCAGTGCGAATTTTGCACATCCCGCCATCGCCGCTGTTTCCCTCAATTCACAAAATCCGATCGCCTCGGACATGATCTCGCTCTCCCCGTGCCTACTTAACCCACTGGCATGCCCCTCTGCTTAGTTTCCCTCAAACGCCCAAGCTTCCCATGCCCTTAAACCCCTCGCACACCGAGTTCCCGAGCCGCCCGCCACCGCCGCAGTAGTTGCCGCTGAGCCTGTTCCTCTCCACCACCAGCACTACCATGCCCTAGAGTGCCTAGGCCACCGCCCCTGCGAGCCCCATCACCATCGGAGGCCGTCTCTCCCCATCGTCCCCTTCGGTGAGTATTTCGCCTCTTCTCTCGATCGTTTCTTGTGCTAACCCACTCTACACCATCGCCAGGTCCTCCTGCACCTCGTCCGCACCTCCGTCGGCACCCTACGCCGCTGGAACCCCATCAGCTTTGCCATCCAGAAGCACCCTTGCCGCTAACTCTTTTTCTTTGTCGCCATTCGCCGTCCTCCGACCGCCGTAACCCCTCGGTGAGCATCCCCTTGGCTTCCCCGTTCCATTCTGCCACTCGCCGCCATTCTCCAGGGGACGGATGGTCGCTGGCGGCGACCATAGGGCCGCTCGCCCGTCGTGGCCGCACCGGCGGGGAAGAGTCCCCATTCATCCCGCGCCGTCTGATCTACCCCGAGGTAGATCCGTACTAGCCACGTGGCACCCCCACGGGGGCCCATGCCTCGCCACATCGGCGCCACGCTGGCGCCGCGTCGGCTCCTCTGTCCGTGGTGGCTGCCATGTCGGCAACCATGTGGCCTGATCCCGTTAGGCCGTGGTGGACGCGGTCCACTATGCGCCACCAACCCGTGGGTCGCTGACCTGTGGGCCTCGCCTGTCAGCGCCGGTTCTTGAGACAGCTGACACCATAAACCCATTTAATTGCGCAATAAATCATTAAGGAATTACTTTTGTATAGTAAAAACATAAAGAATCTTTAAAATTCATAGCTAATTCATACGAGCTCCGATTAATTCCATTCGAATTTCATTAAATCTAGAAAAATACCAAGAATCCATTAAAAATACTTTTAGCTCTTGATTCAGTGCCTACATGTACTGTTTTTAATTGTTTGTGCTTTGATTGCTATCAAAACTGACGCTGTCGACCCTCCCGAGTACTACGATGTTGTTGTAGAGTTTGCAGAGCCAGAGCAAGGCAAGTTACATCGTTCCCTCGATCGTATTGCACCTATTTATTGCAAAATGTTTGTTTTAAATCAACAAATATGCATGATTTCATTATTTCATGTGGGAAGGTTGACCTATATAGATGCAATTTGATGGCTATAACTTGATCACCCCTTTATGCCTTTGTAGCTTGGGTAACAATTTGATTATAAATGATGATAGGATGCTTAGCTATGCTTAGAATCAATTAGCTCACTTTGGGAGTAGATATTCATTATTATATTTATAGCTCGACATTATGTCGGGAAATGAAACTTTGGACATGGATACTTAAACAATTATAATGTGACCTTAATGGTGGGCTGTGGGTGCATGGTTTTGCTAGTCGCACCCATGGCAATTAAGGACTAGTTCATGGGAACCCCTTGGGCAATTATTCCTACATACCACAAGCTAACATGGGCAATGGCTGGGGCTTGTAGCGTAGCTTCTCCCTCTCCTAGGCACTGTTGGTGAGAATGGGTGTGATGGAGTTGGGTCGGCTCGGGGTCGGATTGGTCGGCTTCTGGATCCATTGTGGCACAAGGGGGTAATCTGGTTGATATGGTATGCCCTGTCGATAGGTGCAACTTTAGCATGCTGTGGATGGTTAGGGACAAGTTGCGTGAACGGTCCTGTCACAGCCTCTCGCGGGGTGTCGTGGTGAGACACCGATATACGGGAACGTGTGTGGGGCTGTGTCTTGTGGGTACAATTGTACATCTCTAGCCAAAGTTAAAATCTATTCAAATAGCCGGGCCCGTGGTTATGGGCATTTGGTCAAGACTCACCGTGATTAATCTCACCTTAATAAATTGATTTAAAATTTGCTGTAGAGATAGGATGCATGGTTGGGCCTGGTCAACATGGTGTAATGTTGATCAGTAGTGGATTAATATTGCTTAATTAATCAACCTTTTACTTGTTTTGCAAACTACCATTGTTTTCAACTGCTTTTACGCACGTGAACCATGAGCCTATCTTTGTCTCCCGTGCATTGTGCATATTTGCAGGTGTGACTTGTTGAGTACTGTGGGTGGTACTCAGTCTTGCTACCTTTCCTCCCTCTTAGTGGTAGACTACCTGTCCGACGAGGATCGTCTAGAGGACTAAGATGGATCCACCGTCAAGATGCCTATGGATTGAAAGCCTCCGCATGGCTAGCTATTTATAGGCTTTCTTTATCTTTTACTATTGTATTTATGTAAGACAATTTTATTCTGTTTGTAAGATGTGCTCTGTATGGCAACTTGGTATTGTGTACCCTGGCTTTCCTAGACAGAGATTTAATACACAGAAATGTTCAGAATTCTGATCGTGAATTTCTGGGCATTACAATATCCAACGGCTCAGATTAGATCGGAGTTTTAAGATGAATCGGAAGGCTTAGATCTAATCCAACCTAGATCGGATGGCTAGGATTACACCAGGCAATCTACGGCTCGGATTGAACTCGATCAGACGGGCCCATGGCTGAGCTGGATCCCGACGTGGCGTCAGCGTTGTCTGCGGCTCGGGCGGTGGCTCAGGACTTGATGGTTGATGGCAATCGGTGGCACGGTGGATATAGAAACAGGTAGAGGGGATCCCGGAGGTTCTCACCATGGGTGAAACGGTGATGAGGGGGCCCAGCAGCGAGGTTTTGGCGGTGGAGCTCCTCGGGTTCTCAGTAGCAATGAGGCTCCAGCAATCTCTGATGGTTGGGAGACGGCGGCGTTGCTCCTAGGTGCTACGGTGAAGCTACTCGAGATGACGGCATGTGCTAAGGAGGGCTTAAGCGATGGCGAGGGTCGACTGGAGCTCGGCGGCAGCAGCGGTTTGGATCGGGATAGTGCTAGGGCACTAGCGGCTTGCTCGAGCTTGGATGACGGCGGAAGGAGATAGAGAGGGACCTAGGGATGCTATATATAGTGGCGGGGTGTCCGGCTTGGAGACGGCGCGGTGGCGGATTAGGTTTTTCTGCTCGGAGACCCGAAGCTAAATGAGCTCGATTCAGCGGTGGTTCTGGGATCTAATCTCCACGATTCTAGGGGGAAAAGGATGAGGGAGTTGAGGGGATAAAAACCCCTCAAGGAATTTGAGGAATCCCCGCACAGAGAGGTTGAATCGGGGCGGGATTCATGGTGGCAGCGTCGGAGCAGCACAGTGCTCTCCGATCCAAGGTCGGGGATGATAGGTGGGCCCCACCTGTCAACGGCGCGGGGAGGCACAGGCGGCCGTAGGCCGTGGGCTGCGAGCGCGCATAGGGAAAGGGGATGAGGGCACAGTGATGGGCCAAATTCAGCCCGTGCACAGGGAGGGGTGTTTTTATTCCCTTTTCTTTTATTTAAATGTTGTGAGGCTTATTTAATTCACCAAAAATACTTTCCTTGCTCAAATAAATCCCAAAAAAATCCAGGAGATAGGTAATTAAGCAAAGTATTTTCTAAAATTATTTCCAAGCCTATTTTTGTTGTAGATTTTCTCTAATTTTAAATATTTGCACTCCTTGAGGCTTTTAAATTGCTTTCTAAAATTCCTTTTTCACAATTATTTATATTGGGTAAATTTTAGGGTGTTACACTTATCTCCTGAGCATGCACAGCACTCCGGAAGCAAAGACCGGTGGCCTGGCCTGCTGCTGCTTCGATGCTAGTCCTCCAACGTCGGGAGGAAGCCAGCGCCTGCTCTAGTTCCTTCAAGCCCATGCACATCGCTCCTACTGTCCATGGCAGGTGACGAGGTCCTGCATTCCCTGCACCTGCACTCCACCTTGACGAGGTCCTCACCGAAAAGCCATCTCAGGGTTGCCGCCTACAGATCAGCCGGTTGCTCATGGGAGCGCGCTAGCGAGAAGGGCCGGTGAGGAGGGCTATCACCGGACAGGCCATGTGCCGAAGCTAGATGGTCACCGCTTCCTCTCCAGCCTATGGGAGTACTTCCCCACATCTACAGCCAGGGGAGCACAGGGAGAGCAAATCTGACCACTAGTGTAGTGTAGAGAAAGAAGACGGATCCGGTCACCTGAGTGAAGGAAGAAGGCAAATTTGGTGGCTAGAGTATAAGAAGACGGAGGTGGGTTCATTTTATGGGAGTTTAACGATGTTGCAACCTACTTTTTTTCTTGTTGCAATTTATTGCATGAAGGTGTTTTCATTCTGTTTTGATTCAATGCGGCATATATTGATTTTTTAGTGTTGTGATCAATATGTTTTAGATGTTGCATTTGGTTGAACCATTTTCATTCAAGAGGTGAAACATTTTTCTCCGAGTGATGAAAACATCTGAATCATTTTTGTTGAAATATTTTTCATCAAGCGGTGAAACATATGAAACATTTATCAACAATACAGTGCAACACCGTTTGACATTTTGCAAAACGTTGGACATCCAGCGCCTAGTCGTGTCCTTTTAAAAATAAGGATATGTATAAGAAATTTACATGGGAAAAGAGAAAAAAGACTTGTACAAGATTGTCTAGCCATGATCTCCAATTATCTCTGTCCGACTCTTTTGCCCTATGCAGATGTAAGGCAAAGTCCTCCCTGAAAGCTCTCTTCCAACACTGGAAGGATGGCTGTACATTATTGAAAATGAAATCATTTCTTCGAGTCCAAATATTCCAGCAAGATATTCCAACAGCTTCAACGAAAAATGATAGTCCAAACTGGTTCTTTGCAGTTTGTACCATATTCGTGAGTTCCAAGTCTGCGTCCCAATATATCCCTAAGTAATTCTAGCATTGTTGGGCAAAAGGGCAGGAGAAAAAAGGTGTATCATGCCCTCTAGGGTTGACCATTCAATATTACACAATTTGGTCCATTTTGTATACAAACTGTCTTCTCTGTAGCATATCTCTTGTCTTTAATCGGTCCTTCAAAAAGAAGCCATAGAAATACCTTGATCTTCGTTATGCATTTGCTTTTCCAAATCATTGTCAAAGGTAGAGTTGGTTGATGCTGTGTAAAATTTTTAAATTCTAATTTCAAGAAAAAATACAAAATTTTAGTGACCTATGCACTTTTGGCACACTCTAATATTATTTCTGGTAACTGAAAATTGTTATCATTTTAGGGTTATGAACTATGGGTAGTAAGGTCATTTTAATTAAATTTAATATATCTGTACGACCAACTAATAGAAAATATATCTGAGGGATTAATATGGAAATTCAAGGGCATGTCAGGAATTAAGGCAAAACTCAGGATATGGAAGTGATTGAGTGAAAACTTGAGGCCACACGAGGAATTTTGTCATGTTTTATTTTTGCAGTTTTCGTAGGCTTTATTTTGGACAACATGGCTATCGGAGCTAATTCTTAGATCAATTAACTTGGGCTATGCATGATTACCTAAACTTATGTGGAATTCGGTGATTGTATTGACCGGATGAGGATGAAGCCATAGATGCCGATTGAAGTCGTGTTGGCATTGTAGTTTGACACAGTAGTTAGGGCGCCGGTGATGAGATCACCGTGCGGTGGCGATGGAATTCGCCCTTCGGTCCCCTTCAGTGAGTCTCAGGATTGGTAGTCTTAGGGTTTTAGGTGGCTAGCCCATGAGTTGGTTGGGTACCAATGAACGGGATTGATTTCTTATATATGTGCACAGAGGGGATCGGGGGCGAGTCCAACATATTAACAACACGTTTGATCATCACATGGGTGAGAAGGATGTGGGAGCGAGTCCGGGAGACTCGCTCCTCATCGTTAAGCGCAGCGTGAGCGAGGGTGGGCCGAGCCCATGCACCCTTTCTCTTGCTCGGTGGCTAGGGGATCAACCAACATTCTCCCCACATGATCTTATGGCTCACGAGTCCAGTCTCAGTAAAATGACGAACCAAAGTAGTGTATCATAATAGTTAATGAAACACCATTATGACAATTGTACCTAAAGTTACCATAATACCTCGATAGGAATCAACTTATTCTTACTGGGTGTTGATTGATTTTTATGCCCCTATATCCAGGATCTTATTCAAAGGCATTACATCCACACTTGTGCTGGTCAACAACATAATCCTTATTTTAAACTAAGTCATAAGCCTTTGATATGTGGATGCACGAGCATTAACTTAATACTAATATGCTCAAATAATTTGATCTTGGGACCTATCTTTCATAGCATAATGTCGTTGTGTTTGGCAAAAGCACATGACGTCACTCGAATAGGAAACTACAATCTTAGCATTGTGCAATTCATTATCACAGTGAATGAGTGGTTTAAAAGAGTTGTCTACCACTCTTAGTGCCGAAAATATTCATTGGTCATACGCCCGCTCAAATATCTTATCACATGTCACAATCTTAGTTTGCATCATCGACTATATAATAGAATAATATTTGGAGCCATTTACTATGGTTTTGCTCCTAATGTAAGGATGAGAAGACAACATAATGTGGATATCATCCACACATCGTTGAAAATTAACGTCTGAATAACTTAATATATCAGACTTTTTAAATGTGAATGTGTTATCATAGGCATCCTACAAATGATGCAAGACATTTTAATGAGCTTACAGTTATTCTAATTTTGAACTTAAATCTGCCAAAATTTTTAGTACGTAATGTCAAATCTATACGCATCCAGACTTAGCGCTTATAAGGCTTCTGACAACTGAAGCATAGGGAATCATCTTTATATTATTTTACATTAATTGATCCCCTTAACTAATAGAGTAGGTATGACAGAGCAAACTTAAATCTTAAATTGATTTTCTATGATATGTATGAACTCAATAATAAGTCCAGTACTCCTTTAGAACAAAATCCCTTATATACTGATGTGCCAGCTAATGGGCCATTAGGCACGTAGAGTACTAGTAAAGTCAATTTCCACCCTTATATAATCATCCACCTCATTCACCCTGAACCCGAATAACTTAATCGGATTTGGGGTACCATTATAATTAAAGATTGTTTAGACACTTCGTTAAATCCACAGACGAATTTTATAAGTATGCAATCTTCATGTACCTTGCCTTCCACAACCAATACCTTAGATTGTGTTCTGCACACAACTTACGCAAGTGAACATTAAGTATTGCAAATTAAACATTCATCTATTAGACCAACTAGTGTCATGACAACATAAAATAAATCGGTCCAAACAAGTGAGTCTCTCTAACAGGCAAGGGAAAAATTATCATACTTAGTTCCCTCTTTCTTATGAAAACTCTTCTCTGCAAGCATAGCCCCAAATATCTTAATATTCCATCTAGAATCTTGCTTATTCATGTAGACGCATCTACACGCTCTTATGACTCCTTTAGGAATTCCAAACTAATTCTGGACATCACTAATGCTCACAGATAAATACTTTATGTTATTATAGACCACTTAAATGAGGTGAGATAATCATTCATAATGGAGCTCTCATCATTAAGCTCCCACGAATCTCAACATTTCCTTAAGCTCCCACAAATTTCATTATTCTCTAAAGACATATCTAATTTATTTAATTGGGTAATTGTAACATCCCCATATAGAACAGGAATTTTGCATAAGACCTAGAAAAATTGTCGATGGAGAATATAATAAAATTAGAAGACATATCTCCCCTAATATCCTCCTCCCTTAACCGAATGCACCATTTAACGTTATGTTAATTTTCTAATTCAGCTTTGAATTTTCTAGTGCTTCTCATCGGTCACTAATGAGAGAAACATAAAACATAATGGAAGAAAATATTACAGACTTTAGAGTTAGTGAGAACTTAGAGAAACAAACATTAGAGAAACTTATGAGGTTTCCCCTTATATTTCTCAGTGAATTTTGAGCATTTAAAGTAAGGACTGAAATGTCTCTAGCCTAATGATGCGAAGTAACACATTATTTCATCTCCAATGTAATGACACGTATAAGTGTCTCTAACTTAATGGGACGAAGTAACACGTTATTTCATCTCCAACATAATGAGACGCATCATTCTCCCCTTCAAAATGTGGCTTTAGCAATGATGTCACAATTTCGATGAGGTCTCATTATTATTTAATATACATCATCATGGGCATTCAACACATAATCACAAATAGAGAATAAACAAATTATTTCTCGTTCGAGGATGAGACTCACAGCTTTATTATTGAATTCAATACAATATCCCTTATTATCAAATCCAATATTATAGCCATACCTATGGAAACAAGGTTCCTAAATGTAAAGAACATGACATAATGAAGCAATAAATTTCTTCCTAGACTAAGGGAAAATCAGCCATTGCTTCCTCATCAAACTCATTCCCGTTCAGCTGGCTTTGCTCCCCTTTTGCCATGGTCCTTGCGAAAGGCAATTCCTGTTTTGAATAAGTGCAGTGCATAATTACACCTAAGTCAATTCACCAAGGATTAGGGCATAAGATTACACAAATGCATCATTATTATGAGTAATATTGTAAGTAATAACATTACCCTTCTTAGAAAGCCATTTCTTGAAGCCTTCACATCCCTTCTGCACATGCCCAGGCTTGTGGCAGAACTTGCAGATGACTGTGGCGCTAGACATAGGCATGGATGTAGTAGGTGCTTTTCCCTTCCCCTCAGACCTGATAGAGGAAGTCTCAGGCTTCTCATTAGGCTCAATAGTTTGGTTCTCATCAGTCTTTTCAGATTCAACAAGGCGAGCTTGCTCATTCTGCTTTTTAGTCTTCTAACGCTCTTCCTGCTCAATAGAGTGACTTATGAGCTCAGAAAGTGATCACTTATCCTCCTGAGCATTATAGTTTACTTTGAAAGAATTGTAATTAGGCAGCAATGAATTCATAATGAGATGGACAAGAAAACCATCAGAAATAGCCATGTCCATACCCCTTAGTTGCTCAGCCATGTTGGTCAATGGCATTATGTGTACTTTGACACCGCTTTCACCATCAAAGCGGGATATGAGCAACCTCATGATGAGAACACTTGCTTGAGTGTTAGAGGAGCCCTTAAAGTTTTGCTCCACATTGGTCATATATCCCGTAGCAGTTGCAGCATCAGGAATGCCACCTCTAATTCTAGGAGAAATAGAGTTCTTAATTATCACAAGGCTCATGCGGTTGGCCTTCTCCCATGTTTCCGCCCTTTTCTTATAAGCCCTTTAACATCAGGGGCTGCATCAATAGGGGGAGCAACAGGAGCGTTGTCATGCATGGCAACATCATAATTGAGTAGCCCAAGACTGATTTGCACCTTCTCCTTCCATTCTAGGAAATTAGCGCCATTAAGTTGCTCAACGTTGCTTATTTGAGGCATGACATTATCCGGAGCTGAAATTTAATGACAAATGATATTAATAAACAATAATAAAAGTGGACTATTAACCCTACATCGGTCTGGTTAATCATGCACATAAAAATTTACTCCATAAAGAAACTTAAATGAAGTAAACAACATTATTATCATTAGGCGAAGCGCATTAATTGTACATAGGGCTAGATGACAAGCTCGTGGCTTGTTAGCTCGCTCAACTCATAGCTAGCTCGGCTCGACTCGGCTCGGCTCGTTCTCTTTTCCTAACGAGCTGAGCTAGGATTTTAGCTCGTTACTTTTAACAAGCTAAATCGAGCTGCTCGCGAGCTTAACGAGCTAGAGCAAGGAGCCAAATCCCAGCCCAGTCCACTGATTGGCCCAATAGGCCCGTAGGCATCCTCCTGCATCCGCACACAGAGGATAGAGCTGCGGTAGGCCGGCAGCCAAATCGGCAAATCCCTAGACCCCAACACCCTAATCCTAATCAGCTGCTGGCTAGGGTTAGGGTTAGGGACGGCCGCCGCCCCCGGCCCCCCCCGCCGCCCCGCCGCTCCCGCCGCGCCATCACATGTCATGCCCCGTTGCCCATGGCTTGCCGCCCCTAGCCTCCCACGGCGTGCCATCCTCGGCCGACGGCCGCTGAAGTCTCGGGCACTCTCAGCCCTCCCTCGCTCTCCCCCTCGTCCACCCTCCCGTAGTCCCGTCCCATGGTGCTCTGCTCTCCCTCCCTAGTCCCCACCGCATCTATAGTCTGTTGAGCACCGCGAGCTGAACAGCTAACTGCTCGTGAGCTGGACTGAGCCAAGCCGAGCTGGCTTTTTTGCTCGTTTCGTTACTGAGTCAAGCTGAGCTAGCTCGTTTCCATAACAAGCCACACCGAGCCGAGCTGAGCCGAGCCGGCTCGTTATCCAGCCCTAATTGTACGCATAAAATAAATAAGGTTTTTCGCTCCATAACACCACTCAGGTAGAAATGAAGCAAAATGTCAAGAAGCTAATGTGCATAAATATAAGATTTCACTCTATAATACCGTTGGGCCAAAATAGAGTGAACAACATGATTAAAATAGTATACATTAGTTATACACATAAATGAAATTCTATTCCATAATACCATAAGGCAAAATAGAATAAATCATATGACATTAGTAGGTGACAATTAATGTGCACGAATATATAAATTCTCATTTTATCTCACCATAGGCAAGAAAACAAAGCTAAGTGCCAAGATGTCATCAAAGGTCATAAAACCATACAATTTACTTCATAATACCATTGGGCAAAATGAAAAAAATAAACATTATTATCCGAATAATGAAAATCTTAAATTGCAGCTTCTGTTGGGTCAAAACGGTAAAGGAAAATAAATTAAATATTCTGGCCAAACTTCTCGTTGGTTCCATTTAGCTTGGAAAATCTTAAAATACATAAGGAAAAATTTATACTGCAATTTTAGGCATCAAATAATGGCTTAAAATTGATTTAAAAGCATTTCTGTAAATAATAAAACATTAATTCGGGTTGAACTTAAAGAAAAAGGAAAATTGGCCCGATGGCCGGCCGTGGCCCAGAAGCACAAGTTGGCCTGTGACGGTGCAGGCGTGCACGCACGGGCCATCAGGTGCGAGCGGCCCACATCCACCCGAAGGCCCATTATCCATGGCCATCGGATCTTGATCAACGGCTGTGGTGGGTCGGAGGCTCCTTGAGGCGGCATGGGGCAACGTTGGCCGTCCGTTTCAGATTGGATGGCTCAGATCACGTCGTCCCGGAATAAAATGGTTGCCCGGTCGAAAACCCTAAACCTAGTTCCATTATTTCCCCATCCTCCCAGTTTATCCGGCAAGAGTGAGAGCGGCGGCAGCGATGGCAACACCAAGCGAAGCGGTGGCAATAGCGGCGGTGGCGCACGGCGGACTAAGGCCAGTGAGCCACCCTCTTGCCTGGTTCTCCTCCTCGACGCGGTGGAAGCCGCAGCCGAGGCGAGCCTCAATCTCGTGCAGCCAATGCAGGTAGGCTCGGGACCGGTCCAGGCAGTGGATGTCGATGTGTGGTGGCGCTAATGCCGCGCATCGGGAGGGTAAGGAGGAGAAGACGCTCGGGAATCACGTGTGGCGGCGCCGGCTCATGCGCGCACAGCGAGATCCGAGGAACTAAGTCAAATCCTAGGGCTTTTTATCAATTAAGGATTTGTTGGGTTCGAGTTTTGCCTCATTTGGGGATTTAGGGCTCTTAAACATTTGGGGATTTCTCGATTAGGGTTTTGGGTAGTGGGAATTTTGAAATTAGGGTTCCAAATTTGGGGATTTCTTAATCTCAACCCCGATCTAAGTCCCCTCCTTCTCAATGCTACCCAAGCCATGAAATTAAACTTAATTGTGGCAACATGAACATAAATTGAGCCTTAATTTTTGACGAACAGGGAAACATGAACCCTAACTTTAATAAGCAGATGCTGGGATGACTTGATGCGGTTTAGGGCTTCATCTCCGGAGTAATGGGAAGATGCACATGCCTAAGATGGCTCTAAATATTATTCTATTCCATAGTTGAGAATGCAAACTAAGATTGTGACATGTGATATGATATTTGAGCGGGCGTATGACCAATGAATATTTTCCAGCACTAAGAGTGGTAGACAGTTCTTTTAAACCACTCATTCACTATGATAATGAATTGTGCAATGCTAAGATTGTCATTTCCTATTTGAGTAATGACGTTATGTGTTTCTGCCAAACACAACGATATTATGCTATGAAAGATAGGTCCTAGGATCAAATTATTTGAGCATAGTAGTATTATTTGAGCATAGTAGTATTAAGTTAATGCTCGCGGATCCACATATCAAAGGCTTGTGACTTAGTTTAAAATAAGAATTATGTTGCTGGCCAGCACAAGTGTGATGTAATGCCTTTGAATAAGATCCTGGATATAGGGGCATAAGAATTTATCAACACCCAATAAGAATAAGTTATTTCCTATCGAGGTATTATGGTGGCTATAGGTACTGTTGTCATAATGGTGTTTTATTAACTATTATGACACATTGCTTTGGTTCGCCATTCTACTGAGACTGGACTCGTTAGCCATAAGATCAAGTTGAAAAATGTTAGTTGATCCCTTAGCCACCGAGCCAGAGAAAGGGCGCGTGGGTTTGGCCCACCCTCGCTCACGCTGCTCTTAACGACAAGGTGCGAGTCTCCTGGACTCGCTCCCACGTCCTTTTCACCCACGCGATGATGTGTTGTTAATCTTTTGGACTCGCCACTGATCCCCTTTGTGCACATATAAAAGAAATCAATCCCGTTCATTAGTACATAACCAACTCACGAGCTAGCCACCTAAAACTCTAAGACTACCGATCCTAAGATGCACTGAAGGGGGCCGAAGGGTGAATTCCATCACCGCCGGACGGTGATCTCATCACTGGCACCCTAACTACTCCATCAAACTACAATGCCAACGCGACTTCAATCGGCATATATGGCTTTATCCTTATCCGGTCAGTACAATCACCAAATTCCGCATAAGTTTAGGTGATCATGAATTGCCTAAGTTAATTGATCTAAGAATTAGCACCAACAATGGCGGCCACAAACCATGAGTGCCACCTCCTATCAGAATCGTTTGTGCAAGGCTTGCACGCGAACGTTTGCTCATCTGTTTTGGCTTGCTGGCTTGGGCGTTTGAATCAACATGGACTGACTTGACGCTAAAGCTAGAATACTCTTTCTCATGCACGCGCGCCATAGCACTCAAAACAATTTTCATGAGATCAATAAATAGCAGGCATCACGAAATAATACTTCCTCTATTTTTAATAGGTGATGACGTTGACTTTTAACACGACATTTTACAATTTATCTTATTCAAAAAAATTTAAGTAAGTATAATTTATTTTATTATGACTTAATTTATTATTAAAGAAACTTTAAGCATGACTCATTTTTTTATATTTACAATATTTTTTGAATAAGATAATTGGTCAAACATAACTACAAAAGTCAATAGCGTCATTTATTAAAAAATATGGGTAGTATATACTACAATCGCAAAAGATGGAAATAATATACTATTACACGTATGTCAGAACAGTTAGTACACAGTACGCTGGAGATCATCTTGTCCACAAAAAATGAATAAAGCGTGGAAGATGAAGCGACGATTGCCATTTTGTTTCCCCACCCCGGTCCGCTCTGAATGGGCCGAGGGAGATAATCTTCTTCTTGTCTTACACATTGGCTGGACTTGTGCCACCATTCTCGTCGTTCTTACATGCAAGTGCTGTAGACATACGACATCTGGCTGGCACACTTGATCCCCAATGCGGTGGTCATCCTCATCGTCTTCGCGCACCTGTGCGAGATGTTCATGGGGGTGAAGCCGTCAGTGGCGCTATTCCGGCGCTTCTTCCAGCTTCAATCGGTTGGGAAGAAGAAGCACTCCGACGATGAGGAGACCGTGGGCTGCTGTGTCTTTCACCTGCGCGACGGCACCAAGCTCATGTACAGTGAGTCAACGCTGTGCCAGAAGTGGGACGACTGGCACGAGGACTGGGTGTACGTCGGAGTGGAACCCCATGGGCGCCTTCTTTTCCCCACGGAGCCAACACGACATGCCTTAGCTTGGGTGGACACCCCTAAGGAGGAGCCCCGCTTTGATCCAGTGATGCACCGGATTGCTGAGTTGCGGGCGGAGGGGTTGACCTCCACAATGGTGATAGGCGACCTTTTGCGGTGGCGGCTGGCGCCGCTGCAAGAGCGCTCTCGCCTGGTGTGGCTCTACACCGGTGACCGTGATGCCACCCGAACGCACGTGGGTGCGAGCCACAACTAGGGGCGGGCGGAGCTGATGTTCATGCTAAGAGTGGTCATCGGCTCCGGCGACATCGCCACTAGAGAGTTGCCCAGGGAGGACCTAGCACTCTACAATGACCCAGGGAGGGTGACGCTACAAGTGATCCTCCCTAAGTGTGATGCCAAGGGCATCCTAGAGCACGCGTCCGGGATGGCTCTCGGGCCGATACGGATTCCAGGGGACGACAGAGATGGGGTTCGTCGTGACAGCGGAGCTGCTCGGGCTCTAGGGGCCAACACTACATGAGGTGTTGTTGACCCCTGGGACTCGAAGAGGGTAGGCAAAGGCCCTCAGAGCCCGAGTCCCCCCGAAGTCGTAGAAACCGTGGCCTCAACACATGGCGAATGACGCCAAGGCCAGCGGGTCGAGCCGGCCATAGGATGATAGGGCCTCAAGAGGATTGGGCCAGGGGTTGAAGAGAGAGGCCCCGAGGCACGGCCCGTGCTGGGGGGGGGGGGAGATGCCCACAACCACCCAGCAAAGAAGAAGAAGAAGACGACGCCGACGCCTAAGAGGCGTCCCTTCGGGAGCTCGCCATGGGGCTTCGCTAGACCAAGCCTAGGTGAATCCTCACGATCCTCTCATTTCACGTGGCATCATGCTCGTCTCCTCTTCCCCGGATTCTTATTGGTTCTTTCTCTCCCTCCTCCCGCTCTGTGTGCCCTAGGCAGCCCAAGGAGACTGGTCCCACGCGGGGCCTGGGGGCTCGAGTTCCCTCAGGTCGAAGAGACTGAGGCGGTGGTGGCACCGCCGGAGGCCAACCTGCCCCACCATGAGGGGGCATCCCCTGAGTCTCCACCACCACCAGGGGGATGGTCGAGCCGGAGGGTGAGATCATGGGCTAGGTCATCAAATTGACATGTCCCCGACCCCGCCGCTTTGATGGCACGAGCACAAATTGTGGCTTGGGGCCCTGAATGTCCTTCCCGGAGTCGTTGGGTCGCACTTGGGATTTGGTGGAGGAGCTCCAGAAGACCACCCTCGCTGGGTGGGTAGAGCATGACGAGATACGCTCCGCCCGAGCCACAGAGGAGGCCTACCTTAGGGAGGGGCACCAACAGCTAGAGGTGCTCGCCGATGCCACCAAGGCAGTTTATGACTACGACGACGCTGAGGTGGAGCGGGAACGCACCGCCCCAGACATGGAGCGTGATGAGGCCGTCGCCGTGAGGGAGGAAGCTGCTAAGGCCTTGAAGGAGCTCTAGGGCCGTCCTTGAGGCGTAGGCAGAAGAGCGTGATCAGAGCTCATGAGCCGTGAGGAGGCAGTAACTGAGCGGGAGAAGGCCACCACACGGCATGAGGGAGTCCCCCGTGCGGCCGAGGCCAGGGTGCGCCAGTCCTTCGAGGACGTGAACAAACGCGAGGAGTAACTGGCGCTCTAGGGTGTGGAGTTATGGGAGTCCACTGTGGTGCTGGACTTTCGTGTCGAGGCGGTCGAGAGGGCCAAGGTTGCCTGGCCGAGTGAGAGCAGGCCATTGCTAGGGCCGAAGCGTAGGTGGCTGCCCGAGGAGCTGATTTCTCCGACCGTGTGTGAGCCCTGGAACAGGCCTTTGCCTCTGAGCGGAGGGTGGCGGCCCTGTAGGCCGAGGCCGCGGCTGTTGAGATCCAATGCCTGAAGGACCAAGCCTCAGCGGTGGAGCAGCACAGTGGGGCCACGGAGACTGAGCACGCCGCTGTCCGCAAGATGATGGCCGATATCATGGTCAGCGTGTGATGCTCCATGTGGGCTGCCGAGCTTAGCCCGGGCTCACTGGACAAGCACGCTCGCACTCTAGGACACTATGTCCTGGAGTTCTCCAAGATAGCAGATCACCACAAATAACTACTGGCTAACGTCCGTGAGGTGGCCATCAAGGAGGGACACGAGCTGGTCCGGTCCGTGGTGAAATACATCCTGGTTGCGTACTGAGCCCGTGACCCCAACTTGTCGTTGGAGCCACTGCGTGAAGGTATCTCGGGGGACGGCAAGAACGAGGCCCGTGAGGCTGCCCACACGGTCGCCACCGAGGTGGTAGGGTTCTTCGAGAGGCGCGACCCAGTGCCCGAAGTGGAGGAGGAGCACCCATCCAATGAGGAGGCATCTGACGAGTCGTAGAGCTCGGACACCAAGTCCAAGGAGGTGTGCCCCAACGACAGAGACTGGGATCGGCCCAGCCATCGCCCCTAGGCTTGAGACATGTATCCCCCTCCTATTTTTTATTTTGTAAGACATGTAATCCCCGATTTTGAGCCAGGGAAAACACTTAGGCCACATCGGGCCATTGCATAAACAGCACACTTTAGTCAAATGTCTTTGGAGTGACACTTGATGGCCTTTTTTTGGTTTTGGGCCTGTAGCCCACTTGCTTAACACATTTAGCGGCATGCCTTGACCTTTGGGGAAGCTGAAATGGCGGTCAAACCCTTGGCCCTTGGGAAGCGGAAGCGGCACATTGCACTCTACTTCTCCGCTACAAAGCGTGCTAGTCTCGAGGGCTAGGGAATCAATGCCCCTCCCAGGCCAACGAGACTTGGCGTGGCAGCCGACTATGGAGGCCATGGGCCCCGGGTACCTCATAACAAGTATATGGGCCACTCGGATAGAGGATGGGCCTAGCCTTGTAATTAGGGATATAGTAACCCTCGGTAGACTTTGCCTTGTATAATAACGAAGATACAGTCCTAGCTGGGTACATTATATCTCTAAGGGAAGATCTCTTGGCCGTAATTTGGCTGGGACTCCTACTTTGTAACGCTGTCCCCTAGTATATAAAGGTAGGCAAGGCACCCCATGAGGGCGGAAGCAGACGAGTTCATCAGAACCATCACCGTAATCCTCAAAGGAATACATCCTAACTGGACGTAGGGTATTACCTCACAACGAGGGCCTGAACCAATATAAACTCCCCGTGTTCCTTTGCAATCCACCGAGTTTCGATCTGTTGAGTAGCCCTATAATCATATTGCCGGTGTAAAACATCAATAGTTGGCGCGCTAGGTAGGGGCTTCAGTGAGATCTACATCCACAAGCTCGATGGATCCAACAACAGGAGTCGACGACAACAAATTCTCCCCCAGAAACACAATAACATTTGGAAGCCTCGACTTCATCGCCGACCAGTTTGGCGACCTCATCCTGGCTGACTCGGACTCGATCCGATCTGCCGAGAACTGGCAGATTCCACGCCAGTTGGCCCACTCGGCGCCACAACGACTCTCGTCGACGTACTGCGATGATCTTCCATCTGCCTGGGTCTAGAGACAGCACTCCCCTTCGGCATTCGGCTTGGACTCAGCCTTGTGTGGAGGCCATGGGCCCCGGGTATCTCATCACAAGCATATGGGCCACTCGGATAGAGGATGGGCCGAGACATGTAATTAGAGATATAGTAGCACTCGGCAAACTTTGCCTTGTACAATAAGGAATATACTGTCCTAGTCGGGTAAGTTGTATCTCTAAGAGGAAATCCCTTGGCTGTATCCGGCTGGGATTCCTACCTTGTACCCCTGTCCCCCAGTATATAAGGGGAGGCAGGGCGCCCCCTGAGGGCAGAAGATCATAGATCAACACAAATCCTCAAAGGAATAGATCACAACTGGACGTAGGGTATTACCTCACATCGAGGGCCTGAACCAGTATAAAATCTCCCCATGTTCCTTTGCAATCCACCGAGTTTCCATCCACCGGGTAGCCCTATAATCATATTGCCGGTGTAAAACATCGACAGTTGGTGCGCCAGGTAGGGGAGAAGTCGTCAATCTCCCTCGCAGACTTGGCGACGCCGCGGACATCTACGATCTACACCTGACGCGGCGGACCCGATCTCCTACGGTTCAGTTCGAACATGGCCCAGAGCCATTCCAGATTGGATCTAGAGAGATTGGAGTCGTAATCACACCGATCAACTACTCTGACTTAGATTCTAGGTCGGATAGGAGTTCAAACAGCAGTTCGGACGACAGTTTGGCGAGTTTCCTACTGTCCCGTGAGATCTTCATGGCATCCAAGGGTGAGACTTCCTCCCAAGGGGCGCGCCGACTGCGTGAGCAGCGGGAAGAGGAGGCCCACCGACTGTGACATCAATAGGAGGCTGAGCGCGACGCTCACAACGATGAGCTACGCAAGGCTAGGCAAACCGCTCAGTAGAAGATCCTCCAAACAAGAGTCGGCGACCACGACGCCTTCGTCACGCCACAACAGAATGTGGTGACCACCACAACCCTGCTGGACACGGTCTAGCTTGGGCCTGATCACCAGGCCACCCCGACCATTGTGAAGATCAAGGCCATGATCACCGCTGCTGCTTGTCAACAGCACCAGCAGTCGAGGGACACCTCATACCAACCATCGGTCGGGTTCTCCAGCAGCGGTCTTGTCCGTATCGGCATGACACCATGCGGCTGGCTCCAGTCAGCCGCACGTGGAATCACGCTAGATATCCCTCGGCAACAACAACAACAACCGGCAGCGTCCCCAGTACGACCGCCGCAACAACCAAGATCTCCGAAGCTATTTGCAACGTGATCTACGCTAGGATATCAACACACGGTGCTGTCAACATGAAGACGACGAACGCCGCCGACTGAAGGACAAGTACGAGCATTTTGGCCTCCACCACGACCGGTTCCACCGCTGTAATCGGAGCTGGAGCCCTCTCACAGATGAAGGCGTACCAGCCTTCATCGAAGAACTACAACTGGTCGACTAGCTGTTGGGCTTCGAGCCTACTGGGATTGAAAAATACGATGGCAAGACTAACCCCGAGTCCTGGCTCACGGTCTACACTCTGGCCATCCAAGCAGCCGGAGGCGACCACAAGGCTATGGCTAACTACCTCCTAGTCGCCCTAAGCGACTCGGCGAGGACATGGCTGATAGGGCTCCTTGGGAGAACTCCGGGAACGGTTCATCGCTAATTTTCAAGGGACTTATGAGAGACCTTCCTCCGAGCACGATCTTTATCAACTACACCAGAGGAAGAACGAGACTCTCTGTGAGTTCATCAAGCGGTTCTCCGAGAAGCGCAACTCGATTCCAATGATCAAGGACGAGGTTGTCATCTCCGCCTTCCACAAGGGAGTCAAGGATGCCCCGTTCATCGCCAAATTTACTCGGAAGCCGCCAGCCTCTGTTAGGGCCCTCTTTGATATGACCAACAAGTACGCCGACTTAGCTGAGGTAGTTGCTGAGGCCCTCGATGACAAGAAAGAGCTCCGACAGAAGGACCAGAAGGCTAAAGCCAACGATGAGCCATTACAAAACAAATCCGGTGGCCGCAAGCGGAAGTTGGAAGACGTGGTGGCCAACGTGGAGCGTACTCAGTCGTGACCGCCAAAGAACAACGAGTACCAGAAAGTGATGAACGGGCCCTGCCCCTTTCATCCCAAAGGCAAACACGCGGCCAAGGATTGTTTCATGCTCAAGAAGTTTGCTTCTGAGCAGGCTTCATCATCTAGCGCCGACAAGGACAAAGACAAGCCAGATGTGGGCCCAGCCAACGATTTTCAAGATCCCCAGGCTGAGCTCAACCATATTTTCAAGGGGCCGACTGCATACGAGTTCAAGAGGAAGCAGAAGCTAACGACACGCGACGTCAACTTGATCTCTAGGGCAGACACCCCCAATATTTGCGTTGGTTAGAAACACCCATCACGTTCGACCGCGCGGATCATCACGATCGGGTTTCACACCTGGGACGCTATCCACTCGTCTTGGACCCGGTCATCAAAAATATCAAGCTGAAGAAGGCTCTTATAGATGGTGGCAGCGCGCTCAACATTCTCTTCGCCAAGACCCTGAACGAGATGAAAATTCCTCATTCAAAACTGCGGTCGAGTACTGCGCCCTTCCACGGGATAATTCCTGGCCTGTCTTCACACAGGTCCTTGGGCAGATAACTTTGAACGGTCACATTCGCACGCAGTGGGATAGGACTTCCGCACAGAAAACCATCTGCTTCGAGGTTGCCGACTTCGAGACTGCGTACCACGCGATCCTCGGACGGCCGGCGCTATATCTACATGATACTCAAGATGCCTGGGCCAACCGGAGTACTCTCCCTCCGCAGTGATGTCAAGCAAGCCTTCACCTGCGAGAAACTGAGCTACAAGTTGGCTCAAGCCCAAGAAGCGGCAATCGGACGTAGCAGCATTCGGCAAGCCGTTACAACTAAAGTCGAGGACGATGAAGTTCTGGTGAAGAAAGCAACAAAATCGAGAGTTTCAGCGGACTTTGACACGAAGCAGATCCCCTGGACCCTTCCGACCCCTCCAAGACTGCTCTAGTCGGGACCGGACTCGACCCCAAATAGGAAGACGTGCCGTCACCTTCCTCCAGGCGAACAAGGACATCTTCACTTGGAAGCCTTCCGACATGCCTGGGGTACTAAGGGAGGTGATCGAGCACGCCCTGAATGCCAAGACAGACACCAAGCCAGTCAAGCAATGGCTACGGCGCTTCGTACAGGACCGCAAAGATGCTATTCGGGAGGGGATAACCAAGCTCCTCGCAGCCGGGTTCATCGAGGAGGTCTACCACCCGGATTGGCTGGCGAACCTCGTCCTGGTCCGGAAGAAGAATGGTAAATGGTGCATGTGTGTCGACTACACCGACTTGAACAAAGCGTGCCCCAAAGATTCATTTGGTCTACCCAGAAAAGATCAGGTGGTGGATTGGGGTGCGAACTTCTCAGCTTTCTTGACTGCTATTCAGGATATCATCAAACAAGCCTGAAGGAGGAGGACTACCTGAAGACTTCTTTCATCACACTGTTCAGAGCATACTGCTACATCACCATGCCGTTTGGTCTGAAAAATGCTGGAGCAACATATCAACGAGCAATACAACGGTGTCTACACACTTAGATCGGGCGCAACGTGGAGGCATACGTCGACGACGTGGTAATCAAAACAATGTCCAAAGAAGACCTCATCGTCGACTTGGAGGAAACCTTCCAAAATCTTCAAAGATTCAAGATGAAGTTGAATCCGAAAACGTACGCCTTTGGTGTGCCATCCGGAAAGCTACTCGGCTTCATTGTATCACATCGCGGCATCGAGGCAAATCCAGAGAAAATCAAAGCAATCATGAACATGGTACCCCCGACTAGCCAGAAGGACGTCCAGAAGCTGACAGGCTGCATGGCGGCACTCAGCCGGTTCATATCCCAACTGGGCGAACGGGGCATGCCCTTTTTCAAACTACTGAAAAGCGAACAATTTTCAATGGACTCCCAAAGCTCAACAAGCCTTCAAAGACTTCAAGAATTTTCTCACATCACCACCTGTGTTGGCATCACCCATGCCCCAAGAGCCATTAATACTATATCTGGCGGCAACCACTCAGGTAGTCAACACGGTCTTGGTGGTCGAGTTATCCGAACCGGGTCAAATACAAAAAGTTCAAAGGCCAGTCTACTTTATCAGCGAGGTCCTAGCCGACTCAAAGATGAGATATCCACAGGTCCAGAAGCTGCTATATGGCCTACTCATCACTGTCCGCAAACTGGTGCACTATTTCCAGTCGCATCAAGTCATGGTGGTCACATCGTACCGACTCGGGGATGTCCTGCATAACCGCAAGGCCATCGGCCGAATCACTAAATGGGCGCTCTAGTTGATGGCTTTCGACATCACTTTCCAGCCACGGACAGCAATCAAATCTCAAGCTCTGGCTGACTTTGTGGCCAAGTGGACAGAAGTTCAGACGCCTACATCAACAGCGAAGCTAAAGTACTGGACAATGTACTTTGATAGTTCTCTACGGATCGGCAGCACCAGGGCCAGTGTCGTATCGACGTCACCCACCGGTGAAAAACTCAAGTACGTTCTCCAGATCCACTTTCTGGTTTCTCACAATGTCGCCGAGTACGAGGCACTTATCCACAGGCTCCGCATCGCTATATCACTCGGCATTCGCCAACTAGTTGTACGTGGGGACTCTCAACTCGTGGTAAACCAAGTCATGAAAGACTGGACATGTCTCGACGATACCATGGCGGCATACTATCAGGAGGTCCGAAAGCTGGAAACAAGTTCGACGGGCTGGAGATAACTCATGTCCTACGATAATACAATGATGCTGCAAACGAACTGGCTAACATGGGATCTAAGAGAGAAGTGGTCCCGACTGGGATCTTTGTCGAGCAACTCATGGAGCTGTCAGTCAAGAAGAAACCAGTGCTAGAGTTGTCGGGAGGCGAACCTACCCCGGCGACAGACGAAGTACTGATTACATCTCAAGATTGGCGGACTCCTGTTCTCAAATTCCTCCTGGACGATGAATTCCCAGAAGATCACATTCAAGTCGAACAAATCAAACGTAGAAGCAAAAGTTTCCTAGTAGTCGAAGAATACCTATACCGAAGAAGTACATCCGGTGTCCTCATGTGCTGCGTCACCACCGAGGAGGGCAAGCAGATTCTGCAATCGATCCACTCGAGCATATGTGGCAACCATATCGCATCCAGGACGTTAGTCAGAAAGGCTTACCGGTAGGGATTTTTTTGGCCAACAGCTATAACAGATGCAAAAGACATTGTTTGCACATGTGAGGGTTGTCAGTTCTATGCATGACAAACAAATCTTCCAGCTCAAGAACTCCAAACAATCCCAATCTCTTGGCCCTTTGCAGTATGGGGGCTTGACATGGTCGGGCCTTTCCAGAAAGCGCCAGGAGGGTTCACACACTTGTTCGTCGCAGTGGATAAATTCATAAAGTGGATTGAGGCAAAACCCGTTGCTACCATAACAGCGGCACGAGCAAAGGACTTCATCATGGGTATACTATACCGATTCAGGGTTCCTAACCGCATCATAACAGACAACGGTACTCAGTTCACTGGCAGTGTATTTCAAGATTTCTATGACGACTTTGGCATCAAGATCTATTATGCGTCTGTGGCACACCTGCGAAGCAATGGGCAGGTTGAGCCTGCCAATGGCATAGTCCTACAAGGTATCAAGGCCAGGATATTCGACCGACTACAACCATACGTAGGGCGGTGGGTACAAGAACTCCCATCTATTCTCTGGTCCTTAAGAACCACGGTTAGTCAAGCAACAGGGCAATCCCCTTTCCTCCTTGTCTATGGTGCTGAGGCTGTGTTACCAACCGAGTTAGAGTTCGGCTCTCCACGAGTTCGGGCTTACTCAGAAGGCATATCCAATGACACCCGATTGATTGAGCTAGATCAGTTGGAAGAAGCCAGGGACATCGCAACCATCCAGTCGGCAAGGTATCTTCAAGGCCTGCGTCGTTATCACAGCCGGAATATCCATGGCCACGCCTTTTTGGTTGGGGACCTTGTCTTGAGGAAGATACAAACCACCAAAGACAGGCACAAACTATCCCCCCTGTGGGAAGGGCCATTCATCATCGCTGAAGTCACGCGGCCAGGCGCCTACCAACTGAAGACCAAAGACGGTACCCTAGTTAGCAACTCATGGAATAGAGAACAGCTACGTCCTTTCTATACCTGAGTTTTATATTTCACCATGTGTACAGTTTTTCTCTGACTCACTACATCGCTTGTCCCAACCAAGTAGTGAGTCGGGGGCCGCATGTATTATATGTGCTTCATCAATAATATACAAGCCTGTTTTGCTTAAGTTATGAAGTTTTACAATGGCTGTGTTACGTTTGCTTGAGTACAGCGGTGAACGATTTTATCAAGTTCATATAGACTAACTTGGTGTAGACTACATAGGTGGCATTACACGTATATTTACACATGTCCTTACAAAAATTTATATACACCGACTGCATGATGGATTGTTCTTATATACCCAAGTCTCGAGTGATCACCTCTGCAGTTGGCCTCGCCTGGGTTACCAGCTCCAGCGCCTCCTCAAGTGTCGTCTCCTCGGTGAATCCTTCTCCGATGGCCTCAAGGTCTGCCCTAGGTAGATCGACTTGGTCATCACCAGGGTTTGGGCCACGCCGACGACAACAAGCTCGTCTGAGTACCTCTTCAGGACACTCGGGGCTTCATTTAGGTACGCCTACACCTGGGAGATCGTGTTGGAGCTGGTTCCCACGTAGTGATGATCCATGATTTCAAGGAGTCCTTTCACGGACTCGGCCAGGATCTACCGTGACTCCTTGACAACCTTTATCTCCTCTGCAAAAGCTTGAAACTGGATTTGGGCATTGGCTCTAGTAGCTGCCCAGGTTCACCCACAAGTAAACTTGTTAAGCAAAATTGCAGACGAAGTACCTAATGGATTGGTTAAGATCATTGTCAGAGGGAAGACTTACTTTCATAGTCGGCCTCCCATTTGGATTTGGCCTTCTCCAGTTCAGCCTTTTCTCTCTCGAGCTTGGCATTGGCCTTCTCCAAGTCGGCCTTGTCTTTCTCGAGCTCAGCTTTGGCCCCCTCGGCCTCCTTCACTTTGGTTTCCTCCTCTGTTTGGGTCTTCAACACGGCTTCGAGGGCTGTACATCAGAATAGTCAAGTACTCAAGATCACGATCAAGACAAAACTGGGCAGTCGGGAAGCAACAAAACTAGAGAAATATACACATGACTTAGTCGAGAAGACAAACACAGCAGGCTTACTTCTAATCTTGTTGGCTAAGGCCCAATTTTCATCCCTGAGTTGATCAACCGCTCTCCTCAGCCAAGCCTCCTTCTCCTGTCTAGACCACTCCAAGTCGGCCTTTGAGGCCTGGAGCTGGCCCAATCGCTGGAGTTAGGGGGCAAGCTAGGTCAGGACCTCATTCATCCTCTCCGAGCGGTTGACAATCTTCTGCTTAGAGCAAAATAGAGCAAAGCATAGTCGAACGTCAGAACACTCAAACAAGGAAGATGGACAAGAACTCAGCATGGTGAAAATCATACCTGGACCCCCCGGGACGCGGCGATTGCGGCGCAGAGCAAGACTTCACGCTCCCTCTCCGCCGCCACTTCATCATGCTCATAACTCTTTGCCGTTCCATCAGGAGCTACCCAGTGGAACGTCCTTTGGAACCTGCGGAGAGGAGCTTCAAGCCTGGGGAGGTCCGGTCCTTCTGAAGACGACGACGACAAGGATGGCGACGGGGTCCAGGCCCCCAACTTGGCGGCCGCTGGGGCTTCGGAGATTAGCTCAGGGGCTAGAGCAACAGCTCCAACATCCGCCCCTTGGTCGGCCGGCATCAGCGGTCTTCCAGTCGGGACGACCTCAGTCTCTGCAACTGAGACGATCGCCGGCTCAGCAGGTGCGCTCACTGGCGCTGGTTTTCCTGGGGCTGGCTCGACAACGGGAGCAACCAGTGTGGTCTCCTTGAGATCAATATTGGCCTGTTTCCTGCGCAGAGGCTAAGCATCAAGACACTACAATGCTGAACAGGACTTCCAGAAGATTCAAGGTCACATACCTCTTGGAGAATTTGAACCTCCATCCAGGGGCTCCTAATGTCGGCACCGGAGGACTGCCGGCTGTCGGGTTGGAAGGCGCGGTAGTCGGCGGCAGCGTTTTTGTCCTGGTCAGCCCCATTCCTAGTGCGGCCGGCTGGGGCACTCGGGTACTCGGCGGTGCCATCCTTAGGCTCGATGTTGCTGAGCCCGGTGGCGCTGGACTTGACCCTGTACTCAGCGGCACTCTTCTTGGGCTTGATGTTGCTGAGCCTGACTATGCCGATCCCGGTCTCGGACTTGACGGCCTGGGAGCTGCGTTGGCGGTGTCTTTGATCTTCAGACTCCCCGCCACAATACTCGGCCTACTGATTTTCTTCTTGCCCTGGTCTATAACAGGCTTCTTCCCCACTCTTTTGGAGTCAGGCTAGACAGCGGAAGGACTTAACGACCTTTTCTTCGATTTCACAGTCGACAAAGTTTGGGAGTCTTCATCAAACTCCTCACATGACTACAAGCAGTTCAAGACATACATCATACACTGCAGAGCAATCAAGAATACAAGTATACAAGCATCCATCATAGATGAACAGCAGACCTGCATCGGCAAGCTTACCTTTGGGTGAGGCCTCTTCTGGCTGTAAGCTGGCACAGTCCTCTCCGAGTCTTCTATTTCGACCACCCTACTGGCAAAGTAATCCAGCAGGATGTTGGTCACCTTGTGCTTGTTAGTCAGGTCGGGATACTCCCGGCTGGGATCGCCTTTGCCCTTGTAGTCCCAGCCGAAGTGACTCCTCAGCTTCAGCGGCCTGATCCGATGAGTCAAGAAGCGCCTGGCCACCCACGGACCAGTCAATCTAGCACTCTTTAGCTGATCAATCTTGCTAACCAGAATGTACACTTGGTCCATCTCCTCAAAACTGGGCACAGATGTCCAGTTGGGCACAACCTTCGGAGGTAGACCGGTAAAAGGGGGAGGCATGGTTCAAGATCAGAACAATAAAACCACTCCCTATGCCAGCCTTTGAGAGAAGTTTTCAAGGGGATATGGATATAAATCTTCTTCATCTCGTTCCTCAGCTGGATACCGGCCCCCCAATCACTTGGATTTTGCTCTTGGAGGACTGGGGTTTGATGTGGAACAGATATCGGAACAGTTTCAAATGGGGTTCCACACCTAGAAAACACTCACAAAGAGTTGCAAATATAGAAATTTGCAAGATGGAGTTGGGATTTAGATTCACCAACTCTAGTTCATAGAAGGCAAGAAGCTGGTGAAGAAAATCGGAAGATGGAAGAGAAAGACCTCGGTCGAAAAAAAAGGCGAAGAAAACAATCTCACCAACCTGGGGCTCCGGAACCGATTCTCCTTTAGCCGGACGACAATGGATGACATCGCGGCTCTGTAGTTGCAGCAACTTCTCCAGATGCTTCAGCTTAGCCGACCCGCAATCCGAAGTCGGCCAAGCTTCATCGGTCACCTCCGAGATCTCCAACGCCCTCAGCATGGTTAAGGGCAAGAAGATTTGGGGGAAAAGTCATTGGGGGCTTGGAATGGACGCAGAGAAGCAGGATTGCCCGCGTCTCAGAGGCAAGAGCTAACAATGGCGAACCCTAGTGAGGCAAGGCGCAAAATTTCAGTGCGCAAGCGGGAAGACGAAGTGATTGGTGGATTGGAGAAGATGAGGGAATCTTTTCTCTCTCTCCCCGCCTTTATAGAGCTCGTACTAGAAAGTGGGCTTGGGCCTACAAATTCGGTACTGGGCCACCAAGATATGAGTTTCTATAGTAGCACACTCCATGTGGGCCGTTCGCTGGCTGTGTTAAAATCACAGTACAGGTGCTACCAACAGGAACCGATTGGGTAATCAGATATGCTTCATGAAAGCCTCATTGCTAAACACATGTGTTCAGATATCTGTATTATTCACCAGGTATTGAGAATATATCCTTATAAGGATCACAAGCTGCTCTCCATTAAAGTTGGGGATGCAGGTATCTCTCAAGTACACCTGACCACATATTGGATTAAATTCGTGAAGTGGTACTCGGCTTACATGCTTAGCCAACAATTGCCACGAGCAAACTTTTTTCCAGCCAACATGACGTTGAAGAGTCTAACTTCCGAGTAGTACACTACTCGGGAAAGACTATAAATTATTTCCAGCTGACATGAAGCTGAAGAGTCTAATTTCCACGTAATATCTTACTCGAGAAAGACTATAAAACCATTCCGGCTAACATGATGCCGATGAGTCTCATATACGAGTAGTATACTACTCAGGAAGGACTTAAAAATATTCCGGTTGACATGATACCGAAGAGTCTTAAATACTGGTAGGACGCTACTCGGGATAGACTACAAGGTTAAAGATCTTTGACTTTATGTTTAATTGTTTCACAATTAAGCACAAAGTCGGGGGCTACACCTAATAGGTGCGCCTATTCGGCGCACACTATTCGTACTTCTACATGGAGCCCTTCATAGCCTCATTGCCAGCTGACATGAAGCAGGACTCGGGAGAAGAAGCACTCGGACAAAGAGTACTTGGGAGCAATGCACTTGGGAAAACTTCACCATGGAGGATGAGCACTCGGCATCAGCTGTGACTCAACTATGAAGGTCTCAGGGGCTGGTGTGGAGGCCATGGGCCCCGGGTACCTCATGACAAGCATATGGGCCACTCAGATAGAGGATGGGCCTAGCATTGTAATTAGGGATATAGTAACACTCGGCAGACTTTGCCTTGTATAATAAGGAAGATACAGTCCTAGCCGGGTACGTTATATCTCTAAGGGAAGATCTCTTGGCCGTAATCCGGCTAGAACTCCCACTTTGTAACCTTGTCCCCCAGTATATAAGGGGAGGCAAGGCGCCCTATGAGGACGGAAGCATACGAGTTCATTAGAACCACCACCGTAATCCTCAAAGGAATACATCCCAACTGGACGTAGGGTATTACCTCACAACGAGGGCCTGAACCAGTATAAACTCCACGTGTTCCTTTGCAATCCACCGAGTTTCGATCTGCTGAGTAGCCCTATAATCATATTGCCGGTGTAAAACATCGACACCGACTCAGGTGTAGAGGAATTGATGCCCTGGTCAGGCAGATAAGACATGGCACAGCAGTCGTCCAGAGGGCAGGGAAATTGATTTCCCACTCAGAGCGAT
This sequence comes from Oryza meyeriana var. granulata, assembly GCA_003991445.1. Classification (NCBI taxonomy): domain Eukaryota; kingdom Viridiplantae; phylum Streptophyta; class Magnoliopsida; order Poales; family Poaceae; genus Oryza; species Oryza meyeriana. Next base: position 4,704 of record RYFJ01002415.1, on the reverse strand, counting down.
GAGACTTGGCACTACACGCATCTTGAGAGTGGGGAGGATCAATACGCCACCTAGGTTGACGAGACTCGGTGCTGCGCCTACCTTGGGAGTAGTAGGATCAACGCTCCGCCCAGACCAAGCATGGTCTCCCTCGACTTGCCCACCGAAGAAGTCTCACCCCTTGGGCGGCAGCGCCTATAAATGGCGTTGGCGGGGAGGGGGGGAACCGGCATGCTTCCCACACCTAACTTGCCTTCTCCACTCCTTAGATGCTTCACTCGTCAATTTATCCTCCCTTTCTGCAGCTCTGTGACTCCTTGCCCACCATCGTGCTTAGCTCAGCATGAGCCTGGGCGAGGGGTACCCGGGCTGAGGTAGCATGAGATGTTTCTTGTCGACGAATGGGCGAGCATGGCCTGCCGGAATGTGTGCTGCAGGCATTTCTTGTGGTAATCCTGGTGGCATCAGGGATTCCAACTTCACGCTGGAGCTGGTGTAGACGGAAGCAGCATGGATGCATTGATGCATCCCTGCTCAGCTTCCCTAATGCCTCCGTAGCTCCTGCATCTTTGAGTAGTTGGCCTCATGTGGGCTTGGTCCTATGCTCCCTGTGTCGGCAGCGGCGCGTACTGAAGTCCTGGGGGTAACGGGGACTCCAACTTCATGTTGGAGTAGGCATCTGCGCCCTTGCATGGCCGCTCCGGCATTGCTGCTGCCTGGTCGGGTTGGTTGCCGATCAGGGCAGCAGCACCACCGACACTACGCATGCTTGCAGCCTAGGGTTGCTGTTCTTCACTGCCGGGGACCCCACCGGACTAAGCAGCTAAGCTCCGTGCCGTGGGGTGCGGATACCCAGCGCAGAGTGCACCCCTACTCCCCTCCATGATTCCGTGCCGCCATGCAGAAGAAAGCTAGGACGGAGGTGGCTAGAGCAAGTTCTGCAGCTGCTCCCCCTTTGCCGTAGAGGCGATGGCCCCTTAGGCTATCGTTAGGGCTTTTGTACCAAGCTTGTTAGTACCACAGAAGGATGATTGCTTTTGTTGCCTTCCCCGTATTTGAGATTTCTGCGTGAGAAACTTGACTGTATTTGCCAGGCTCGCTGTCTTTATTTGGTGGGAACCGAAAAAGAACATAGCACGCACTTGCCGTTGGCCGAGCAAGGTTGTTGCTATAGTCGCTTCTAGTCCCTAAGATAGGACCGTGCTGACGGGGCCAAGGTGGCAGCATCCAAGCAAGGCCTCTGTCTGAGTTAGCTTTGCTTTTCTTTTTTTCAAGCTCCCGGGCGAGGACCGTGCTTCACTCGAGGGGGCTAAGCAGTAGCCCCCGAGCACACGGCGCTTTGTGCCGAGTCTTCGAAGTCGAAGGCGACCTTCTTCTTGATCCGTACCACTAAAGTAGATCTAGCTTCTTTTTCAGATTAGCGTGCAACTAGTCCCACTAGCTTCCGTTGGGTTGGTAGTGCTTGAAAATGTAGGTGGCCTCACGCGAAGAAACTCAGACAGCTTGGAATGGGGTGGAGGAACTGGTGCTTGATTTAGAGCTTGGTTGTTCTGCATCCATTGCATCATCAGGGCCATCAACTGGGTCTGGTTAGCTAAAAACATGAAAAGCATGGGGTTCTCCGGCATGTGGGGATATGGGTGGTTGTTTCATCGTTCTGTGTCTGAACCACCCCTGTTGTTGTTTGTTCTATAAATGTAACTTCTGTTCCTGTGTCAACCATTTGTTGTAGTTCCAGGAGAGAGAAAGAAGAGGGTTACGCTATAGAAAGACCTTAACCATGTTTTATACTTGATGTGATGTGAGTAAGCAGTTACAGTTCAGGTGATAATAGCAAACACCTAGCTATGTACATCCCCAGATTAGACCATACCTACACACAAGCAAACCAACACACGTGCTATCTAACGTCACTACCTCTTCGAAGTCACAAAGAGGTCTGGGTTAGGTTCCTTTCATGATGTCATTTCCTTGCTACGACAATGGACTTGAACCCCGAGAAATCTTCCTTGACATTCCCAAAGCTCGAAAACAACTTCCATCGTTGACACCCTCGACAAGCTAAATCTTTCCTTGTGTAGCAGTTCACAAAGTTTTAATAGCACGTTGTACAGAGGGGTCAACTGATGGAAGTTGATTTTCACTTTGGGAAGCAAGAAGATCGCCCCGGGGACACTTACCAATCCAAGTGCGCCGAAGGAGGGCCACCAAGATGAAGAAAGAAATCGAGATAAGACTATTGCAGAAAGGATTCATAGACGGAGAGGAGAATTTTTCACAAATAGATGTTCTTGAAAAGATGCCTTAAGTTTACCGTTGGCTGATGCCATAGTCAAGATTGCTCTGATACCAACTTGTCAGGCCTAGAATTCACTAGAATTTTCCAAAGCTTAATTTGTGCAAGAAAAATTCTCGTCCAGGAATCAGCCGAGGTACACAAACTAACCAATTTGATAACATAAACCAAAAATGAATAAATGATAAATTACTTACAAAAGAGGCACTTAAAGTCCTCACACAAAAAAAATGAGCAGCAAACGGCAACTAGCGTTAGCTCAGCACCAAGCCATAGCAGCCAACTGGGTATTAACCAAACGCCAAACTTACTCCTCCCGCAAATCTTCACTCGAATGATGTAACAAATAGCAAGAACTAAGTACCACCCATCATACTACAACAAGCCACATAGGGAAATACAAAATAATGCATAGGATTCCAAAGGAAAAGCCATATATGGCTTTATGTGCATAAACAGCATTGAAAAACCTTTGCATTTTAAAAGCATCGAAAAAAGGTAAGTATTAATCAATTAATCAATATTGAACATTCACCGAACAAGCCGCTCACATGCAGTCAGGCCTAAACCATAACCTACCAAAGTGAGCTATCATGTATTCCATCATAATTAATTTCACCACTTAAATAGTGTGAGACTAAGCACAGAAAATTATACTAGGCTCGCCCAGAACCGTGCGGCACGCTATATCGAATTAGTTTTACTCTGGCCCAGAGGTGTACCAAGTTACCCACAAGACAACAACCCCACGACACATCAACTGTGCACCTAATACCACCACGGTACATGGAAAGAGTTGTGACAGATCCATGTAACTCGCACAACAGGAGAAGCTCCGCCAAGCCTCCGCGTCATCCGTAGGGGTGATCAAGTGCTTTCAACGCAAGACGGACTCAGCGCACCCGAAAGCATGGACTCTAATCTGTCCACTCCATGTGATGACTATATATTAGCCACAAACAAAGGACCATGGTAGCCTACCTCAGTGAACTCTGGACACACTTTAAAATCCTGCAATCCCATCTAACCTTTAGGTTAGCCGAAGTGTTGCTTCCAAAAGCTATGCGTCGGTGAACCGGTCCTTAAATGTCAATGAGCCCAACTAAGCAACAATTCACAACCTATAGAGAAATGCTCACAACCACTATATCTGTCAAGTTTTAGTTGTATAAATTAATATAACCAGGCCACGACTCCACAGCGTAGTGAAAAGATAGCCATTGAACAATTAAAGGTCATTGATGCAATGCAATTATTTCCCACACATAAACATACGGCAAATCTTTCTAGCAATTAGTCTAAGCAAACCCTAAAAATATCTAGCTATCTTTAAGATAAGTCATCCACCTAGTCAATATTAATCAACCACCAAATATCAAGTAAAGAATCAATATCAACATGCCAATAATAATCAAGGATTATTGACAATAACGTATACCCGTAATAATGATCATTCCAAAAATTAGAACACCGGCAATAATGTTAAACCAAAATGAAGGATTTCACAAATGGAGAACTCAACATGCTCACCAGAGGGCTAGTCGTTACTTACTTGACAACAGAAAAAAGCCAATCGATACTAGTACTTCAAGCTCTACAGCCACACTCTGCATAATCACTTCCGAAATACAGTAGATATCTAATACACGAAATACACAAACATAAGAGGAACCCTAAGAACTACTAAAAATAAACATACATAATACATAAAAAACACATAATAAGAACATTAATAAAAGAATATTAGGAAGAAAACGCGGTCCAAAATCGGAGTATCGAACGACAAAAAAAAAAACATAATGGCTTAACCGGACAAAGATTGAAATCAGAGACAAATCCAAAAGGAATTGGAAAAAGGAATAACGTCTCAGGATATTCCCTCGGAATTAAACTAAAGGCATTAATTATCTAGGCATTGGAACAAGAAGGCGAACCCACTAATCAGTGTCTAAGATGTAGATGACCATCATAGGACCAGAAGGAATAGAAAGAGGATGGACTGCTAGAGTCGAAGATAGACAACTAGACAAACAAAGGGATACTTGATGAGATACCACGAAGTTATTACACATCCCGAGGGACATGGAGATAATCAATTGAGGAACAATCGACACCAAGGATTGATAAAACCTAGGGAAACGCAGTATATCCACCGAGATCTAGCGGACTCAAAAATACGGATAGAAGTCGAACAGCCAAGAGCTGGAAGATAGGTCGGTGTCCATTTGTCATTCACTGGGAAAAGGTATATCGCCAGGGAGATCACAACAATTCACAAAGAGAGAAAAAATAACAAAAATAGGCCAATGTCACTACAATAAAGAGAGGGAGAACAGAAATGACAGTGGACACACAAGAGACATGCCAGAGAAGGAACCGGACGAGACACAAATACACAACCACAAAGGAACTCAGACGACGCAAGCAAC